>CM060923.1:238213195-238813195 GCA_030737875.1 Allium sativum | reverse complement strand
CACCACATTCTGAAATGCTCCTTCTAATGAACCCCTTTTCTAGAAGCTCTTTAACCTGCTTACTGAGCTCTTTCCTTTCCCGTGGAACCATATGTCTGACTGGTAAAGCTACGGCCTTTGCATTATCTACAAGATAGATACGGAAGTCTATTTCCCGCTTCGGAGGTAAGCCTTTCACCTCCTCGAAGACATCCGGATATTCCCGGACTACTCTAACCGACTGCAAATTTTCGTCAGAAGCATCAAGCGACTCTAGATAACTAAGCATAACAGCATTCAAAGGGTTACAGGAAATTTCTAGAGTGTTACCAAGCCGAGTCAAGAGTCTAACTACTCTTTTCTCACAATCAAGAATGGCACCGTTACTGGATAACCAGTCCATGCCTAAGATCAAACCATATCCCGAGAAGCTTATAACAAAGGCATTACAACTAAACTCAACACTGAGAATAGAGATTTTCAAACCCAAACAAACCATTGACAAGTAAGCGGAGCCCCCAATTGGATTTGAAACTACTAAGGGATCCTCAACCATACTAGTGTCTAGATGCAGAGATTCTACTAAAGCAGATGAAATAAAGGAGTGTGATGCACCAGAGTCAAAAAGTGTGCGAACTGGATGCTCATAAAGATAGACTACACTTTCTACAGAAATATTACTACCTCGTTCCTGTGGAGGTGCTGCCAGAGTATGAACTTGATCCCCTGAAGTAGATCCAGCTTTCTGTCCCTGTCCTTTCTTCTTTGGGCAGTCCTTAGCTTGGTGCCCAGTCTCTCCGCAATGAAAGCAACCACCCATCTTTGCCTTCTTCTTCCGACAGTCTTTCTCTATATGTCCAACTATGCCACAGAAATGGCACTTTCTCTTCTCACGGGACTTCTTGTTCTTTCCTCCTTTCTTAAAGTCTGTCTTCTTAGCCTGTAAACCTTCTTTCTTTTCCTCAGCCTTAGTCTCCTTCTTGCCGTGGTCTTCCTCATGTAGCAACGCCATGTCCACCAAGCTTTCATAAGTCGCTCCCGTGGACACATGGGTCATGGCAAGGCTGTGTATAGGCTCATTCAGACCTTTGACGAAGCGAAGCGCCTTCTTGTGTTGGGTATTTACTAAGTCCAGCCCAAATCTGGCCAGCTGATTGAACTGATTAACATACTCCCTGACTGTCATGCTTCCTTGTTTGAGATTCAAGAACTTCTCTATTTGCAGGCTCCTTTCAGCTTGGGAGACGAATTTCAGTTCGAACCTTGTCCTAAAATCATCCCAAGTTTCCACTGCCCTCTGAGCATTAGTGATCTCCCACCAATATGAAGCTTCATCTTTGAGCAACCACGCTGCTAGCTGTATCTTTTGCCTATCATCAACTCCGAAGATGTCAAACAGATCCTCGGTCTCCTTTAGCCAATTTCTTGCTCCTACAAAAGGCTCAGTTCCATGGAAGTCCTTTCCACCCATAGATTTGAAGTCTCTACATGTTTTGGCAAAAGCATTTCCAAGAGGAGGGGCAGGAAGAGGAGGAGGAGGAGGAACCGCTGCCACTGGAGGAGGAATGTTTGCTGGGCCCGCGTCATTGGCCCTTGCTTCTAAGTACCTCCTAAACCAGCCGGGTATCGTTACTCCTTCAGGAAGGTTAAGGTCTCCAGACATGCTGAAACAGAAAGGAAAGATTCAAAACGAAGGATAGAGAAAGATAATGTACACTTTTTTTTCTTGAAAAGAAATGCTTCTTTAAACTTTCTTATGAAAACAATTTCAAAAACTTTTATCTTATCTGATAAACCTATGCTCTGATACCAAGTGAAACACCCCACCTCCGTTAGGGTCACTCACAATGGGAATGCCCTAATTTTGGTGGAGGTTTATAAGTATAAGTCACAGATATACAAGACATATATAAATACACATATTTTAAACAGCGGAAACAACAACAACTTTTATTTCATCAAAATACGTGTTACACAAACCACACCATCTACTTTCAAAAACATTACATTTCCATAACTGTCTTGGTTAACAAAGAAGCATAAAACATAAAGTAAAGCAACAAAATCCCCATAATGATATCCAAAGCCATGATCCAAGCCAAAGAGATCCAAACCGTACATCTACTGTCTTCAAGCTTGCAAAAGAGTCTGGTTAGGCTGAGCTGTTTCCTCCCTGTGGACCTGGGGGGGGGGGACGAAAGAAAAACGGAGTCAGACATAAAGCCTGAGTAAATCTAGTGATTTTTCAGTATGTGAATAAGAAAAGGATATGATAGACATAAACTGAAAACAGGATAGTGTCATAACTAAGGGAGCGTAGTCTAGAATCGAATATACCATCGAACCCACACCATATCTCTGCATTTACTAGGATTATCCTAACTGGCACCCCATGCTGAGGGTGAAGTAATCCTTTTTGTTTTTACGGCTCCTACTCGTACGTGTGTCTTACGGCTACCCCAAGAAGTGTAGATACCTATGCTGGTCCCACCATGGGGTGTATCATGACCCATGGTGGCGGCCCCGACACAATTACTAGAAGGCATAGGATATACTACTGGTGCCCCCAGTGCCCTGCTTGTCTGCTCCGGAGTGCGTGCACGACCGCACACCGTTAGACCTACACTGTGCACCTAACATTGCCGTTATTTGACCGCTTACAATCAGCCCAGTAATCGTGCCCCACCCTGCCTAGTTTCAGGGTACCGTTGATACCTAAATTGGGTTACTGCTGAAACGGGTCCCTACGTTACCAAGGTTTTCTAGTCAAACATGTTAAGTGGTTAAGTGTCTGTATATACCTAACCCCACCCATCAATATTTGTTAACATGTTGAATCTTTGGTTAAGTGTTTTCAGTTGACTTAACCCTACCACCTGTTCTTAGCCTTTTAGAGCACCGACCACTCACATTAGACAGATATCACTACGGTTACTGGATGTGCCGGTTGGTTCCGGGCAGGTTTACACCGTAGTTCAGTCTAACCTCGGGTCCTTATTGGGCTCAATGTTTGACTACCCACATTGGATAGATATTGTTGTGACTACTGGACAGCCGGGCGGGTCCGGGCAGGTTTACGTCACAACTCAATCCAACCTCGGGTCAAACATGTCGTATTTTCTAAATTTACATATTTTATTACTTCGCAAGTTTATATGTAAATGTCAAGTCTTTTATTTTTGGGTATAACAATTCATACCGCTTAAAGTGCCATTTGTCGTTGGCATGCGCCAAACATGCCAATCATATATTTTTATCAAGTTTTACACCCAACGCTATTACCCCCGTTTGTACGTACTAACGCTGGGCTCGACACAATTCAGCCCAACTTGATAAACGTGAGGAAATGGGAAATTCAGAACATATAATATTTCTATGTTACATAGAAGGTGTAGCGCATGAACTTGCAAATTGGCGTTAACATAAACATTGGAGCATATGAACTTGCATTCAAAATTGGCATACAACTAAATGGGTGTCACATAGGATGGCATATGTAGACTTATACAAACTTGGATTTTAACATATTAACTTGGCATAACGCCGAACACAAAACTAGCATGTTGTAAATTAACCCAAAATGTCCAAATCTAATATATAGTCTATTTCCACATGAACTTACATAGTTTATGTAGCCCAAACTGCATTTAACATAGATCTAATCATAAGTTCTGAGTCATGTAGCATAAAGGATCTCAGATCTAGGGTGTGTTTACATAAGTATATGACCCATGATATCAACATAAACATAAAGGGGATATTAACATAAACATGAGAGGGATCTAATCATGGACTTTGCCACAAAACTTGCAATTACCATCACTTTCATATACAAATGTATAATAAACTTGCATCGATCCATTTATGCCACAAATCGATTCACCAAAAATAATCACGATAGAAACATTACAATACACAAGATCTACATCATTACAATGATACAATTCTATTCCCAATTACATCGTATCACATCATAATTTTATTCAAATTCTGAAAGACCACTATACTTACAACGTGTGACGAGATCTTGTTTTCTGATTTCTGTTTTCTGAATTTGGAGATGCTCTCCTTTGGGTAGCAATTTGTTGATTGATTTGATTAGACTTTAGTTTGCTTCTTAGTTTGATTCTTGGCAGCTACGATCAACTCCTTCCAGACAGCATGACGACTCCTCTCTTGTTTTCTTATGTGAATTAGTTGAGTCTTAGTGTGTATTTATAGAGTTTTCAAGTAAATTTGAGCCGTCAGGGAGGGAAATCAGACCGTACAACACACCAGAGTCGAACCAGGGTCAGACCCACCTGGTCAGGCCGACCAGGCAAGTCGACCTGCAGGTCGACACCCAAGTCGACTGCGCAGTCGACTTGGGGGTGGCCAGGTCGACTGCCCAGTCGACACTAGTGTCGACCTGGTCACTGGGCAGGAATTTTCCTGCCCAGTCCAGTTTGAATTCGAATTCGAATTTCAAACCTGTTCTGAGCTTTATTTGAATTTCAAATTTATTCTAAAACTTCCGGAGATCATAACTCCTTCATACGGAGTCCGTTTCACGCAAACTCGGACTCTATCTCAATCAGAATTCCAGGACGAACACAATGGCGTAAGCCGTTTCCCTTATTTCTTTCATTAGAATTAATTATACTTTAATTTATGAATTTCACTGTTATAGAATATACGGGGTGTTACAAGCCGCTTGGCTTTTTCTTTTTTCCTTTAGATTGAAGAAGGCAATGGCAGGCTATATGAAATATCCCGAAGTCCTCGGTGCAGGGGAGGTTATGGCGAAATTTTTCAAAAATTTAGGGTGTTAGCCAAATTTTTGAAGAATTTGAAAAGTTCTTAGAAACTGAAAAGTTGAAGAACTTAAGCAGTCAAGAAAATAATGAAAGTTGAGTTGAATAGTTAAACAACTTTCGGCTTCGTTCCTTTTCGGGGACGAAAAGTTTTAAGTTGGGGAGATTGTAATAACCCAGAAATCCGAGCCAATTTAAATTTTTTATTTTAGCAATTTTAGTGAATTTTGAATATTTAAAACCAATTATTTTAAATAATAGCGACGAGAAATTTATTTTGAATAGAATTAAAACGTATATATCTATATAGATCGTCGTTTGAATATAAATATATATTTATATTTACAAAAGGAATTGAAAATGGCGCGGTAGTTCGAAAATTCGATTTCAAAATTCAAATGAATGCACAGGACTCAAAATAAACCGGATTTTAGCGAAACCAAAAATATTTGAATCTAAATGTGAATATCTTTCCAACGAATCCGAAAAATTGAAATTTCATAGTGGGAAAAAAAGTTATGCCCAGTTGAAAATTCAGAATTGTCGCTATGGAATTCTGGCCCTTAAAAATAGAAATTTTGCAAACGACCTCGGTTTTTGACGAAACCACTTCTGTTGGATCCGTGATGTCTAGTTATTGCTAGGTTTAAAAATTCGTAATTTTTCGAATCAATATGTGAGTGTGGCAAAGGAAAACGCATTTGACTAATTTTAGTTGATTTTAATCGACTGGAAAATGGCCATATTTCGAACGGTCTCAGAATTCGACGAAATTAGTTTTGTTAAGACCGTATCATCAATACGAAGCTAGAAAATATTTTTTGGGAATTTTTAGAGTCCATATGTGACTCCAATAAATTGAAATGTGCGTTTGAATTTAAAATATAATGATTTATATTTTAAATTTAAACGAAAACTGATCGAAATGATAGAATTGACTTTCAAAACACATCACATTGTGTTCGAAATGGGGGTAATTTGCCAGGGACGACAGTCGGTGGGTTTGATTTGGGGTTCAAAAGAAAAGTATACTTTTTGTGAAAATAAAAATATATATATATAATAAATAAAGTTTTATAAAAGCCCCTCCCCCTTATTTCTTTTCCCCAAACACCTGTTGACTCCCATCATTCAGAAATCGATCCACCAAAAGAAAAGACCCGTGACCTCTTCTCCCCTGGCGCTCGACGCCGTCGACCCCCTCCCTTTTTTCTTCTGCCGCCGCGCCAGTGGCTGACCCCCGCTCCTCCCTCCTCTTACCCCCTTCTCCGTCCAAGACCGCCGCGTTTCCTCTCATTTTCCGAGACGTCCAGGCCACCGAGTTGCGGGGCGTTGCTAGCGCATGAGGGTGGCGTCGACGGCTTCCAGGTGCCACCTTGGGATCAATGTCTGGCGTCCCATTTTGAGCACGAACCTGAACCCTTAATTTGAGTGTGGGTTTCGACAGTTTTTGGGTGACAAAACAATGAAGAACGGGTTCTTTTGTTCCATGCTGAAATCATTAATAAGTGAGTTTTTATGTTATTTTATTTTTAATTTAGAGATTAAGCAGTAATTAATTTTTATATGAAAAACATGGTTTTAAAAAAAAAATTCTATCTAGATAGCATTGATTTTTAAATGTGATGTTTATATACAAGCATTGTGATTTGAAATAATAAAATATGATTTTTATATTATAGGGATAATAAAAATATGATTTTTACATCATAGGAAAAATAAGAATATGATTTTTATTTATGTAGAATAATAAAAATATAATTTTTATTATATTAGTAGGGGTATAAAAATAGAATTTTTATCTATATAGTAGCGGTAATAAAAATATATTTTTTATTATATTACTAGCGGTATAAAAATAGAATTTTTGTCTATATAGTAGCGGTATAAAAATGTGACTTTTATATATGTAGTGAACACGGAGGACGAAAGTGGCAAAAAGCAAGCACGGCGAAGACTTCTACATAAGAAGAGTCGTGGCATTTGGTTTAGCTAGTCGATGAGAACTCCTCACTTTTATTTTAATTTCTAGTTTGAAATATATACTAGGATGCAGACAGTGTTTAGTAGCACCCAACACCCGTCGTCCACAGACCATGGATGACTTGTTTGTTTAATTGATGTGTTGTGATAGTTGATTGTGTGATGTGTAATGGAATAAAATATTTTATAGTTGAAAATATTTTATAGTTAAAAATATAATTTTTAACGTGTATATAAAATAAAGATTTATGAACAAATCGAACGACTTGTTTATATTCACACATTTGACTGATATTGATTGGGACGATAAATTTTACACATCGCCCAACTGCACAAATAAAATCTGTGTTTGATTGATTGAAACCCCACACGGGTATTGGGATGATATATGTCATACACTAATCCCAATAATTAGTTGTATGTCGATCGATTGATTGACAGACTGTTATAAGCGTTAAGTATTCATATTTAATGCTTATGCAGTTGTATTTTGCACTCTGGATGATGGCTGATTATTTATCATTGCTATTATATACATGTGTTGTAGAAAATCCATATAATTAACATTATATGGTAATTGATTGGGCCTCATTCCAATATAGAAAATAAATTCATGTGTTGTATAGAAAATAAATTCATGTGTTGAATTGAAAAATATTCATGTGTTGAATAGAATAAACATTCATGTGTTGAATAAAAGCCATGTTGATTAGATTGATGCCATTTTGACGTGAACGATATTTATATCGATTTTATTCATTTTTCAATGAATATTGAAAGTGATTTCAAAATTCGAATTAAATTGAATAGATTTGAAATTCGAATTAAATTGAAATTGAATTAAAATCGATTTGAAATGAAATTAAAATGAATTTATATTGAAAAATTCGATTTTGATTTGAATTTGAAAAGGAAGTTGAAATAGTTTTGAAAACGAATTTAAACGATTTATAAAATACGTTTTGAAAGAAAATCGACGAAATATATATATATATATATATATATATATATATATAGAATGGCCTGAATAGAACGCGTCGCGATGCGGTAGTTCGCGAATTTCGACCATTGACTTCGAATTGACGTTATGGGAGATCCGACCGACGGATTCCCCTAAAACCGGAATCGTTGGGTTTGTATCGAAAAGAGCTTTCTACAAAATAATAGAGATTTGAAATCTAACGGCTGGATTTGGAATTATGTCGATATCGAATTAGGAAAAGGTCGCTGTAAGTGCAGTTCGATGGTCGTTGGTGGAAATCGACTGTACAGGCCTGGATAAAATTATTAAAAATACTAATAATTAGTGTACAATCATAAGAAATGATTTGTGAAGAATTGGGATGAAAACTCCATATTTGAAAAGGTAAAAGTAGATTTTTATCGAAATGAACTAGTTTTGAACTAGAATAATAATTTATTTATTTTTAAAATAAATAAATTGGATTTGAAATGGTTTTGAAAATAAACAAAATTTCCAATAATTAAATTGGAATGGATTTGAATCGAAATTATCTTTGGAATATTTCGATGTTGGATTTCGTGATTATACAGATATTGTTATGGAAATTTGAAAGATATATTTATATCGTTATTTCCAATACGATATTTGTTGGTCGTAGAATTTGATATTGAATATAAGCCGATATATTTTCTATTCAGCGCCTTGTATTTAATATCAAATGTGATTTAGGTTTGTTGTGAATGGTGTCTTCATTAACACTGTTCTTAAACCCAGTTCAGAAAAAAAAGATTAAATCTTATTATTTAGATTTAATGAAGTGTACCAATTAAATGGTATTTAATTGGAATTGAATTTGAATTGATTTTTGGGTTTATCGTGGACAGTGTTTTAAATAACACTTGTTTTTTAACACGACAATCAATGGAATGTATTTTGGGTTGTCGTGAATGGTATCTTTAATAATACTGTTCTTAGAACCAACTGAGTTAAGAAAATCAGAAACTAACTTGAGATTAGTTAAGTTGAATGGTTTCTTGGGTATTGATCTGATGTTGGTTTCGGCCTTCGGGGTTAATACTTAGGGAATTGCTCACTTGCTATTTTACGTTTAAAAGCTAATAGAATGGAATGTGATTTTGGGTTTATCGCGAACCGTGTTTTAAACGACATTGATTCTTTAACCCAGTTAAAGATTAGAACTAAGTGGAGTTTTAATGAATCTTTAATTAGACTGAAAAGAACGAGAATGGAGTATCACCAGTTTTGCTCCAGACGATAGTAAAATCTTTAATTAGATTTGAACGTGAAATGGTAATTGAATTTGCCAATAACACCGTGGCATTAGATATGAAGTATGACCAGTTCTACTTCATGGGATAAATACGTTGGGATTGGGAAATAAAATAAATGATTACTTCAGTGTAGTTCGCTAATACCGACTAGTCTGAAATGATATTCATAGAAAGATTAAAGAATAAATTTAAAGAATTTATCTTTGATAAAATTAATGGGAACCTCTCCCTAAGAATGCGAAATTTAGCAACTAACTGAAGACTAGTTAAGATGAATGGTTCCTGGGTATTGATCTGATGTCGGTTTCGGCCTTCGAGGTTAATATTTGGGGAATTATTCTCTTGTTAATTTACGGTTAGTGACTGATGAATTGGAATGAGGCGTATGTTTTGTTTGTGTAACACTTGTTTATTATATACGCGAGTTATTCGGAAAGACCAGGTTTATCCCATTCTGAATAACTGATACGACGATAAGTCAAAGAGGAAGACGGTGGTCGAAGACCGAAGGTCTTCACGTCATTTGGATAATTACTGATGATATTGATTGGGCCGTACACCCAAGAGGAGGGAATCAGTGGGTGATCGTCTAGACGTACTTGGAGATCGATGGATATGCGAGGTACAAGGTGCCCTCGGTTTCGTTCAGACCTAGAACGGACTTGTTGATGGACTGTGTGTCTGGCATTGGATATCATTCTGTGTGGTTGATGGATATCGGTAGCATGGAGTGGTCTTCCTGTGTGGCATGCTAAGATGCAAATGATTCTGTTGAAAAGCAGAGTCTTGTGGTTGATGATCAAAGCACAGCCTGTGTGGCACAGCTTTTTGTAGCGTTAACTCGCGAGAATCACACCCCGTTGTAAACCAGAAACGGGAGAGGACATTAGGGAGGGCATGCGTTTCCTTCTAGAAAGAAGTGGCGTCAGTGGTTTTACACGCCCTGACGAGTTTGACTTATGTGGTTGTTGCTGTTGCGAGGCGCCTCAGATATATCGGTGACTGTGTGGAGTTGATGGAGTCATTTGGCTCATTTACGCCCCAAAGAGCAGGGAAACGCAGTGTTCAGGCATTTTAATCCACATTGGTGGACCGTCCCTTAGGATCCAAGGGCTCACCTGTGTCTGGGTCCTGAGACTCGGGCTAGACTGTCTCGAATCGGTGAGGACTGTCTTTTGTCTCGGTTCACAGATGGAAATCCAACTTCCAATACGTGACTTTGCGGTTTTGATTGTAGAGCCTAGTATGGCGACATGATATATGGTACCCATGCCGTCTATGATTGATATTTATGATTGAAATTGTTTTGACACTATACACTTATAGTAATAATAAAACATGAAGTTTAGCGTATCAAGCATTCTTTGGCTATTATAAGGTAAAACCCTATCCTCCGGCTTGTGTTGCATTTTGTGATGAGACCTGGGTCTTATAATAGCTTCATTTTTCTTTATTTAGCATTGCGCTGTTGTTTTATGCACTGGTGTTCTTGGGAGGAAACCCGTTCCATGTTATATGGCGTGGTCCCTTGATTTACCGAACTTTAAAATAAAGAATAATAACTGTTTTAGTTCTCACACTAGTCTCATGACTGACCTGGAGTTTATTGTTTTAACCTAAACTCTGGGTGCCCTTATTTTGACATGGGAAGCTAGTAGTTTTGGTTTTACAGATTTGTATTCACAGGATCCTGATTTACAGCTAGAATTATACTCGGAAAGCTCTGTATCCGCGTATTCCTTTCAGTTGTATTATTGTATTATTTTTCCGTTGCTATGCAATTTATTGTAATCTCTGATATTTATCGAATGTATTTTATTCATTCATACTCTATATATTCTTGTATTCTGATGAATTGTTGTAATATACAATGAAATATTCTTCTGCCTGTGTTCTGATTCGTCTTGTCCTCAAAGTAATTCGTTCTTTCTCTTCTCTTCGGAGACCGGGGAAGTTCGGATCGCTTCACAAATGTTACAGATAGGAGCTGATTTCGAATTTTATTATCATTCTTCTTCTCCATCTTCATTCCCTTTCCTTATACCAATAATTCTTCTCATTTTTATGATTTCTACACTTATACTCTGCCGAATTCAATTTTGTTTTAATTAAACTTCTTCTCTTCTCACTCTCTACTCAATACTCTATGAATCAAATGCTATTGAAGAATTATAGGGCTATTTGTAATTGTTTGGGTTTTGTAAGTAGTCGGTGGTATCCCATGTAGCAGTGAAATCAAGGACGGATAATCGGTGGTATCCCTTGTAGCCGTGAAATCAAGGAGGATATACTTGATCAAGTGTGTGTGGAATCGATGGTATCCCTTGTAGCCGTGAAATCAAGGAGGGTTGTAATTGGGTATTGATATAGTAATAAAACTCTGCGCAATCCAGCATTGCATGGGACTGGACGTAGGAGAAATCCAAACCAGTATAAAATCCGGTGTGTTCTTTCCTTTTCTGCACTTTATTTTTGTTTTTGTTTGATTCTGTGTCCAAACCAGTTATAAACTTCCATAGAATTACTTCCAAACCAGTATACTGGTTTGGATTTCTCCTTGAATTTTTGTTTTTGTTTGACTCTGCGTCCAGACCAGCATAAAATCCAAACCAGTATAAACTTCCATGTGAACTCGTAATGGTGGCTTGTTCCAGTGTAGCCAATGGGGCTAATAGATTTCATCTTGAATTTGCTTCAGGGTGGTATTCGGTGCAGAATTACTTCGTAGCTTACAAACAAGAGTTTCATCCTATTCTAGATAAATGTTACTGGAGTGCATTCGAGGGATGGGTTGTTTTGCCGCCAACAGTGCATATAGCACCTGAGAGGCCGAGATCAATAAGAGTTAAAGGGACCATGGATGAAATGCGTGCTCCTAAAACGAATAGATGTAGTAAGTGCGGAGTGATATGTCATAAAAGGATTCATTGTAATTCAGTAAATTCGATTTTTAGTATTATTGTGTATGTTTGAATGACATGTAATAATATTGCTTGTAGAAGAATTGCTTTCATTCATACATTGATGACACTTTGCAATGAGCATACATTGATCACCTTCATTCGTACAATTATGCACTAAATACATAGATTGATACATTTTTACAAACTTCATTTTCAAATCGAATACAATAATTGGGATACATAGTTACAAGCTACAAATCCAAACTACTCATTGAGATATCTTAGGAGTTTGGACTCTAAGTCCGAATTGAGTAGTTTCAAATGGAAATTTTCCTTTT
Source organism: Allium sativum (assembly GCA_030737875.1). NCBI lineage: Eukaryota > Viridiplantae > Streptophyta > Magnoliopsida > Asparagales > Amaryllidaceae > Allium > Allium sativum. The sequence goes on along the minus strand of CM060923.1, from coordinate 238,800,943 downwards.
CCAAACGTATTTTTTGTTCCGCCATATCTTGTTTTAGTCGTTCATTTTTATCCAGCATTTCCAATGCATACTCATGTTCTCTTTGGCACATCAGAGGACCAACAAACTCACTATACTTACAACATCAGAATGAATTCAGATAACACCTATTCAAATTATAGTTAGTACATCTGTGGATCATACGACTCGTACTAACACTTTTATTTTTTTCCACAATCACATCGCATACTCTGCCGTAATAACAAAAAAAATAATTGGTACAGGACCCCTGATAGCTAATGCTCAACCACGATTAACATATCTACCACCATCCACCACGACGAAATACTTTCGTGGTCCACCGGGAAGATATCTGGTTGTTCAAACAATTCAGACGTATCCTCTTCGGAGAAAATTTCTTTATCTGGTCGATGACAATTCGGTGTCACTTGGGCTTGTGGTGCCAAATCAACATCCATCATGTTCTCATATGATCCAAACTCCAAACTATCCCAATACTTCATTAAAGTCTCATCGTCAATTTCCTACTGATTCATTCTACCTAATGATGAAATAAAATTTAGAGGAAAAAATTGTATAACATTCAATGTATGAGAATAGGGAGAACATCTTAGCTAAATAAAATTACCTTTGATTTTGAGGTAAATTCAGCTAAAGAGCGCAAGTACACAAACCAATGCTATAGAATTTTTGTGTGAAAACGTAAATGGGGTATTGGGTTTTATTTTGGGAAGGATTTGGTAAAGTAGGAAGATGAAAAAGTAAGTGAGAGAAGAGGGAGGATGAGGTATTGGTAAAGTAGAATTTATAGCTGTTGTGCCCCGGGCGTAATTTAGGATTGCACTAGTAAGAACAATCCGAGATTGCGCAAATGGGGCACAATCCTAAATTGTGCGCCAGGCACGCTATAGAGAGCACATTGCTCTTTATCGAAGTGCCCTCTGTTTGCTTACAGGTGCAATCTCAAATTGCTCTCATAAGAAAACAGAGAACAAATTGCTCTCTACAAAAATTACAGAGAGAAAAATGCTCGCTATAACGTGCCTAGGGTGTAATTCAGGATTGCGCCCTTTTTACGTAATCCTAATTGCGCCCACTGGCGCGATCCTAGATTGCGCCCCAGGTAGAAAACAAGGAGCATTTTTTAAACATATCATCCATTCAATACAATGCATCCATAACATGACATACCGACCATTCAACATATTGACCAATGATCGAAATCAACATTAGATCAATACTCAGAAAATCATTTATCTCAACTAATTTCTAGTTAGGTTCCAATTTCTCGACTCCTTATTTTAATTCTTGATCAACTTGTATTACCCCATTTCCTTATTTTTTAAAATACTCGTGATTATATTTGGGAAAATAAATTCCAAAACTTACTTACTTCATTGCTTTGAATCAAACTTGTTCAAACATATTTACTTGGTTTAAATTCTAATCCAATTTAACTTATCAACTAAACTCTATTCAACTTTACCTCGATTAACTAGGGCCCATTCGATTCAATCCTCTTGACTTTTCTATTTAAATATTATAGTTTCTGAATCCGAATTCCCAGTTTTTATTTTAAATCAGTTTGAAATCGTTCATTGTAATCAAACACCTCTGATTTTTTTTTTAAAACAACTTGTTTCTTCCAACAATCTTTCTAAGGCAACAATCCATCAAAAATGAATACTAGTTATGTTGCAATCATTATCAGTATTATTCCCTAGCAACTGATGTTGAGTTCAGTGCTATATTCCTTTCAAATTCCATTCAAAAATGATTTTTATCCAAATCTTACCAAAATAATATTATATTCTTGAAAATATATTTCTGACTTACCGGGATTTCAAATTCAAGTTCCAGTATGAATTTAGTTTTGGTTTATCTCATTTGAATAATTTGTCCCTATCCAAATTCAATCTGGTTTTATATAACCATCTCAATGTTATAATTTGATACCAGATTATAATAGCAACCATCACATCCATTTATAATAATTTCAGGAAATTATTCTTTTGTGTCAAAATATAATTTTGGATAAAATTATTCTGTTTATCCAGTTTTTAAAGCAATACTATGTCGAATTACCTGTTCAACAGTTTAGAAACACCTATCGATACAGTTTGTAATCCATATTGATCAGAATCCATAAAACACTCAACAAACCAATCAACACAATATAAAACAGTTTTTATATCAATTTACAAATACGCGCTTATGTATATAAAATCAAACTCAAACTTGGGTATTACTAAACCCATCTCTATCGAGTTACGCGCCAGAGGCAAGGTTATTACTAAACCATTGCTCTTATACCAATTGTAACAGCCTGATAATTCTGATCCTGATCATTAACTCAAATACATATCATGTATCACGTATCGACTAATCAAGTAACAGAAACTAACAGATCGTTAATAGAAAGAAGTTAGAGGGTGAGAATAGAAAGAAAGTTAGAATAGAAAAAATAAGAACAAAACACAACAGAATCAGAGTATCACGAATCTCACAGCGGAATTGAATAAAATATATTATATAATAATACTTGAAATACAGACTGGTATTTGTACTCACATACATTATCAAAGTACGATTCATGTACAATACAGTGGAAATAAACTCTATATATCTAAACCCAAAGCTTCCTGTTCCAAGCTCCTTCTAGTGCAACTGTAAAATCTTGAACTATTTGACTGCCCGTATAAATTTGGGCACCCAAGAGTTTAGGGAAAACACAAAAAACAAACTTTGGGTCAGTCATGGTATTGGTGCGAGTAAAAGATTTTAAAAAAAGATTTTAAAACAGTTTGATTTAACATTCAAAAATCCTTTTGAAAGAAATGATAATTGTAAGACTGATCCACACATAAATACGAATGGTTTTTACCTTACGATAACCCCAAACATTCTGGATACCAAAACTATTCTGATATTATAATAGTGTCTAAATCAAATAAATAGCAGTCTAGTAGAACGCTTGCATCTCAGCCCAATATCCATAGTATACAATCAAAACCACGGGCACTTATTGGGCAATGGATTTCTACTATGCCAAGGTATGGAACCACCTGCCGATAGTGTGTCTCTAAAGGGGAATACAGTAGGTTCAACAAGAACATCTTGCAACCCGGCCACACATGACCAACCACTCATTTTGCTTGTGTGCATCGAATGTTTATCACCAATGATTGTGTATGGCAACTGTTACCAGAAAGGGACAACATTGAAACGAATAAAGAAGGAAACGAATTTTCTCCAGATAGGTGATAATACACCCTACTTGGGAGCGACCCACTTAGCTATGCTGCCTGCCCGATTTTTTGTCATTTCCCAGTTGATGAGGCTTGAGGTTAGAATTTACCTTTAGAACATTTAGCCACCATTTACTTTGAATGCAACATTTTCAGATTCGTCAAATCATTAATTGATGTTGACAAATGTACTCTAGGTGTAAAAAAAGGGCCATTCTTTGCCACCAACTCGGTATATTTACAAAATCGATGTATGTGATTTTTAGGAAATACTCTATCAGACATTTGTCCATACAAGTCATCTAGGAACAGGATGAACCGAAGGCACTCTACTACCGCATTCAATATAGGAATCACCCCATGGATCAATAGTGAATATTCCTTGCAAATCGAAGATTTCAATCACAAAAGAATTACAAGTTATAATAACTCTGGCGGCCACCAGAGAAGTTAAACAAGTAATTGTTTCGCTTATGATGATCTACAATATTCAATTTCTTCATTTATATAAGTATCATGCAAGTTAGTTTAGTTAAAATTATTTCAAAGTGGTTTTGGGTCCAATTACCATCCCGGTCTCTTCGAACTAACACATAGGGAATATTATTTGATAGTCAGTGTTTTTACTATCAAATTTAAACAATGTAGATGAGTAAAACTATTTATACAAATTATTCCACATGACTTGTCAATTCAATTCAGTTAACCGATAATCTCATTCCCAATTTCAGAATAGTAATTGGCACGGTGATTTAAATACAATAGAACATGTCAACGTTTTATTTTAACCAATTTTGATTTGTTTAGTCACTCAGATAAATTGATCATAATCATCCATCGCAACATTAATAATCAACAATGATTTGATGTCTTGTTTTAAATTACTAATAGTTTGAAATTTCTGATCTTGGATAACGACTTCTTTCACATAATATTATCCTAGTTCTTTGGAAATAAATTAATTGAATTTATTTAAAACTTCTATTTCGTTTTTAATAGATTATATATAAATATTACAGATTCGAATTTAAGTTCACACAACAGAGACTATTTCTATAACTACGAAATTGTTTCCTGATCCTTTCTTTTGTTTATTTATATAAATATACTTATCATTTACAAAAAATCATTTTTATTCAAAATTGATTCAGTTAGATAACAGGAATGTTCTCGATCCATTTTGGTCTGTTTTTCATGTACCTAAGTTTTATATGGCATTTCTACAAATTAGATAAGTGAATTTCCCCCTTCCTTTAAATTATAAATAATGTTTAAATTCAAAAAAGGTGATTATAATAACATAAAATATTTTAGCTTAATTTATTTTCAGACCTGAAGGCCCAGTAATGCATATTAGTCCAACATCATCGTTTTGTACTACTTGCTTACCAGGCTAACGTGAGTTGGCTCCATCAAAACGGTGATTAACATCATCGTTTTGTACTCCTTTAGCCCGACCAAAACAACAATCCTTCCTTTCCACTTTTTTTTAATTGATCGTTCCAATTTCCATTCAAGTGCATGCTTGTGCACTCGTGCAAGTGCACTCACCATGCGATCCACAATCACCGGGGATGACCATCTCCATACACGAACTTCCATCCACTGACATCATCCACGACCCCACATCCTTCGATCAACACTAGCATCAAAATCTAATGCTCCAAGCTAAACACCACCGTATACACTATTCATAAATCTGCCTCGACTCGCCATCTCCTTCAATCGTTTACCCTCAAACTTCATCATCGTGAAGCTAACACCAGGCTGCACCACCTTGAAACCGACTACACTAGGTGTAGCCACCACCGTCTAGTTCATCATTAAAAACACTACTTTAAAAACAGCATAAAAACCCTATTTTCGATCCAGTCTTATAGACCCACTTATGGAAAAATAATTTAGCATTTTTCCACTGATCTTCGATCATCCAAGCTCTTACAAATCCAAAATTCACATGCTCCGATCAACTATATCACCAGAAACAGCTCCAAATTCCTTTTCCGATGAACACAGAATTCCTACTTAACCACTATACTAAAAATTATGAAATTGTTATCAAAATTTATAATTTTGATCTGCAAACACTACTGTATACCCGGATTTGAAGGTTAAGATGTTTGAGAATTTGAGTTTCATTACCTTTTCACTGTAAGTTGACAATTTAAGATGATATAAACTGTTGTTTTACTTGAAACTGCTTTTAAAAGATTCTTAAATCATTTTTGAACAACTTCTACGTCTAACTAAATCTTAATTCATACTCAAACTTTGGTTATGGATTTTAAGTTTCCTGGAAGTGCATACTTCACTACCGTTAAAAAATACAGACACATTTCAAAGGACTTAAATTTCGTATAGTGATTCATTCTAGCAAGGAAAACATATATGTGATGTTATATAATTTGTAGCAGTTACATGAGTCAATAGAATTGAACCCAACATATATTCTATTTTGAATTGAATAGGAAAGAGTAGTATTTTACTTACATATATTTATTACTGCTACTCGGTATTACTTGCTTTCTCAAGTTGTTAAATTCTCAATCCTCATCTAACTACATCTAAATACTTCAATGTTTGAACGAAATCCGATGGATACATATGAATATACATATAGTTTTGAATTCCACTAAGAATAATGTAAATAATAGGGAGTTTTTACTTACCTGAATGTGCTAACTGTACTTTGTTTTTATCTCAAACTGTTCAACTAATTATTTCCGGGTATTTAAATCCTTCAAACAACTTACATATCTGAATTCGATATGATGGGTATATAAATATCAACAACATGTAGTTGAATTCCTTAAAGACCCATATAAAACAGTGGAGGAATTAGAGTGTTTATTCAAACTAGTATGTTCAAATCATAGATCATAGGTATAGCATACACAGTTGTATATCCTACTTGAGTTAAATATAAATAGTAGAAAGAAATTCTGTAACACCTCGAATTTTCCGTTAACTGTAACTTAACAAATTAAAGTATAATTAATTCTAAATGATGAAATCAAGGGAAATGGGTTACGCCATTGCGTTCGTCTCGAAATTCTGCTTGAGATAGAGTCCAAGTTTGCGTAAAACGGGTATCGTATGAAGAAGATATGGACGAACGAAGTTGTGTAGAAAAACCAGAAACGGGTCAGAATGCACTGGCGCACTTGGGAAGTGCGCCAGAACAAAATTGAATTGGCGCACTTAGGAAGTGCGCCAGTACAATTTTAGCCTGGCGCACCTGCCAAATGCGCCCAGGTCAGAAAGACCTGCTGGTCAGGCCCGAGCTGGCCTGGTCAGGGTCTGGTCGAATTCTGAGGCTTGGCTGAGTCACTAGGGCTTACATGTTACTTTTTGATTGGCTTCTCTTAAGATGGATGTTCTGGATTCACTCTAGCTTCATCGACGGCTCTAATTAGATTGAAATTCTATAAATACATCTCAAGTCTAACCCTAAATTCACACAAGTAATAGAATACTAAAGGCGTCATGCCGTTGGAAAGAAACTAGGAGTGGCTGTCAATTAGAAAGCCTAGAGACAAGCCAACACTAAAGCTAAACACGAATCAAAACAACGTTAGTCTACCCAAAGGAAAGCATTTCAAATCCAGAATCCAGAATCCAAGTTCGTCATTCGTTGTAAGTATAGTGATTTTTCCGATGAGAATAAAACTAAGAATTGATTCGTTGTAAATTGGAAGTGGAGTTGTGCTATTATGTAACGCCGATGTTAATTCATATCTATGTTTTGAAATGATTGTGTTGCGAATGAAATTGGGATGTTTGTGATATAATTAAGATTGATGTTGATCCTATTGTACTTTTAGAATGACAACAACATCACAAGCAAATTGTATAGTTCATGATTATGTGATTATATAGATCGTTTGCGATTAGAACCTCATGTATATACTTTATGCCTAAATGGTTATGTTCATATACATGCCCCTATGTTTATGTAAAAGTTGCAAGTTCCTAATTGGATCCATGTCAAGATCCACTTTAGTACATGTTTCATGTTGTAATTAGATATGCGATTGGATCTAGTTCACACCCTTGTCATAAAGATATACATATTTATGAAAAAGTCATATTCTTGTCATGTGTTAGTGATGTTCGATGTTATGCCTAGATCCAAAAACAAGTTTAGACTTATGTTGTCTAAATCATATGCTAATTCATGTGACACCTATTTGGTTAGACCCTTATTTCAATGTAAATTCACATATATGTAAAATTGATTTAGGCTATGTTGCAAATTCACATATATGTATATCGACTATTTTGCAAGTTCACATCTGTGGCATTCATGTTGGCTATTTTGCAAGTTCACACCTATGATGTTCATATTGACTATGCCAAAAATGCCAAGTTTACACCTATGTTATGTTTATGTTTATGAATTCCCTTATGCCTATTTGTGTGCGCTAAATTAGGCTAAGTTTTTAGCCTAATATCATATGTTAAAAACTATGCGAACGAAACTTAGGCTAAGATTGTTAGCCTAATGTTTAAACGGGGTAACGTTGGGAATATTAGAAAACTTGTCATATAAATATATAAAATTGGCATGTTTGTCACATGCCAAAATTGGTGGCATTTAAACGGTATAAATTCTTGATACCAAAAAGGTTAAACTTGGAAAGTGGGCCATAGCATTTAATTGTTGACAAATTTAAATATATTAAGTGATAAAGACAAATATGTAAATTTAGAAAATACGAATATGCTTAACACGAGGTTGGATTGAGTTGTGATGTAAATCTGCCCGGACCCGCCCGGCTGTCCAGTAGTCACAACAATACCTATCCAATGTGGGTGGTTAAGCATTGAGCCTAATAAGGACCCGAGGTTAGACTGAGTTACGGTGTAAATCTGCCCGGAACCGACCGGCACATCCAGTAACCGTAACAATATCTATCTAATGTGAGTGGTCGGTGCTTTAAAAGGCTAAGGACAGACGGTAGGGTTAAGTTAACTAAAACACTTAACCAATTCAACATGTTAATGAAATTGATGGGTGGGGTTAGGTAAATACAGACACTTAACCACTTAGCATGTTTGACTAGAAAACCCTAGTAACGGGGACCCATTTCAGCAGTAACCCAATTAGGTATCATGGTAACCTGAAACTAGGCAGGGTGGGGCAAGATTACTGGGCTGATTGTAAGCGGTCAAAGCGACGGCGGTGGGTGCAACAGTGTGAGTTCTAACGGAGTGCGAGCGTGCACGCACTTCGGAGCAGACAAACAGGGCACTGGGGGCACCAATAGTATAACCTATGCATTCTAAGGTCTGTGTCGGGTCGCCACCATGGGACTTGATAAACCCCATGGTGGGGCCAGCATAGGTATCTACAATTTCTGGGGGCCGTAAGACACAGATGATTATGCGAGTAGGAGCCGATCTTTAACATAAGGGGATCACTTACCCTCAGCATAGGGTGCATCTTTAGAAACGGGATCACTTTACCCTCAGCATAGGGTGCATCTTTAGAAACGGGATCACTTCACCCTCAGCATAGGGTGACAGTTAAGATAATGCAAGTAGGTGCAGAGATAGTGTGGGGTGCGATAGTATATTCGTTTCAGAACTACCTTATCTAGTTTATGATACTTTCCTATTCCAGTTTATACCTATCATGCCCTTATTCTTATTTTCATACTGAAGAGTCACTAGACTTACCAGGCTTTATGTCTGACCCTATTTTCTTTCGTCTTCTTTTCTTCCGTTCCCCCCCCCCCCCAGGTCCATAGGGAGGAAATAACTCAGCTTAGTCAGATTTTTTAAAAGCTTCAAGATAGTTGATGTATGGTTTGGAATCTCTTTCCTTGGCTATGGCTGTTGGTCACACTCTATGGGGATTTATGCAGTTTTAATCACGTTTTATGCTTCTTTATTTAAAAACCAAGACATAAATGATGTTGTAATGTTTTGGAAGTTGTTATGAGACAATTATGGAAATGTGTTGTATGAACAAGTATTTTATGAAATAAAAGTCTGATGTTTTCCGCTGCTTATATATATATATATGTGTGTGTGTGTGTTTATATCTGTCTTGTGTTTTATCCGTGACTTTTACTTACAAACCTCCACCAAAGTTAAGGCAGTCCCTTGTGAGTGACCTTAATGGAGGGTGGGGTGTTTCACTTGGTATCAGAGCATAGATTTACCAGACTAGATAAAAAAATTTGAAACTATTTTCAAAAAGAAGTTTAAAGAAGCATTTCCAAGAAAAGTTTTGATATTTCAAAAGGCATAATTCCCCAGAGCCATACGCACTATCTCTCTATCCTATTGTCTTGAATCCTTCCTTTTCGTTTCAGCATGTCTAGGGACCTTACTCCCCAGCTACAGACGCTTTTACTCCTCCTCCTCCTCTACATGAAACAGCAAGCGGAAGAATTGCAGAACAAGAAGACGGATAATAGTCAAGGAGGAAAGGACCACAGCAACAATAACAAGACACGTGACAAAAGGAAATGTTATTTCTGTGGCATTGTTGGGCATATAGTCCAGGATTGTAGAAAGAAGAAGATGAAGATGGGGGCATGCTTTCAGTGTGGTGATATTGGACATATCAGCAAGAGCAAGGCCCGCAAGCAGGACCTTCTGGGGGTACCTCTTTAACTTTTTCTCCTAGATGCTTTATTTTATCTTGCTTATCTTCTCAATCCTATCTTGAGAACCTTAGGTAGAAATATTTCTGTAGAAAGCTTAGTTTATCTGTATGATCATCCAGTTCGCACTCTCTTTGATTCTGGTGCATCACACTCCTTTATTTCATTAGCTTTAGTAGAATCACTGCACCTAGACACTAGTATGGTAGAAGATCCCTTGGTTGTTTCAAATCCAATTGGGGGCTCGGCTTATTTGTCGATGGTTTGCTTGGATTTGAAAATCTCTATTCTAAGTGTTGAATTTAGATGTAGTGCCTTTGTTTTGGGCTTCTCAGGGTATGGACTGATCTTAGGCATGGACTGCTTATCCAGTAATGGTGCCATTCTTGATTGTGAGAAAAGAGTGGTTAGGCTCTTGACTCGGCTCGGTAACACTCTAGAAATTTCTTGTAATCCCTTGGGTGTTGTTATGCTTAGTTATCTAGAGTCGCTTGACGCTTCTGTTGAGAATTTGTAGTCGGTTAGAGTAGTCCGGGAATATCTGGATGTCATTGAAGAGGTGAAAGGCTTACCTCCGAAGCGGGAAATAGACTTTCGCATATATCTTGTTGATAATGCAAAGCCTGTAGCTCTGCCTGTTAGGCACAAGGCTCCAAAGGAGAGAAAGGAGCCCAGTAAGCAAGTTAAGGAGCTTCTCGAGAAGGGGTTTATAAGAAGGAGTATCTCGGAATGGGGTGCTCCAGTGGTGTTCGCCACCAAAGCAGATGGTTCATTATGTCTTTGTTCGTGTATTCTGATGGAATTGTTGTAATTAACGATGAAATATTCTTCTGTCTGTGTTCTTTTGTGTGTTTTTCTCAAAGTATCCGCTCTTTCCTCACCGGGGAAGTTACGGGTTTTGACAACAAGCCAATTACCATTTCAAACTCAAGTTTCATTCTCGATTCCGAACTCCTAACTCATCAATCCAATAACATTTCAGATTCCTATCTTACAATTCAAAATCTGATTCCACTTGATATATTATATTCCAATTAAATTTCCAGTTAATTGGTTTCAATTCAATTCATATTCGCTTTCACCGATTCCTGTTTTAATTTGTTTTTAATTCAGACGATCTTCTCCTGGGAGTTATAAATAACTTTGCTTTTCACAAAAATCAAATATTTTCCTTTCGAGATTCAAAACAACATGTTTTCCTCAAAACAATTCAACACAAAATCTTGGTAGTAATCGGTCACTTAGGACTCGAAAATGAACACTGATGATGTGGCCAGCATCATCAGAGTTATTTCCTAGTGATTAAAGTTAGTTCAATACTATATCACTCTAAAAATCATTCTTAAACAATTCCATTTTTAAACCTTTTTCAAATATCATTCACGATGCTTGTAAACAAATTAAAATCTCCCAGGGTCTTAAAATTTTCTAATATTTAACTCAAATCCATTTATGAACACTTCTCCCAGTTTTCAGAATTTTAATTCCAATTCTGATTTAATTCAGATTTAATTAATCTGCTTTTATATATTACACTTATACGAATTCTGTTTGGTTATTTATATAACCATTTCAATTATAATCAACCAACGCATCCAATATATGATAATAATTCAAATATTAATATTTTGTTTATATCAAAATATAATTTGGTTAAAATTATTTCATTTACCCTATTTCCAAATCATATTGTGTCGATTTATCGTATTCAAGTGTTTGTAAATCCTTATCGATATAGTGGATCAAACTAATCGACCAGAACTCATAAACAACCCAACCAATAAATCTCCACAATACAAAACATTTTTATAAAATCTACAAATACGTTCACTCATATATATACACTCAGACTCAATCTAGGGTATTACTAACCCTATCCATACTGAGTCGCGCCATAGAGCCAAGGTAATCACTTAACCTTCAGCTCTGATACCACTGTAACGAACTGAGATTTTCGACCCAGAAAATCAACATAAAACCCATGTTAATTACTCAGACATCGAACATTCCAGATCATTAATAGAAAGAAGTTAGAGGGTGAGAATAGATAAGATAGAAAATTAGAATAGAAGAAGAAGAAGAACACAATCAGAGTAAACACGAATCTCACGGCGGGACGAATAAGATATAATATATAACATTACTTTGAAATAAAACAGTATACAATAACAGTATCAGAGTACGATGCTTACACAGCGGAATTAACAATAGCTATATAATCCTGAAGCCTCCTGCTTCAAGCTCCTCCACGTATATCTGTAAAGACCTGAACTACTTGACTGCCCATACAAATTTGGGCACCCAAGAATTTAGGGGAAAAAACAAAATAAAATAAACTCTGGGTCAGTCATGGGACTGGTGTGAGTAAACTCAAATCATTTGGATTAACTTTTCAAAATCCTTTTCAAAAGAAAAGATAATCGTAAGACCGATCCGCACATAAACACGGACGGTTTTTACCTTACGATAACCCAAAACAGTTTTGGAAATCACTACTTCTCTGATATTATAATAATGTCTAACCACAAGTAATTAACAATCTAGCAGAACATTTGCATCTCACATTCCACATATATAGTATACAAACAAAAACCGCGGGCTCTTATTGGAGATTGGATTCCAACTATGACAAGGTATGAGACCACCTGCCGATAGTGTATCTCCAGAGGCAAATACACAGGGTTCAACAAGAACGTCTTGCAACCCCACCCACACATGACCGACCACTCATTTCGCTTAAGTGTATCAAATGTATATCACCAACGATTGGGAGCTACCCACCGTCTTCCCGAAAAGGAACAGCATCGAATGGATAAAAGACTGAATTGGATTTTCTCTAGATAGGTGATATACACCCTAATGGGAGCGACCCACTTAGCCATTCTGCCTGCCCGATTTCTGTCATTTCCCGATTGATGAGGCTTGAGGTCATAACGTATCATTTGAAGCACCTGACCACCATTCACTTTGAATGCCACATCGTCATACCCGCCAAATCACAAAATTGATTTCCTCAAAAATGCCACGGGTATAAAGCTAAGAGAACGAATTTATCCGCTACCAAACGTAAGTACGTTTGAAGGGATCCAGTTACGCGATCTGTTAGATATACTCTGTCAGACATTCGTCCATTCAGATTTGTCCTGAGACTGGACAAACCGAAGGCACTATTCTGTAAACAGGATAGCCCTTGCATAACTCCATCTTCAATATTTGATCGCAACGCTAACGTCCATACGGAGTGGTTTTCAGATAATGAATCTGATCCCGGTCTCTCCGTATTAACGACGGAAAATGGTCAAAAACTTTGATGGTCAGTGATTTAACTATCAAAGAAAAACAGGTGTGCAACCAACGATATTATTTCCAGATGGAAATTCTATCGATCAATCATCATTCAAAGGTTTATTTCTTTTAATTAAATTATAATTAATTTATCCATTTTCCCTTTCTATATATTTGTAAATTCTTATTTTCTAAATTTAGAAAATATACATCATAAATCATTGGAAAACATTTTCATCTCTGTTTCACGTATCACTGTCATTCCAGTATTCTTTCTCATTAACTTTTCATTTTCTATGATTAGAAAATATTTCTGGTTATATTTGGAAAATGTTTCCAAAATTTATCCGACAGATGTTTAAATAAAACATCACTAAGCCAATTTAAACCATTACACTCAATAATTAAATTCACTTAATCAACCTTCACTATCGAACCTTACCCATCCCTTAGTTAAAAACGAAGTCAGTCAAGTTGGGGTATAATTACCTCTCAGACCTTAACTGAAAAACATGTCTAACCTCGTAATAGACAAAGCTCACCTTTCAATTCTTTAACAAACTTCCTTACTAAACTCCCGGATTCTATTTATGAATCCACTTCTTTATTTTAAGACATTGGTTATAACTATAGCGTTATAATCCCTTCTTCTTAAATATCCAACTTCAAAATATAGCTTTTATTCCTTAATTTAACTAAATAACTAAACCACTAATTTATAAATAAATATGTAAATCTTGATTAAATCGAAAAGTAAATATTACTTTATCGAATTCGATATAATCGAATTCAATGTATAACTCTCATTTTTGAATACTCTCTATTCGATAACTCCTTTTCGAATAAACTATATTCGATAACCCTTTCTTCGAATAATTATATTCGATAATCTCTCTTCGAATGATTTACATTCGATTAACTTTCTACGAATGATTTGCATTCGATTAATCTCCTTTCGAATAAACTATATTCGATTAACTCCTTTAATTCTATTCGAATAAACAATTTCGAATAACTCCTTTGGATTAACTCATTTGGATTAACTCGGTTTCGTTAACTCATCTTGACTAACTCAACTCGATTAACTCAACCTAATTAACTTACTTGATTAACTCAACTCGTTTAATTCTTATCAAATAACTAATATTCGATTAACTTGTATTCGAATGGCTAATATTTGATTTAACTCCATTCGCTTGACTCCAGATCGCAGCGATCACAATGGTTACGCCTGATTCCCTCAGGAAACATCCGACCGCCATAGGCCATCTGCAGCCCTGCGAATTATGCTAGCAGTTGTACGAAATGGCAACACATCCTAAATAACTATGTTTGCCTAACTCTATCTCAAATAACTATATTTGATCAACTCTAATTGAATAGCTAATATTCAATTAATTCTAATTCGATTAACTATGTTTAGTTAATTTTAATTCGATTAATTTAACTCTAATCGATTTACTCTAACTGATTAATTCTAACTGATTAACTCTAATTGATTAACTCCTTTAATTAATTCTGCGTCCCTATTCAGTTTCAATTATCGATGTTGAAATCGATTTTTACTTCTCTATATAAGTCCTGACTTATATATTCTATTTATCCAATGATAAACATTTCATTTGATTTATAAAATATTATTTATAAATTCATCTTCTCAATCTATCGGTCAGAATAGATTCTATTTAAAAACTTTGCTTTAATTCCATATCATGTTATACCCGTGTGCGAAGCACGGGTCTAAACCTTCCAAAGGCAAAATTCTCCTTTTATAAAATTCTAGCCATTTTTCAAGTATTTCCTTTTAAAATCAATTTATTTACCAAATAATTTTCCTTTTGATAATTCTATTTATTCTATAAAATATTTTCTATTTATAAAATCTATTGATTTTATAAGTAATTCCTTTGATAATCTAACTATTCCCTTTCTGTTTATTTTACACACTGTTCCCCTTTCTATCCTATTTATTAATTTATTTATTCAAATAAACATCCCTTTTCAATTTTATTTGTAAATAGTTACAATATTTATTTTTCAATCCTATTTATTTGATTTACAAATAAATATTCCTTTCATATCTATTTATTTTCTAAATAAATATTTTCTATTTTATAAAATCTTAAAATTTTATTTCTTCATCAATATAACATTGAAAATTTCCTTTCTAACATTCCAGTATTCCTTTTGGTATTTAACATACCATATAACAATGATCGGTATCATTCAACCATACAAAATCAACAACAGATTTCATATCACACCATATAACACAATATATGAAAAAAAAAAAGTAAAATAAATATTGACGAACCCAGTTGGGTCCCTCCGACCTGTTTTCGTGCATCCTTAGATGTTAAACAATAAAATTAACATCAATTTCATTTCACTACGAAATATTCTGCTAAACAGAATCAATATTTGATTAACGATTTATATCGTTATCAATATTTTCAATCAACTGACTAGCAGTTCAACCAAACAGCCAACACACAGCAAACAACCATCATTTATAGATTCTAAAATATTTTGTAAAAATATAAACTAAGCAGAGTTAGTGAGGTTACTCACATTGGACGGTTATCGTTAAATAACGATAATTGGTCACTGATTCGATTCAGGCGTTTAGTTTCACCATAAATCCAAACGAGCTTCAATTCGCTCCCGGTCAGTTCCATGGTGGAGCTCTCGTCCATACGATCCCAACGGATCCAACTGCATCCAATTCTGATCACGTATGCGAGAGAGATTCATTTTACAAGTTTATACATTATTTAATTAAAATAAAACTAATTAAATTCGTTATTGGGCCGCACTTTACCAAACTGGCCCATTTAAACCCTCACCGTTCTCTACAGTGCTTCCTCCCTCTTCCTTCTAAATCCCGCAAGCTTCCCTGTAGAACACATGGCGGTAATTCGATCCATACTCCTCCTTCTCTTGATTACATTCCAAACAGAACGTATTGTTTAACTCCTCTACATCTCTTTCATTCTACCACCGTTATCACCAACTCGCAGCACCATAACAAATGGCGATTTCATAACCTTTCGCACAGCGCAGAGAATCATGCTACACTACATTCCGATGAACTCCACCAGGCTTCACAAACTCATGTGGTTTCCTCTCCTAAACCCAAATACAATACCCAAATTCCGAATAGAAGCCCTTATTCCTTGCGATCTTGAACCCTAGACGAACAACATAGACGCTGGAAAATTGACGAATTAATTTTGATGTCGAGTGTAGTAAAACGTATACTGGATCGTAGAGGAACATCTCAGGATCAACAATATATATGTATTAGGACTTATAGGATTTGATATGATTTTTCTATGATTTTTGAAACTGGATTTTTCACGTTCTGCTTTCCTCTGGTGGCGGCGCAATAAGAGGATGTCTGATTTAAGGTTATATTTTTTTATTCGATTATTTTATTTACCTTTAAGCCAACGCTATTTTTATTTGTCCTCTAAAATTCCAATGATCACGTACAATTCCCAAAAATTATGGAAATGGACATGCAGCAATAGTTTGACATTACGGAAACAACGAAACTAGTTTCGTCGAATTCCGACTCCGTTTGCTCACACAGCGTGTTTTAACTATCAAAATACTAACTGTTTTTCACTCTAAAAATCGGTACGGCCACACACTGACTTCAAAAATCACGGAAACTGAACTCTAGCAATAATTTAATATTGCGGATCCAACAAAATTAGTTTCGTCGAATTCTGAGGTCGTCTGCAAAACTAGCTATTTTTAAAGCTCTAAATAGCCCTTTTAAATATATAAATATATTTAAAAACATTTAAATTTAATATTTAAAAATAAATATTATCGTATATAATCACAACAGAATATCATACTGCTACACTGGGTTTTATAACTCGATATTTCAAACCCAGTGTTACATCGATATTCGATTTATATTTAAAAATCCATTTTAAAATATAAATAAATCGATATAAATTATAAAGGAATTCCATAGCGACTTTTCTAAAATTTGATTTGGACATAAATCAAAATCTGCACGATGAAATCCCAATTTTTCTCTTCCATTAGAAAGATATACTTCACCAGCTCCTAGCATTTCTTGTTTCATAGAAATCCGATTTAAAATGGATCCTGTACATTCAGTTAAAGTTTAAATTGCCAAATAGCAAACTGCCGCGCCATTTCATGCTCGATTTTAATTATATTATAATTATACGTTCAAACTATCGTTCAAATAATATATTCGTTATTCTAATTCAATTCTAAACTGAATTAAATATCACAGATGATCCCATTCACACCATTTTGTGAATTCCACTATCTCTGACTATTTCAGAAATTAAATATATTATTATATTATTTATTTATATTAAATATTCAATATTATTCAATTCTGGTCGTTTTAAATAACCAAACCATTATTTAAATAATTAAATAAATAAATTATATCGCTAAAAAATACGGGTTGTTACAGTCGTATATACATATGTATGTGTAACTTTGATCATCATTGTATATTATAGTCAAATGTATATTTTTAAATTGTTTTTGAACTATTAATTGTTTATTATATATTTTCCTTCCGCTGTGAGACTCTGAAACGACCCAAACTCACCCTTACGGGAAAGCCTGGATTGAGTTGAGAGCACGACAAATCAGAATGCAATCAGATGAACATTTCATTGCTATTACAAAATTTACATCAAAGTACAAGAATATAACAGAGTATGAATAAATATTTTACATCAGAAAATATTAGAGATTAAATTACAAAGCATCGGAAAATTAATACATAACACAACTGAAAGAAATACACGGATGCAGAGCTTTCCGAATATAACTCCAGCTGTAAACCAGGATCCTGTGAGTATAACCTTTGCAAAACCAAAACTACTAGCTGCGCGTGTGGAAAATATGGGCACCCAGGTTTTAGGTTAAAATAATAAATTCCAGGTCAGTCATGGGGATGGTGTGAGAACAAAAACAGTTATTTAAAACTTTACTTTAAAAATAGAGTAAATCAAAGGACCACGCCGCATAACACGGAACGGGATTCCTCCCAAGAATACCAGTGCATAAACAGTTTGTAAACAACACAATGCTTTTTGAAAAATGAAGCTATTATAAGACTCAGGTCCCATCACACAATGTAATGCAAGCCCAAGTGTAACAACCCGGAAAATCAGAACCAATTTAAAAATTTTATTTTGGCCATTTTACTGAATTTTGAATATTTAAAATGATTTATTTTAAATAACAGCGATGAGAAATTTATTTTGCATAGAATTGGAACATATATATTTATTCGAATCGATGTTAGAAAATAAATATTTATTTTTAATTATAAACGGAATTGAAAATGGCGCGTTAGTTTCAAAATTTAATTTCAAATTTCAAATGAACATACAGGGTTCAAAATAAACTGGATTTTAGCGAAACCAAAAATATTTGAATCTATTTGAAAATATCTTTCCAGCGAATCCCAAAATTCAAATTTTCATACCAGGAATAAAAAGTTATGCCCAATTGAAAATTCAGAATAGTCGCTATCGAAAATATAGCCCTTAAAAATGGAAATTTTGTAAATGACCTCCGTTTTCTACGGAACCACTTTTATTGGATCCGGGATGTCAAATTATTGCTAGATTCCAAAATTCATAATTTTTGGGATTAATCTGCGGGCGTGGCGAAGCAAAACGTGTTATGACAGTTTCACTAAATTTGGATCGACCGGAAAATGTCAAATTTTCAAACAGTCTCCAAATTCGATGAAATTAGTTTTGTTAGGACCGTATCATCAGTACAAAGCTAAAAATAATTTTTCTGGAATTTTTAGAGTGCGTATGTGACCCCAGTAAATTGAAATGTACGTTTGAATTTAAAATATAATGATTTATATTTTAAATTTAGTGAAAACTGATTGAAACAGCTGAATTGGCTTATGATACATATCCCATTGAGTTCGGAATGGGGGTAATTAGCTAGGGGCGAAGTTGTTGTGTCTCGTTTAGAGATCGAAATTTAAAGTTACTTTTGGCGAACAGTTAATTATAAAAAAATATAATCAAATATAATAATATATTCCCCCTCTCCCCCTTTTTCTTTTTCCCCAAACCCGATATTCCCGCAACCCCACAGCCAAACCCGATTCCCCCCAACCCTAGCCGCCTCCGTCAATCGCGCCTCCCCACCTGATGTTGTCGTCGCCGCCAAACATGGCGCACCCCCCACCCCCACGGCTGTCGCTTCTCACTCTCCACTCCTTCTCCAATCGCGACGTCGCCTTCTCCAAAGCACCCAGCAAAAAACCCGACGCAACCCCCCCTAGTGTGACGACCCAATTATTTTCGACCTCGAGAACTGACATAAAATCACCATGTCGACCATTCAAGCATCGAAAACACTGGATTGATATTAGAAAGCAGTTAGAGGATGAGGAAAGAAAGGAAGAAATATTAGAATAGAAGAAAAAGAAGAACACATCAAAATCTCACAGCAGAACGAATAAATATAATATATTAAATCTCTTTATACAAAAGAACAATATATACATACGAATCATCAGAGTACAACATATATCTGTCACAGCGGAAATACACTTCATATATCTTATGGTAAAGCCTCCTGCTTCTAGCTCCTGAACTCCAGCGAAAAACCTAACCTGTAAATATACTCGGTCTGACCTGAGCACATTTGAAGCAAAGCAAAATTCACTCGGATCAGTCTAGAATACTTTCAGTGATAAATTCAGAGCACAAACAATTTGTTTAACTTTGAAAATCCTTTTTGAAAATCCTTTTTGAAAATCAAAGGATAATAATAAGACCAGTCCACACATAAACACAGATGGTTTTTACCTTACTATAACCCTAAACAGTTTTGAAATCACTATCTTTTCTGATATTATAATAATGTCTATCAAACCACAAATAAATATCAATCTAGCAGAAGGCTTGCATCTCACGCTCTACATATATAGTATACAAACATAACCGCGGGCTCGTATTGGAGAATGTATTCCAACTATGGCAAGGTATGGGACCACCTTCCGACAATGTATCTCCGGAGATGAACACATTGGGGTTCAACAAGAACGTCTTGCAACCAGGCTCATACATGACCGGCCTCTCATTTCTCTTGAGAGTACCAAATATATCTGTAACAACCCGGAAAATACGAGCCAATTTAAAATTTTTAAATTGGTCATTTCAAAGGAATTTGAACAATTGAAATAGAATATTTCAATAAAATAGTGAATTAGAAATAGTGAGTCAGTTTGAAAATTTGAATTCAAACTTTGACTGACTGTGCAGGTTGGAAAATATAACGGATTTTAGCGAAACCAAAAATATTTAAATCTGTTTATCAATACCTTTCTAACGAATCTGAAAAATCGAAGTTTCATAACGGGAATCAAAAGTTATGGCCGAATGAATTTTCAAAAAGGTATATAGAATATATAGCCCTGGAAAATTGATATTTTGCAAACGACCTCGGAATTCGACGAAACCACTTTTGTTGGGTTCGGGATGTCAAACTATTGCTAGGTTTCAAATTTCATAATTTTTAAAGCTAGTATGTGAGCGTGGCAAAAGAAAATGTGTTTGGTCAATTTCTGTTAAATTGGATCGACCAGAAAATGGCCATTTTTCAAACGGTCTCAGAATTCGACGAAACTAGTTTTGTTGGGACCGTAGCGTCAAAACATAGATAGGTTTATTTTTCTGGAATTTTTCGAATTAGTTTGTGGCCCTGGCAAATTGAAATGTACGTTCAAAGTTAAAAATTAAATGTTTTATACTTTAATTTGAAAAATAACTGACTGTAACAGTTGAATTGGCCGACGAAACATATCGCATTGTGTCCGGGATGGGGGTAATTAGCTAGGGACGACAGTCGTTGGGTTTGAATTGGTGTCCGTGTGGAGAAACACTATTTAAAAATTTATTAAAACTATGGGCCAATCAGAATTAGCCATTCATTATTTTTAAAAATAAAAAAAAGTCAGAAACCCTCGTTTTTCTCTCTCCATCGACGATCAAAATCGTTCGCCGCTTCTTCCCCAAATTGCCGCCGCCACAGGCGATTCCAGCCGCCGCCACCAACCTCAGTTGACGCACCTCTCTCTCCTCTTCCAATCCGACCCAAGCTCCACCCCTATCGCCTCCTCCATCGCCCGTATCGACGACCCAAAGTCGACCACTTCCCAACGCCGCCACGTGCGCCACCGACCACCGAACCACGTCAAACCACCCTGCGCCGACTCCCCTCTCCTCCCTCTTCCACGTCATCACCTCTGATCATCCCATCGTGCCTCGGTTTTCGCGAAAACTGCAACCCTAGTTTTGAACCATCGATAAAGGTGAGTTCTTTTTTTGATGTTTGCACTTTGAAAAATCATATCTTAATGGTGTGTTGACGGAATTCGATGAAACAGGAAGCATCGGGACCGCAAGGAAGCTCTCTACCATGTAGAAGAGACCGCGGATTTTTCTGAGTCATCTACAATTTTTAGCACTCCGAAAACCAATGTGAGAAATCTAAATTAAATGAATTTGAATGGAAAAATGTCGTGTATAAATTATATAAGCGAAATATAAATTATATACGTGTTGTATACCTCATGTACATGCATAGAATAATTGATATATGTGTTGAAATGCAAGTGAAATATATCAATTATATATATATATATATATATATACACACACAGACATACATACTCCCCTCGTCCACAAACCTTGGAAGATATTTATTGTTGTGAATTGGTGTGAAATATTGGATGAAAAATGTGAATGGTTGAATAATTGTTTGTGGTTGATATTGTTTGGTTGTGGTTGAAAAATACCCATTGGTGATTGAAATGAATTGGAAATAATTGTGGAAATAAAAATAAAACATGCCGCCTGCGTGCGAATTAGATGCATGAATCCCCATTGTCAAAAACCGCGAGGTTTTAAGGTAGAGCGAGGAGCCGTACTAGGGACGGTGCCGGTTTTAACTACACTGCCGTTATGCTGCCGAAATTTTGAATGATATTCATGTGTTAGAATTATTTTCATTTGTTGAAATTATCTTCATGCGTTGAAATTAAAATCATGTGTAAAACTATGTCCATGTGTGGGAATGTTCATATGTTGAGAAGTGATGTGTGAAAATTAAATTCATGTATGAATGAATGAAGTGTTTAAACAATAAAAATCACATTTTTATAATATATATGAAGTATATAAAATATTCGCCTTATATATAAATAGTTTCAACAATAAAAATTTCATCTTTCTTATATGAACAACATATATAAAATATCCATGTGTGGAAATGCTCATGTGTTGAGAAGTGTGTGTATTGGAAAAGTTCATGTGTTGAATAAAAAGATTGGACAATAAAAATTACATTTTTATTGAAGCTATGCAGTGTTGAAAACATTCATTTGTTGAATAAATATTTTAAATGATAAAAATATCATTTTTATCATATATGTGATATGCTAAAGATATATGAGCGTTGAAATAAATAGATATGCGAGGAATTTGGTGCCTCCGGTTTCGTTCAAACCCAGAACGGACTTGTAAATGGACTGTGTGTCTGACATGGGATTTTGTTCTGTGTTGATTGATCTCTGTTAAATATATAAATGTTTGGCGGCGGAGAATTTATTCTCTTGCTTAACGCCCTTCTCTGAGACGTACGAGCTCAGAGGTTATGTATTGATAGAAATCAGTCTAATGGAGTGGTTTGCCTGTGTGGCATGCCTAAGTGGCATATGATCAAGGCTTCTGTTGCAAAGCAAAGTCTTGTGGTTGACGATCAAAGCATGGTCTGTGTGACGTAGCTTTGTGTATAACGTGGATTCGCGAGCCTCACACCTCGGTTTGAGTCAAAAACGGGATAGTGACTGCAGGGAGAGCACGATGTTTCTTTCTAGCTAAGGTGGTGTCAGTGACCTACCAGCCCTGACATTATATATACTTTTCACCTGTGTGGTTGTTGGAATACGAGGCGCCTCGGTTATAGGTCTGTAAGGACCGGGAAACGTGTGTTCAGGAATTGCCGATCCTCAAAAGTAAGAGAGGACCGGCCCTGAAGATCCAAGGATCATAGTGGGGTCCTGGGACATTTGCTAGAGTGTCTCGAATCGGAGAGGAGCTTGCCCCTTGCCTCGACTCATGAAGGAATCCAATTTCCAATACGAAATATGCGAATGTGATTGTATTACTAGTATGGCGACATGATATATGGTACCCATGCCATCTAGGATTGATATTTATGATTAAAATCGTTTTTGAAATATATATGCACTAGTAATAATATCAAACACTTTTGTTTTATACGTATGAGGCATTTTTTGCCATTAAAAGGTAAAACTCTATCCTCTGGCTTGCGTTCCATTGTGTGATGGGACCTGAGTCTTATAATGACTTCATTTTATAAAAAGGATTGCGATGATTTAATCATTTACTTTATTTCATGCACTAGCACTCATTGGAGTAAACCCGTTCCGTGAAAGTGGCGTGGTCCTTTGATTTGCCTTATTATTGGTTTTAATAAGTTAAGTAGATTTCTCATACCCGTCCCATGACTGACTCATAGTTTGTTTCCCCTTACAAACTCGGGTGCCCTCATTTTCATACGGGCAGCCTAGTTACAGGTATCTGGTGCACTTTGGCTCATGGCGAGGCTTGACTACACCGTGCTGACTTTGACTCTTTCCGCCATTTTAGTATATGTATTATGATTCCGCCATTGGCGATGTAGACCGATATTTATTTTGTGTACTCTTTATGTATGATTCCGCCTCTGGCGATGGTGACTGATTATGTATTATTATGCACTAAGTTGTATCCTGCACTGTGCTCTCTGATGTGGTGATATCTATATGATTCCGCTGTCATATGTGTGTAAATTATTCTATTTTATGTTTATGCTATTATCAGTGATCTGCTAATGATGATTAATGTGTTATATTCCAATGATTATCCTTAACACCGTATCATGGGGTTTTGGGATCGTCACAATATCATTACCACGGTTGGGGGCCAGCCAACCAAACCGATAGCATATACATATATAAATAAATAAAAAGGGACAACTGAAGGCATTTGATTTCTCCACATCAGGTAGTGATATACCCTTTTAATGGGTGCGACCCACATAGCCATGCTGCCTACCCGATTTTGTGCCATTTCCCGGTTGATGAGGCTAGAGGTTACGCTTATATTTAGAACAGTATATCTTTATTCACTTTGAATGCCACATTGTTAGATCCTCCAGAAATCACTAATTGATTTCCACAAAAATACTCTAGTTGTTAGGCTAAAGAAGTTTCCCTTCTATGCCATCAACTTAGTACGTTTAAAGAACTCAACGTACGTGATCCGTTTGGAAATACTCTGTCGGACATTCGTCCATACAAGTCATCCAAGAACAGGATGAACCGAAGGCACCCTCCTACTGCATCCTAGGAATCACCCTATAGATCAGGAGCGAGTAGTCCTTGCGAATCCGTAGATTTTAACCACGACAGAACCGCAGTATATCTCTGGCCGCTAAACCAGAGATTTAAGGTAGTTCTTCCGCTTTATAAATATCTACGGTCTTCAATTCATTTCTTCTTTACCTCCTTCAAGTTAGTCGCGTTCGCACAGTTGATTCGAAGTGGTTTTGGGTCTAGTTCCTATCCCGGTTTCTTCGAAACAACTTTTCAGAAATGTTCAAGAAAAATTCATTGATAGTTGGTGGTTTAACAATCAAATTTTAACAATTTGTTCAGTACGTTGGCAGCTCAGGTCTATTATAATGACATATTTCATTTAAAACTATTCCATCGATTCTTATGACTGATTTCACATTCTTACCTCAAATCCCATTGTTCTCGTTATATTGAAAAAAAAATAGTGTATCTTGATCTACCAGACTCTACTCATTCCTTTATTTCAAGACATCTCTATATATTCGCAAAATTCTTTCCAATTCTTTTAATTGGAAAATCCCTATATATTCTTATTTCAAAGGTATTAAATAGATTCATTCTTCGACTTGGGTCTGTCGATGCTAAAATATACATCGCTTACTGTTTTCTTATTTGTATTCAACATCTTTCATTAACATTGCCATATTTTCTTTGGAATAACAAATTCCAAACTTCACTCTTTATTTCCTTTGTCACAGAAAATATCGTTATATTTATATTCAAACAATGACATGGTTTGATTACCAAAATCCTCCTTTATATCAAATAAAACATTTCACTTGAACTAAGTCTCAGGTGGACACTGTCTTTAAAATCATTATCTTGGTTAAAACCCCTTGTTTACAACTTTTTTTTTATAATTTGAATTTAACTTCGAATCCTTTCCGTATCAATTTTTTTTTTAAATAAAAGAAATTTCAATTGTTAACCACTCACTTTGGTTATTATCAAATAAAAATAGTTATATTTCTTCTTAATTAAACTAGCATAGTTATTCTATTTCAAAAGGTTATTTAAATACATGAAAATTATAGTTTAAATCATCATTAACTCGATATTGCTTTCCTATCCATTACAACTAATACTATCTCTCGATAATAGTGAAGCAGTTTAAGTTGGAGTATTCTAATTACCTCTCAGACCTTGACCAACGACGCTCTTATCTTAAGATAATAGAAGTTTTCCACTTAAACATTTGTTATTCGATTTCCATTCCCACTTACTATGGTTTAAAAACCCTTTCATTTTATTTGAAAACCTACTTTACACATAGATTCTTTTTACTTCATTAAGTAAACTTTCGAATATTATTTATCATTCGAATCTCATATGATTTTCATAATCCATATCATATATTTGTAATTCCCTTATAATCTCCCCACTTACGCTATTAACCAATATTCCTTTGTACAAATCCATTTAATCTTCCTATTATAATAACCTCCCTTTCTACTGAATAAACTTTGTCGCAATGCCCGCATTTAGCTTATAATCACTTTTACAAACTTCGTTTGTAAACTCGGATTTTAATCCTTGTATAGAACTCTTATTAGATTTTGTTCAACCCTATCGCCACTTACTCATTTCTCCATTTAATTCCAATTAAAAGGCATCGCTTTAGTTATGTTCAAAGCTTGTTTTCAACATTAACTTTGCTCGAGAGTTTTTATAAACTTATGTTTATAAAATTCTAAATCCTTTTATAAAACTCATATTAGGCCTTAATAAAATCTTATCGCCACCTGATCACTTTTAATTGAATTACAATTAAAAGTATTCGCTTTAATTATTATTATTTAAAATAAATAATTAAATTTAATATTAACTACATTTAAAATAGTTAACCTTGATATAAGCTAAAAATGAAAAAATTATCCTCTTTAAAAACTCATTAAATAATAAATAACTTTATTCAACATCAACAGTTCGATAATTACTTTAAACCATAGTTAATCGAAGACTAACTAACATTTAACGCTATTTGTTAAATTTTAACAAATTTTCAACAAACTTATTATTTGATTAATTCAGATTAAATTGGTCCAATTGTCAATTCCCAATTAGAACAGTTGAATTTTGCCAACTGTACATATCAGTTACAGTTAACTGATTTTCCCTCTTAAATTAATTAAATATCTTAATTAATTTTAAGACATCAGTTAATTGTTTTATAAAAACAATTATCTAATTCCACTAACCTGCAGATTAGTTTCTAACTGCTTTTCACAAATCTCGTTAATGGCATTAAATTCTTATTATAAAATAATTAATAATTTCTATCAAACAATGATTATAAAAGTATAAATATATTTATAAACTTTTTTTATTTAAATGAAATAAATTTGGAAACTTTAATTAAGTTATAAAATAATTTATTACTTTAACTACATAAATCCGCCTGATGGCAGAACAACACCTTTAAACGGTAAATTTTAGACCTTTACTGCCAACTACTTAATCAGACTGTCAATTGATTTAAATACACAACGGCGGTTAACATCCATTCAACCATCACTATTTGAACAGGGTTTAATGTCAATTTTGGGTCCAATCAGTTCATGGATAAGAACACAAAGATAAACAATATACAAAATATTTTGAGGAATCCGATCAGATCACTCCAACCTGTTCTTCTCTGCAGCACGGGTTATGATAACAAAAATAAATAATTTTAAATAAATAAATAAATGATGATAATATAGTTAACAGCAATCATTAAATCAACTAATAGCAACAAACGCAGCCAATCAACCAATTTCTATTTTTGTATGGATTTATCACATCATAGCAGTCCAGAAAAGTGTGAGAATTAACTCAACAGTTATTTCAGTTGATGGTTGTGGCGTTGTTTGTGCCATTTAATTTTAAACGCGTGTTTAAAATTAACTGAAAATCCAAATATGTCCAATCGAATCCCAGTCAGTGCCATTGTCTAGATCTCGTCTCTATGATCCCAACGGATCCTGTTTCACGTAAATCCGATACCGTATGGATAAGTTATTGCTATTTAAAGTTTATTCAATTTAATCATTTATTAATTGATTAATTATTATTTAAATATTAACTAATTATCTTTTCTCAATCAAATTCCACGTTTACCTCCTTTAATCTCCCCTGCCACGTCAGATTTGGTTTACGCGTCTTCTTCATTTGGGAAGACAAGAACCCGATAGCTTCTTCCCCCTTTCATCTTTACAAACAGCTCGACCAACCACTTCCCATCCCGCCGCCAATTCTAACATCCTGACGCCGACCGAACCTCACCAGCGGCTGCGCTGCTCCAGGACGCTGCCACTCCCAAAACCCAGAGTCCCCTGGACCATCGATGCCGCCAGTAACTCGTTCGAACCCTTCTCCGTTTATGAGCCATTCGTCGCCGCCACACATTGAATCAGACTGCCGCACCCCCTCCATTTGCATCGCCACACTCCCCTGCTCCAACTCCTTCAGATAGCACCACCCCTCATCACCTTGATAGACCGGAAAATGATCGAAACCACCACCAACTTTGAAAAGTATATCCAAAACAGCGGTCCACGTTCAACTCGCCACCACCGTCACCTTTGACTACCAAAGGACCCGACACCGGTACCAAATCGAAGCCTGGACTCTCCTCTTTCATTTCCCCTAGGTCACATCCTCTCAAATCGAGCTAATTACCCACAACCATCAAAAGAACGAAACTGACCTGTTCCGGTTCTCGTCGATTTCCGGCCACCAAATGTGTTCGATCAACCCTAAATTTTTACAGTAGGTAGATATCGAGCTGATCTACAACTTTGCTTTAGATCCTACTAGCCGATTCGCTACAGAATTGAAGATATAAATTATTTAATGAACAGGGTCTTTTTTGCAAAATAGGCTAAAGAAAAATGAAGACGGATGGATTTTCTGGTTTGGGCTGAAGGGAATAGGTTGTATTTATAAGGGAAAGCAATATTAATTTATTCTGATGCGACCAACGATATTTTATTTCGTGTCTGTCGCAATTCTGAATGCCGTTTATTCGCTTCTGCGCTCACATACAAACTCCGTTCGAGGCGGAAATGGACGACATTGCATAATTTGACGTTACGGTCCTAATGAAACTTGTTTCATCGAATTCCAAGTCCGTTTGCTCAAACGACGTTCGTTCATGCCTAATTAGTCGTTTATATTTGCATTTAATTTTGCCACGCTCACAGAATAACTCTGATTGATGCGCCGCTTGAAATCTAGCAATAATTAGCCATTACGGTCTCAACAAAATTAGTTTCGTCAGAAACGAAGGTTGTTTGAATAAAGTCCCTTTTAAAAGGCCCAATTTTAATTGAAATAAATTAATTTAAAAATACTTCAATATAATAAAAACAAATTATTACAATTGGCCATACTTGACTAGAATTTGATGTTCTACCAAAATAAAATACTCCGGATTGAAATCCAAGCCAATTCGATATTAAAAATATTTAAAAATCCCTTATTTATATAAATAAATCGATATAATTTATAAAGGAATTCCATAGCGACTATTTTAAAATTTGATTTGGACATAAAACAAAATCTACACTATGAAAACTCGATTTTTCTCTTCCATTAGAAAAATATCGTCAAATAAATTCCGACGTTTCTTGTTTCGAGAAAATCCAACTTATATTGAATCCTGTACAGCCATTTAAAGTTCAAAATCCAATATTGCGACCCTGCAGCTCGATTTATAATTAAATTATAAATTAAACGTTATAACGCCGTTAAATAAACGAAATCGTCATTAAAAATTCAAAACAAACAATATTACACCATTTTAAACTGCCCATTCACATTATACAACCAATTCAACATTTTCCAATATTTTGAAAATAAAATATTATAATATTATTTATATATAATAACTTATTCAAATAATATGGTTAAATTCAGTAATTTAAATTCAAACAATATTTTAAATAATTAAAATAATTCAAATAACTAGTCAGAAAAATACGGGTCGTTACATTCCTTCCCCCTTAAAATAATTTCGTCCTCGAAATTGCTAAGGTAGAAAGAATGCTACAGCCCATTATCTTTATAAAAATATTTAATTAAAACTCGGTTTTATTTTCAAAATATATCTAATTGGTTTTAAAACCAATTTAATTTAAATAACCAATTTTTCCGAAAATCTTCAAAAAATTTCTAACACCTTGAATTTTGGAAAATTTTTAGGAGAGTCTCCCCTGTACGGAGGGACATCTGCAATATTGCAGGCTTAAGAAATATATATATACATCGACCAACATGGTCAAAAAAATTCAAAATCCAAACTCAAACCCAAATAGAACCCAAAAATTTATACTCGCGTAGGCGTACCTTTTTGCGAGCGCTATTACGCGATAAGCGATAAATTATACTTAAGCTTGCTTAATTTTTATGCAGCTCTATTCAACTGGATTCAATTTACTCTAGAATTCCCTTAGACAAGTTTTCAACATTATAATAGCTTTTCTGCACCTGTTCTCAACTTCAATGAAACTCATTAGTTTTCAAAATAATGCCAGTAAGATTAAAACATCCACATCATCTATTCCAACCAATTTTCCATACAATTCAATCGATTTTAACAATCCACTTATTTTTTTATAAATATCTCAGTTGAATTTTTTTGTGTTTGGATTCATTTTTCATAAGCTCGACTTATTCATATCAGATGGAATTCAATCAAATTTCTTCAACTTCAAGTCTATATTTATGCAACCATCCATCCAAACAATTCAACATTCCATTTAAAATAATATTGGCGAGTATTTCTACTCCCAACTCAAATACCTACTAGCTTAAGTTAATGTTTAGTTCGACATTCCAATCCAAATCATAATTTATATAATTCATTTTGGCTCAACTTAAGTTAAAGTTTTCATATCTTCACATTTCAAATATGAAATGTCTTCTGATTGATTTAATCCAACCTCATAATCAATCCATCCCAGTCAACACTGGTAAATCAAATTACCTATATTATAACAATTTAAGAAAATTATTACCTTTACTACTTTATAAATTATATTTGGGCAAAAACAATTTCAAAATAAATTTTATATCAAATTACAAATACGCGCTCTCGTATATACACTCAACTCAATCTAGGATATTACTTATCTTATCTCTATTGAGTTATGCCATAGAGCCAAGGTTATCACTAAACCAATAGCTCTGATACCACTGTAACGACCCATGGACTTTCGACCCGGAGAATCGACATAAAATCACCATGTCGGCTATTCAAGCATCAAAAACACCGGATTGTTATTAGAAAGAAATTAGTGGATGAGGAAAGAAAGAAAGAAATATTAGAATAGGAGAAAAAGAAGAACACATCAGAATCTCACAGCGAAACGAATAAATATAATATATCAATCTCTTTATGCAAAAGAACCGTATATACATACCAATCATCAGAGTACAACATATATCTGTCACAACGGAAATACACTTCATATACCTAACGGTGAAGCCTCCTGCTTCTGAACTCTAGCGAAAAACCTAACCTATAAATATACTCGGTCTGACCCGAGCACATTTGAAGCAAAGCAAAATTCACCCGGATCAGTCTGGAATACTTTCAGTGATAAATTCACAACACAAACAATTTGTTTAACTTTGAAAATCCTTTTTGAAAATCAAAGGATAATAGTAAGACCAATCCACACATAACACGGACGGTTTTTACCTTACTATAACACAAAACAGTTTTGAAATCACTATCTTTTCTGATATTATAATAATGTCTATCAAACCACAAGTAAATATCAATCTAGTCGAACGTTTGCATCTCACGCTCTACATATATAGTATACAAACAAAACCGCGGGCTCGTATTGGAGAATAGATTCCAACTATGGTAAGGTATGGGACCACCTTCCGACAATGTATCTCTGGAGATGAATACATTGGGGTTCAACAAGAACGTCTTGCAACCCGGCTCATACATGACCGACCTCCCATTTCTCTTGAGAATACCGAATATATCATTACCACAGTTGGGGGCCAGCCAACCAAACTGATAGCATATACATATATAAATAAATAAAGAGGGACAACCGAAGGCATTTGATTTCTCCAAATCAGGTAATGATATACCCTTTTAATGTGTGCGACCCACATAGCCATGCTGCCTACCCGATTTTGTGCCATTTCTCGGTTGATGAGGCTAGAGGTTACGCTTATATTTAGAACAATATATCTCTATTCACTTTGAATGCCACATTGTCAGATCCTCCAGAAATCACTAATTAATTCCCATAAAAATACTCTAGCTTTTGGCTAAAGAAGTTTCCCCTTCTATGCCATCAACTTAGTACGTTTGAAGAAGTCAACGTACGTGATCCTTTTGGAAATACTCTGTCAGACATTCGTCCATACAAGTCATCCAGGAACCGGATGAACCGAAGACACCCTCTTACTGCATCTTAGGAATCACCCTATAGATCAGTAGCGAGTAGTCCTTGCGAATCCATAGATTTTAACCACGACAGAACCGCAGTATATCTCTGGCCGTTAAACCAGAGATTTTAAGTAGTTCTTCCGCTTTATAAATACCTACGGTCTTCAATTCATTTCTTCTTTACCTCCTTCAAGTTAGTCGCGTTCGCATAGTTGATTCGAAGTGGTTTTGGGTCTAGTTCCTATCCCGGTTTCTTCGAAACTACTCGTCAAAAAGGTTCAAGAAAAATTCATTGATAGTTGATGGTTTAACTATCAAATTTTAACAATGTTGTTCAATACGTTGGCAGCTCAGGTCTTTTATAATGACATATTTCATTTAAAACTATTCCATCGATTCTTATGATCGATTTCACATTCTTCCCTCAAATACCATTGTTCTCGTTATATTGAAAAAAATAGTGTATCTTTATCTACCAAACTCTACTCATTCCTTTATTTCAAGACATCGCTATATATTCGCTAAATTCTTTCCATTTCTTTTATTTGGAAAATCCCTATATACTCTTATTTCAAAGGTATTAAATAGATTCATTCTTCGACTTGGGTCCGACAATGTTAAAATATACATCGTTTACTTTAAAGCTTACGGTTTTCTTATTTGTATTCAAAATCTTTCAATTAACATTGCCATATTTTCTTTGGAATAACGAATTCCAAACTTCACTCTTTATTTCCTTTGTCACCGGAAATATCGTTATATTTCTATTCAAACAACGGCATGGTTTGATTACCAAAATCCTCCTTTATATCAAATAAAACATTTCACTTAAACCAACTCTCAGGTGAACTCTGTCTTTAAAATCATTATCTTGGTTAAAACCCCTTGTTTACAACTTCGTTTATATAATTTGAATTTAACTTCGAATCCTTTCCATATCCTTTATTTTGTTTTAAGTAAAAGAAATTTCAATTATCAACCACTCGCCTTGGTTATCATTAAATAAAAATAGTTATCTTTCTTCTTAGTTAAACTAGCATAGTTACTCTATTTCAAAGGGTTATTTAAATACATGAAAATTATAGTTTAAATCATCATTAACTCAATATTGCTTTCCTATCCATTACAACTAATACTATCTTTCGATAATAGTGAAGCCGTTCAAGTTGGGGTATTCTAATTACCTCTCGGACCTTGACCGACGATGCTCTTATCTTAAGATAATAGAAGTTCGCCACTTAAACATTCGTTATTCCATTTCCATTCCCACTTACTATGGCTTAAAAACCCTTTCCTTTTATTTGAAAACCTACTTTACACATAGATTCTTTTTACTTCATTAAGTAAACTTTCAAATATTATTTACCATTCGAATCTCATATGATTTTAATAATCCATAACATATATTTGTAATTCCCTTATAATCTCTCCACTTACGCTATTAACCAATATTCCTTTGTACAAATCCATTTAATCTTCCTATTATAATCACCTCCCTTTCTACTGAATAAACTTTGTTGCAATGCCCTCATTTAGCTTATAATCACCTTTACAAACTTCATTTGTAAACTCAGATTTTAATCCTTGTATAGAACTCTTATTAGGTTTTGATCAACCCTATCACCACTTACCCATTTCTCCATTTAATTCCAATTACAAGGCATCGCTTTAGTTATGTTCAAAGCTTGTTTTCAACATTAACTTAGCTCGAGAATTTTTATAAACTTATGTTTTTAAAATTCTAAATCCTTTTATAAAACTCATATTAGGCCTTAATAAAACCTTATCGCAACCTGGTCACTTTTAATTGAATTCTAATTAAAAGTATTCGCTTTAATTATTATTATTTAAAATAAATAATTAAATTTAATATTAACTACATTCAAAATAGTTAACCTTGATATAAGCTAAAAATAGAAAATTATCCTCTTTAAAAACTCATTAAATAATAAATAACTTTATTCAACATCAACAGTTCGATAATTACTTTAAACCATAGTTAGTCGAAGACTAACTAACATTTAGCACTATTTGTTAAATTTTAACAAATTTTCAACAAACTTATTTATTTGATTAATTCAGATAAAATTGGTCCAATTGTCAATTCCCAATTAGAACAGTTGAATTTTGCCAACCGAACATATCAGTTACTGTTAACTGATTTTCCATTTCCATTTCCCACTTAAATTAATTAAATATCTTAATTAATTTTAAAACATCAGTTAGTTGTTTTATAAAAATAATTATCCAATTCCACTAACTCGTAGATTAGTTTCTGACTGCTGCTCACAAATCTCGTTAATGGCATTAAAATTCTTATTATAAAATATTCAATAAATTCTATTAAACCATGATTATAAAAGTATAAATATATTTATAAACTTCTTTTTATTTAAATGAAATAAATTCGGAAACTTTAATTATGTTATAAAATAAATTTATAACTTTAACTACATAAATCCGCCTGACGGCAGAACAACACCCTTAAACAGTAAATTTTAGACCTTTACTGCCAACTACTTAATCAGATTGTCAACTGATTTAAAAACACAATAGCAGTTAACATCCATTCAACCATCACTATTTGAATAGGGTTTAATGTCAATTTGGTGTCCAAACAGTTCATGGATAAACACACAAAGGTAAACAATATACAAAATATTTTGAGGAATCCGGTCGGATCCCTCCAACCTGTTCTTCTCTACAGCACGGGTTATTATAACAAAATTAAATAATTTTAAATACATAAATAAATGACGATAATATAGTTAACAACAATCATTAAATCAACCAATTTCTATTTTTGTATGGATTTATCACATCATAGTAGTCCAGAAAAGTGTGAGAATTAACTCACCAGTTATTTCAGTTGATGGTTGTGGCGTTATTTGTTCCATTTAATTTTAAATGCGCGTTTAAAATTAACTGAAAATCCAACTGTGTTCAATCGAATCCCAGTCAGTGTCATTGTCTAGATCTCGTCTCTGTGATCCCAACGGATCCTGTTTCACGTAAATCCGATACCGTGGATAAGTTATTGCTATTTAAAGTTTATATAATTTAATCGATTATTAACTAATTAATAATTAATTAAATATTAACTAATTAATAATTAATTAAATATTAACTAATTACCTTTTCTTAATCAAATTCCATGTTTACCTCCTTTAATCTCCCCCACCACGTCAGATTTGGTTTACGCGTCTTCTTCATTTGGGAAAACAAGAACCCGATAGCTTCTTCCCCCTTTCATCTTTACAAACAGCTCGACCAACCACTTCCCATCCCGCCGCCAATTCTGACTTCCTGACGCCGACCGAACCTCACCAGTGGCTGCGCCGCTCCAGGACGCTGTCACTCCCAATACCCTGAGCCCCCTTGACCACCGATGCCGCTTGTAACTCGTTCGAACCCTTCTCCGTTCAGGAGCCATTCGCCGCCGCCACACATTGAATTAGACCGCCGCACCCCCTCCATTAGCACCGCCACACTCCCCTGCTCCAACTCCTTCAGACCGCACCACCCCTCATCACCCTGATCGACCGGAAAACCATCAAAACCACCACCAGCTTCGAAAAGTAAACCTAAAACAGCACTCCACGTTCAACTCGCCACCACCGTCACCTCCGTCCACCAGAGGACCCGAGATCGGTACCAAATCGAAGCTTGAACTCCCCTCTTTCATTTCCCCCAGGTCTCGTCCTCTCAAATCGACCCTATCACCCACAAACATCAAAAGAACGAAACTGACTTGCTTTGGTTCTCGTCGATTTCCGGCCACCACAAGTGTCCGATCAACCCCAAATTTTTATAATAGGTAGATATCGAGCTGATCTACAACATTGCTTTCAAACCTACTAGCCGATTCATGACAGAATTGAAGATATAAATTATTTAATGAACAGGGTCTTTTCTACAAAATAGGCTAAAGAAAAATGAAGATGGATGGATTTTCTGGTTTGGGTTGAAGGGAGTAGGTTGTATTTATAAGGGAAAACAATATTAATTTGTTCTGATGTGACCAACGATATTTTATTTTGTGGCTATCGCAATTCTGAACGCCAATTATTCGCTTCTATGCTCACATGCAAACTCCGTTTGAGACGGAAATAGACGACATAGTATAATTTGACGTTACGGTCCTATTGAAACTTATTTCGTCGAATTCCGAGTCTATTTGCTCAAACGACGTTCGTTCACTCCCAAATGGTCGTTTATATTTGCATTTAATTTTGCCACACTCACAGAATAACTCTGATTGATGCGCCACTTGAAATCTAGCAATAATTAGCCATTACGGTCTCAACAAAATTTGTTTCGTCGAAAACGGAGGTCGTTTGAATAAAGCCCCTTTCAAAAGGCCCAATTTTAATTAAAATAAATTAATTTAAAAATACTTCAATATAATAAAAACAAATTATTACAATTGGCCATACTTGACCAGAATTTGATGTACTACCAAAATAAAATACTCCGAATTGAAATCCAAGCCAATTCGATATTAAAAATATTTAAAAACC
The DNA here is from genome assembly GCA_030737875.1 of Allium sativum. NCBI lineage: Eukaryota > Viridiplantae > Streptophyta > Magnoliopsida > Asparagales > Amaryllidaceae > Allium > Allium sativum. The sequence goes on along the minus strand of CM060923.1, from coordinate 238,764,404 downwards.
ACTTATTTATATAAATAAATTGATATAATTTATAAAGTAATTCCATAGCGGCTATTTTAAAATATTATTTGGGCATAAAACAAAATCAATGCTATGAAAACTTGATTTTTCTCTTCCACTAGAAAAATATCGTCAAATAGATTCCGACGTTTCTTGTTTCGAGAAAATCCGACTTATATTAAATCCTGTACAGCCATTTAAAGTTCAAAATCCAATATTTCGAATTGTCGCGTCGCTGCAGCTCGATTTATAATTAAATTTTAAATTAAACATTATAACACCGTTAAATAAACGAAATCGTCATTAAAATTTCAAAACAAACAATATTGAACCATTTTAAACTGCCCATTCACATTATACAGCCAATTCAACATTTTCCAATATTTTGAAAATAAAATATTATTATATTATTTATATATAATAACTTATTCAAATAATATGGTTAAATTCAATAATTTAAATTCAAACAATATTTTAAGTAATTAAAATAAATCAAATAACTAGCAAGAAAAATACAGGTCGTTACACCCAGCGTGGCTCCCTTGCCATCTGACTCCACTTCCGACCCCCAGCAGCTACACCGAAACCCTCCAGACCCAACCACCGTGTCGCGAGACCCCCCATTCCGCCATCCACCCTGAAACGCCACCACCGACCAATGCAACACAACCCGACCACCTTCGACTGCTGCAATCCCTCCTTAGCACCCCTCAAGCGTGATTAACAACAAAGGAAAGGTAATTTCAAATTAATTTACTAATTATATTAGTTAAAGTTAGAAATAGGATGTAAATAAAGATGCAACTTTTTATATGAAATAACATGAGAAAGAAAATACGGTTTTTATGAAAAGATTATAATTTTGTTTATGAGAAGATTATATTTTTATAAATATAAATATCAGATTTTCTTTATGTAAGTAGCATATAAAGATCAGATTTTTCTTTATGAATAGCGATAAAAAAAGGTTTGATTTTTAGTTTTAAAAAGATTTGATTTTTAGTTTTAAAAGGATTTGATTTTTAGTTTTAGAAAGGTTTGATTTTTATATAAACAAAAAGGTTTGATTTAATATATAAACAAAAAGGTTTGAATTGTCATGAGAGAAAGATACGATTTCTATGATCATAAAAATATGATTTTTAACATAATATCATATTAAAAATATGATTTTTACTATGAACAGCGTGAAAAGAATTACGATGGAACTGGCAGAAAACAAATGTAGAATCCAAATCGCTCAGAATTAAAGAAGGACGGAGTGGAACCCAAAGGTGAGAATTCCTCAATATAATTTTCTAATAAATTTGTTTATTTTATAACTGCATATATGAACTATTCCCCGTCGTCCACAGACCATAGACGACTTGTTTGATTGTTTGGTTTGGTTGATTAAATTATTTGGTTGAATTTGGTTGTATGGGTGAAATGAATTGATTAGAATTGTTATGTGTGTATGGCGCGAGCCAATATCAGAGAGGGTAGTGCTAGACATTACCGGATTTTGATATCGCGCCGTTATGCTGCCAAAATTTTCTAAAATATGTTAAAATAATAAAAATATTATTTTTATTGTGTAAATGAATGGAATAAATATTTAATTGTTAAAAATATAATTTTTAACATGTATATGAATAAAATAAATATTCATTTACAAATTAGACGATTTGTTTATGTACACCCATTTGACTGATATGGATTGGGACGATATATTTTACACATCGCCCAACTGCACAAATAAAATTCATTATTTGTTGATTGGAACCCCACACGGGTGTTGGGATGATATTGGACATACACTAATCCCAATATTTAGTTGCATGTCAACCGATTGGTTGATAAGCCATGTAAGGATTGAATATTTACATTTAATGCTTATGCAGTGTAGAACGCACTCTGGATGATGGTTGATTTTGTTTGATTGTTGTTGTGTACATGTGTTGTGTGAAATCCATATAAATAACATTATACGGTAATTGACTGTATCTGATTCCAGTTCAGAAAGAATGAACATTTTAAAATGACGAATATTTCAAATCAGAAAAGAATCAAATCTGATTTTGATGTCCAATTTGGGATGAACACGAATATATATAAATATATAAAGCCATGTTGATTAGATTAACGCCATTTTTGAAGTGAACGATATTTATATCGATTTTATTCATTTTTATAGTGAATATTGAAAAGGAATTGATTTCAAAATCTAATGTTTTGAAAATATTATCATTTATATATTAATGATATGGAATATTCAATTTTGATTTGAAATTGAATATGAAGTTGAAATCGTTTTGAAATCGAATTTAAAACGATCTATAAAATTCGTTTTAAATGGAAATCAAAATTTCGACCGTTGACTTTGAATGGACATTACGGGAGATCCGACCGTCGGATTCTCCTAAAAATAGAACCGTTCGGTTCATATCGAAAAGAACTTTCTAATGAATATTAGAGATTTGAAAACTAACGGTTGGATTTGGAATTATGTCCAAATCAAATATGGAAAAGGTCGCTTTAAGTGCAGTTCGATGGCCATTTATGGAAATCGACTGTACGGGCCTTGATAAAATTATTAAAAATAGCAATAAATTGGCTGAAATCATAAGAAATGATTTGGAAAGAATTGGGATGAAAAATTCAATATTTGAAATGATAAAAATAGGTTTTATTGAAATGAACTAGTTATGAACTAGAATTATAATCCAATTATTTCTATATAAATAAATTGGATTTGAAATGGTCTTAAAAATAACCAGAATTTCCAATATATGAATTGGAATGGTTTTGAATCGAAATTGTCTTCGGAATATTTCGGTGTTGGATTTCCTGATTATACAGATATTGTTATGGAAATTTGTAAGATATATTTATATCATTATTCCCAATACGATATTTGATGGTTGGAGAATTTGATATTGAATATAAGCTGATATATTTTCTATTCAGAGTGTTGTATTTAATATCAAATGTTATTTTGGGTTTGTCGTGAACGGTGTCTTCAGTAACACTGTCCTTGAACCCCATGTGAATAGAATAATCTTTTAATTAAGATTATTAGAATTTCCTGTTATATTTAATAATTGGTATAAAACGGAATGTGAATTGAGTTTATCGTGAACTGTGTTTTTAATGACACTCGTTCTTTAACCCAATTTACAGTGGAATGTGATTTGGAAGTTATAAATCTTTTGTTAAGATTTAAAGGAGATTTTCTAAAGTAAAGTTTTCCAACTTAAAATAATTTGGAATGGAATGGAATTCGATTTGGTAATAATCGAAGTGGACTTCTGTGGAGAACGACTGTAACTATATATGGAATTTAAGAGGATTTGCCGTTATTCCATTTGTAGTATCGGTTGTATATGGAAGTTCATATCGGTTATATATATTGATCTGTTTCCCATGAATATTCCATAATTAATGGAATGTGATTTTGGGTTTATCGTGTGCTGTGTTTCAAATGACATTAGTTCTTTAACCCAGTTAAAGACAGGATTTACTTCCTGGATTTGAATAACCATTAAGTAATGATTTTTGGAAATTACAACTGAATTAGAGTTTAATAAATCTTTAAATAGATTGAAAGTTTGATATCTAAAATTATCAAATTCAAGAAATGGTCAAGAATGGAGTATCACCAGTTTTGCTCCAAGCGATAGTTAAATCTTTAATTAGATTTGAACGTAAAATGGTAATTAATTTTAACAATAACACCCTGGTATTAGATATGAAGTATTACCAGTTTTACTTCATGGGATGAATAGGTTGGGATTGGGAAATTAAAACAAACGATTACTTCGGTAAGGTTCGCTAATCCCGACTAGTTTGAATAAACCATAATTTGGTATGGATTGAATCCAAAAGAAGATTAAAGAATAAATTTAAAGAATTTATCTTTGATAAAATTAATGGAAACCTTTCCCAAAGTATAAGAATATTTGAATAAAGGAATATTTTGGATTGGAATGAGGCATATGTTGTGTTTTTCTAGCACTTGTTATTATATACACCTGTTATTCAGAAAGATCGAGTTTATCCCATTCTGAATAACTGATTCGACGATGTGTCGAGGATGAAGACGGTGGTTGAAGACCGGGGGTCTTCACATCATTTGGATGAGTACTGATGTCTTGATTGGACTGTACACCCATGACAAGGTAATAAGTGGTGATCATTCAGACGTACTTGGAGATCGACCGGATATGCGAGGACCTCTCTCCTGTATTGGACATACGGGACGAGGAATAAGGTGCCTCGGGTTTAGTTCAGACCCAGAACAAACTTGTAAATGGATGCGTGTCTGACATCGGATTTTATTCTGTGTGATTGATAGACATCGGTTGCATAGCGTGAATTGCCTGTGTGGCATGCTGAGATGCAAATGATCAAGGCTTCTGTAGAAAAGCAGAGTCTTATGGTTGATGATCAAAGCACGGCTTTATTATAGCATGGCTTTGGGTATCGTTAGTTCGCGAGCCTCGCACCCCGATGTGAACCAGGAACGAGAGAGGACATCAGGGAGGGCATGCGTTTCCTTTTAGCTAGGCGTGGCTTCAGCGTTTTGCAAGCCTTGACGTTTTACTTATGTGGATGATGGATAGCGAGGCACCTTGGTTATATCGGTCGTTCCGAGGTCGATAGTTAGTTTGGGATATGACCAGTTTACGCCCCCATAGGGCGGGGAAATGCAGTATTCAGGCATTTAATCCACTCCGTCTGGACCGGCCCTGACAATCCAAAGGATTGACTGAGTATTTGCCTGAGATTCGAGCTAAAGCGTCTCGAAGCGGTTAGGACGATCCCTTGCCTTGGTTCGCAGATATAAATCCAACTTCCAATACGACATTTTACGGTTTTGAATATAGAGCCTAGTATGGCAACGTAGTAGGATGGGGCACTCATGCCGTCTATAATTGATACATTTATATTTGAAATTGTTTTGATACTATACACTTATAGTAATAGTAAAATATGAAATTTCACGTGCCAAGCATTTTTGGGTATTACAAGGTAAAAACTCTATCCTCCGGCTTGCATTGCATTGTGTGATGGGACCTGAGTCTTATGACAGCTTCATTGTTCTTTATTTAGCATTGCGCTGTTGTTTTTATGCCCTGGTATTCTTGGGAGGAAACCCATTCCTTGTTATACGGCGTGGTCCCTTGATTTACCTTACTTTAAAACCAAGATGATAACTGATTTAGTTCTCACACCAGTCACATGACTGACCTGGAGTTTATTGTTTTAACCTAAACTCTAGGTGCCCCTATTTTCCCCACGGGCAGCTAGTAGTTTTGGTTTTATAGATTTATATTCACATGATCCTGGTTTACATCTGGAATGTTATTCAAAAAGCTCTATATCCGTATATTCTTTTCAGTTGTGTTTTGTATTATTTTCCGCTGCTATTTAATGTATTTTAATCTCTGATATTTATCGAATGTATAATATTTGTTCATACTCTGTATATTCTTGTACTCTGATGTAAATTGTTGTAATAAGCAACTAAATGTTCTTCTGTTTGTGATCTGATTCGTCTTCTCCTCAAAGCAATCCGTTCTTTCTCTTCTCTCCGGAGACCGGGAAAGTTCTGGGTCCTTACAGTGGTATCAAAGCTTTAGTTTACAGAGCTCGGAGAACAAGACATGTTAGAACCGAACGAAAGAATTCATCAAAGATTGGATTAGTAATATCCAATGGGAATGACTCATTAGAGATGGGATCAGTAGTTTCCTAGAATGGGTCGAAAGAGAGTTGTCTTCAAATAAAGATGAAAACAATTTTTGTTTTGAAAATTTAAAATCCGTTATACATATTTGAATATTATTTTTATATTGATTTGGAAAATCAAGTATATAAAGATTTTGTGTATACTTCTGATTCACGCGTATTTGAAGTTTTAATATACTGGACAGATATATAATCACACTCTAGTCGCCCGGGCATGATTCTGATGATAACGATAGCATTATCAGCATTTGTGTTCGAGTTTCGAAAGTGGGATATTTATATATTTCCAATTGACAAGTGTGAGAACCAAAACGACATAGGGCTTATTGTTGTGATTTGGCATCAAAATCTGATTTTTGGACTATGTATCAAAGTTATGAATTTGAAAAGCTAATCATCTAATTGATTGATGATTGTGTTGTGTGATTATTTATTTAAATCAACTTGTGAAAGAAAGGTAAATTTAGGCCAAATTGAACCAAATATTGAACTCTATTGAAAATTGTTTGGAAATGCATGCATGTACATATATATGTGTGAACAGGTCATAGCAAGAAGGCTAGAGAAGAGGAATAAAATTGTATGCCCGACAAATAGGTACAGGTTTACTAATTTATTGGGTTTGGATGATTTTATGAGCCGATTGGCTAGCTGCTTGGCTTTTTCTTTTTCTTTTTTAGACGAGAGGGCCTGTGTGGCGGTTTGGAGATTTTTCTGGTGCTCCCGTACAAAGGAGGTTACGGTGAAATTTTTCGAAAATTTAGGGTGTTAGCCAAATTTTTGAAGAATCGGAAAATTCTTAGAAACTGGAAAGTTAAAGAACTTAAGCCATATTGAAAATAATGAAAGTTGAGTTGATTAGTTAAACAACTTTCAGCTCTGTTGCTTTTCTAGGATGAAAAGATTTTATGTGGGGGAGATTGTAACAAACCGGAAAATCAGAACCAATTTAAAATTTTTATTTTGGTCATTTTAGTGAATTTTGAATATTTAAAATGATTTATTTTAAATAATAACGACGAGAAATTTATTTTGAATAGAATTGGAACGTATATATATATTTGAATTGACGTTATAAAATAAATATTTATTTTTAATTATAAAAGGAATTGAAAATGGCGTGGTAGTTTGAAAATTCGATTTCAAATTTCAAATGAACATACAGGATTCAAAATAAATCGGATTTTAGTGAAACAAAAAATATTGGAATCAATTTTAAATTATATTTCCAACGAATCCGAAAAATCAAAATTTCATAGTGGGAATAAAAAACAATGCCCAATTGAAAATTCAGAATAATCGCTATGGAAAATATAGCCCTTAAAAATGGAAATTTTGCAAATGACCTTCGTTTTCGACGAAACCACTTTTGCTGGATTTGGGATGTCAAATTATTGCTAGATTCCAAAATTCATAATTTTTAGGATTAATCTGTGGGCGTGGTAAAGCAAAACGTGTTTTGACAGTTTTAGTCAATATGGATCGACCAGAAAATGGCCATTTTTCAAACGGTCTCCAAATTCGACGAAATTAGTTCTGTTAGGACCGTATCGTCAATACAAAGCTAGAAATAATTTTTCTAAATTTTCAGAGTTCGTATGTGACCCCAGTAAATTGAAATGTACGTTTGAATTTAAAATATAATGAGTTATATTTTAAATTTAGTGAAAACTGATCGATACAGCTGATTGGCTTACGATACATATCCCATTGAGTTCGGAATGGGGGTAATTAGCTAGGGGCGACAGTCGGTGGGTTTCGTTTAGAGATTGAAATTTAAAGTTACCTTTGGAGAATAGTTAATTATAAAAAAATATTATACAATTTAATAATATATACCCCTTCTCCCCCTTTTTCATTTTCCCCAAACCCGATATTCCCCCAACCCCACAGCCAAACCCGATTCCCCCCAACCCTAGCCACCTCCGTCAACCGTGCCTCCCCACCTGAAGTTTTCGTCACCGCTAGACATGGCGCACCCCCCACGGCTGCCACTTCTCCCTCTCCTCTCCACTCCTTCTCCAATCGCGACGCCACCTTTTCCAAAGCACCCACCAGAAAACCCGACGCAACCCCCCTAGCGTGCCTCCCTCACCATCTAACTCCACCTCCGACCTCCAGCATCTCCACCAAAACCCTCCAGACCCCACCACCACGTCACGAGACCCCCCCCCCCATTCCGCCATCCACCTTGAAACGCCACCATCGGCCAATGCAACACCACCCGACCACCTTCGGCCGCCGCTATCCCTCCTCAGCACCACTCAAGCATGATTAACAGCAATGGAAAGGTAATTTCAAATTAATTTACTAATTATATTAGTTAAAGTTAGAAATAGGATGTAAATAAAGATGCAAGTTTTTATATGAAATACCATGAGAAGAAAATACGGTTTTTATGAAAAGATTATAATTTTATTTATGAGAAGATTATATTTTTATAAATATAAAAATCAGATTTTCTTTATGTAAATAGCATATAAAGATCAGATTTTTCTTTATGAATAGCGATAAAAAAGATTTGATTTTTAGTTTTAAAATGATTTGATTTTTTGTTTTAAGAAGATCTGATTTTTAGTATTAAAAAGATATGATTTTTAGTTTTAGAAAGGTGCCCTAGACATGGCGCACCCCCCACGGCTGCCGCTTCTCCCTCACCTCTCCATCCTTCTCCGTGCGCGACGCCGCCTTCTCCAAAGCACTCACCAGAAAACCCGACGCAACCACCCCAGCACGCTTCCCTCACCATTGACTCCACCTCCGACCTCCAGAATCTCCACCGAAACCCTCCAGACCGCACCACCATGTCACGAGACACCCCCATTCCGCCATCCACCTTGAAACGCCACCACCGGCCAAATGCAACACCACCCGACCACCTTCAACTGCCGCTATCCCTCCTCAGCACCCCTCAAGCGTGATTAACAACAAAGGAAAGTTAATTTCAAATTAATTTACTAATTATATTTGTTAAAGTTAGAAATAGGATGTAAATAAAAGTTTTTATATGAAATACCATGAGAAAAAAATACGGTTTTTTTGAAAAGATTATAAATTTATTTATTAGAAGATTATATAAATATAAAGATCAGATTTTCTTTATGTAAATAGCATATAAAGATCAGATTTTTCTTTATGAACAGCGATAAAAAAGATTTGATTTTTAGTTTTAAAAAGATTTGATTTTTAGTTTAAAAAAATTTGATTTTCAGTTTTAGAAAGGTTTGATTTTTATATAAACAAAATGGTTCAATTTTTTATACAAACAAAAAGGTTTGAATTGTCATGAGAGAAAGATACGATTTTTATGATCATAAAAATATGATTTTTGCTATGAACAGCCTGAAAAGAATTACGTTGGAACTGGTGGAAAACAAATGTCGAAACAAAACCGTTTAAAATTAAAGAAGGACGGAGTGGAACCCAAAGGTGAGAACTCCTCACTATAATTTTCATATGCACTTATGAACTATTCCCCGTCGTCCACAGACCGTGGACGACTTGTTTGATTGTTTGGTTTGGTTGATTAGATTATTTGGTTGAATTTGGTTGTTTGGGTGAAATGAATTGATTAGAATTGTTATGTTTGTATGGCGCGAGCCAATATCAGGAGAGGGGTAATGCTAGACATTACCCGATTTTGATATCGTGACGTGGTTTCGCCAAAATTTTCTAAAATATGTTAGAACAATAAAAATATTATTTTTATTTTGTAAATGAATGGAATAAGTATTTTATTGTTAAAAATATAATTTTTAACATGTATATGAATAAAATAAATATTGATATACAAATCAGATGATTTGTTTATGTACACTCATTTGACTTATATGGATTGGGATGATATATTTTACACATTGCCAACTGCACAGATAAAATTTATTATTTATTGATTGAAACCCCACACGGGTATTGGGATGATATTGGACATACATACACTAATCCCAATATTTAGTTGTATGTCAATCGATTAGTTTACAAGCTGTGTAAGCGTGGAATGTTTATATTTAATGCTTATGCAGTGTAGAATGCAATCTGTATGATGGTTGACTGTGTTTGATTTGTTTTGTGCACATGTGTTGTGTGAAATCCATATAAATAACATTATATGGTAATTGACTGTGTCTGATTCTAGTTCAGAAAGAATGAATATTTTAAAATTACGAATGTTTTAAAATAACGAATATTTTAAAATAATATTTAGAAAAGAATCAAAATTTGATTTTGATGTCCAATTTGGGATGGACACAAATATATATAAATATATAAAGCCGTGTTGATTAGATTAATGCCATTTTGACGTGAACGATAATTATATTGATTTTATTCATTTTTATAGTGAATATCGAAAAGGAATTGATTTTGAAATCTAATGTTTTGAAAATATTATCATTTATATATTAATGATATGGAATATTCAATTTTGATTTGAAATTGAATATGAAGTTGAAATCGTTTTGAAAATGAATTTAAGATGATTTATAAAATTCACTTTAAATGGAAATCGATGAAATAATATATATATATATATATATATACACACACATATAATGGCCTGAATAGAACGCGCTGCGCAGCGGTAGTTCGCGAATTTCGACCATTGACTTCGAATGGACATTACGGGAGATCTGACCGTCGGATTCTCCTAAAACCGGAACTGTTGATTCATATCGAAAAAAGCTTTCTATCGAATACTCGAGATTTGAAATCTAACAGTTGGATTTGGAATTATGTCAAAATCAAATTTGGAAAAGATCGCTATAAGTGTAGTTCGATGGCCAATTATGTAAATCGACTGTACGGGCCTTGAGAAAATTATTAAAAATAGCAATAATTTGTGTAAAATCATAAGAAATAATTTGGAAAGAATTAGAATGAAAAATTCTATATTTGAAAAGGCAAAAATAGATCTTTATCGAAATGAACTAGTTATGTACTGGAATTATAATCCAATTATTTCTAAATAAATAAATTGGATTTGAAATGGTCTTAAAATTAAACAGAATTTCCAATATATGAATTGGAATGGATTTGAATCGAAATTGTCTTTAGAATATTTCAGTGTTGGATTTCCTGATTATACAGATATTGTTATGGAAATTGAAAGATATATTTATATCGTTATTTCCAATAAGATATTTGATGGTTGTAGAATTTGATACTAAATATAAGCCGATATATTTTCTATTCAGAGTCTTGTATTTAATACCAAATGGGATTTTGGGTTTGTCGTGAATGGTGTCTTCAGTAACACTGTTCTTGAACCCCATGTGAAGAGAATAATCTTTTAATTAAGATTATTTGTAACAACCCGGAAAATCTGAACCAATTTAAATTTTTTATTTTTAATAATTTGGTTAGAAAACGTACCAGAATTTAATAAATTCCATTATTAAATAAAAAAAAAAGTTTTTAAATAAAATTAATATATTGATAAGTTGATTTATCAATAATATATTGATAATAAAACTATGTTTCTAGTTTGAATTGTATAAGAGAAATTGTAAAGAGATAGAGTGTCAACGCATGTTATAACTAGCAGTTAACGAAAATTAATGTTGACATTAATAATCAAATAAATCATGCACAAAATTTCTTTGCTCATTCACATTTTATGAAGTTTATTATTTATTATTATTTCTTTTTCTTTTCCTCTTCTTTTTCCATTTTCCCCAAAATCATTGGTTCCTTTCTCTTCACTTTTTCATTAATAACTCATTTCTTTCTTTATTTCTACGTTCATGCATCTGCATGCTCACATTTCTTTTTTTTTTCTTTTTCTTTTTCTTTTCTTTCTTTTCTCTACATTCATGCATCCTAGTTCACATTACCTATGCATTCATTTATTTCCTTACTTCTACATTCATGCATCTTATTTCATTTGCATGCTCTCGTTCCTTATATTTTTATCCCATTGTTTTCCTATTCCCATTATTATTATTTATTCTTACAAAAACAAACAATTCCCACATGTATATATATATATTATTCCCTTAAATATATATATATATATATATATATATTTTGTTTATATTATTTATGTGCATTTCTAGTCATTTTTGTTGTCTTGTTCTTGTATGTCCAATTGAATATGTTCCTTAAATTCTACAATTTTAATGTTATATATTTTGAAATTTATATTCACAAACTTGTCACAATTAGCATTAACCATGCATTCACCTCTCTCCTTCATGCAATTTATTATCCTTTATTCTATTAATTTCTTTACTTTATTTTTCTCATCATGTTTCATTCCTTATGTTACTTAACCATGCATTCATTTATCTTTCCTCCTTTTGTTTTTCCTTGCTGTTATTTTTCCTTCACAAACAAATCACCTACATATATATATATATATATATATATATATATAAATGAATAAACATATATATATATATATTTCTCTCCTATTTATTCTTTCCAACTCATTGAATATGTTACTTAAATGATGATACTTAATGTCATGTGTTTTGAAATTTAAAAGTTAAACGTTCTAACAATTGACATCATACCATAAATCACGCATTAATTGCATTCCCGTTTCTCTCTCCCTATGTTTTCCTTTTTGAATTTTTGAATGAGAGAAAAACATTGAGTAGATTAACTCCTGCCTAGTCAGCTAATTCATTTCATTTGTAACCTACTACATATGTAGGGACACAAGTGAAGGATAAGATCATATATATAACCAAATAGTAAAATAAAAATAGATAAATACAAATATATATACATTGGCTCTACTATAACATCCTAGCCTTCTCTAAAACCTAAATCATTTCATAGCCGCCGCCTCCATCTTTCATGAATGGCCAGAAACACCCTCCTTTTCCCCTTCAAATCTCTCTCAATACATTCCTCGATTTGCAAATCATTCAGCGACAAACATGAAGACCTCAATGAGCTCTAATCATTCAACGATGGGGATCCTTTTTTTTCTTTGCCTGAATTGCGTGGAATCAAGACATGGAAGGCGCGGGGTGTCGAAGTCAGATGCGAGCAGATGGGTTTTCTCGTGATAGAAATACAACGAAGAAGAAGAAACCAAAAAGGGGCGGTGTAACGACCCGCGTTCTACGCATCATAGGATCGTAGGATATTTATTTCTTTCACATACGAAGTCGTATGGTCATGTAACTTTGGGAGACGACTATTGGGGTCATTTCCCATGTTCATGATTTTTCCCGATTTTTAAATGACCATTTTACCCCTAGTTGACACTGTTTTGGCCTTAACTTTTGACTGGAAAGGAATTTTGACCTGAAACCACTTCCATTGGCTTCGGATGATGGTTTCTCTTTCCGTAGAGTGGTCACATTAGCCAAACGGACTTACCGTTTGGGAGATATGGCTGAAACAAGTTTCAGATGGTTAAAAACAGCTTAATTGGGCTTAAACGGGTGATTAGCAGCTAGGCCCAAGGGGAATTTCGGGTTTAGGGGTATATGGAGGCTGATTAGGGTTAGAAAACATTTCTTTAGGCATTTTCCAGCCGCCACTTTCATTTCTCTTGATCTAGCTATGGCCTCCACTCTCTAAATCTCTCTAAAACACCCAAAAATCACTTCCTAATCAAGGATTAAGGCTTAGAGGCATCAAATTAAGAAGAAATAGCACCAAAGCAAGGTTAGAGCTGCTGTTGGACATCAGTATTCGCCCAAATCAGAGGAGTTTCAGTTCTGAGAATTTTGTTTGTGGCCAAGGTGAGTGATTTGCATAGTTTTTGCACTAATTACGGTGATTAAGGGTAATTAGTGAAGATTAGCGAATTTATACGTAAATAAATTCTGGAAAAATTCTTAAAATTCTAAAATAATGTTTTAAGGCTCTGCTGGAAATTTGGGTTAATTTCGACGTGTTTTGCTAATCGTATGCTTAAACATGATTAAGAGGGATTATAGGAAAAGGTGAGGTTTTGGCCACTTTTGATTCATTTTGATTCATTTAAATTGTTGTTTGTTGCTTGTGGTTGCTGTTATATGTTGCTATGACTCTTTGGTATGCTTTGATGATTGATGTTGATTTTAGTTATCAGCTTATGCACTGTCTCGCCTGTTTTGTGTCAAGTATGTTATTATTATATTTTATTCCATGCGCTGTGAGACATTCTGCAGGTTTCTTGATTAGTTCATTCTCTTCTTTCCTTTCTCTTGACGTCCGTCCTGTGCTAGTCGGGCATGTGTACAGCGCACTTTTGGAGGAAATACAGGCTGGTGCGGGGCGGGCCGTCACACTTGGTATCAGAGCTCTGGGTTGCGTAGTTAACCTAGGGAAGTTATCAGGGAGAGATATTATACGTATACGAGAGAGCGTATTTGTGATTACTTTGGTTTTTTAAAGCTATATATATATATATACTATTAGTAGTATAAGGATGAAGTCGTACTGCACTAGCACCACTATGGAGTCGTTAATCATTTCCTTTTTCAGATTGACGATGAGCCGATATACTAGAGGTGCTGGTAGGGGAGCCAATAATGGGAATGCTGCTGACATGAGGACGATGTTTACTGACCTCATGAGAGAGATGCTTAGGGATGTACAGAGGGCAGCTCCCAATGGTGGAAATGGTGGTGGTCCAATAGTGCAGGCGCCAAGAGTCGACTTCGCCAAGCTGAATAAGGATTATACTAGCCTTGGTGGGAAGCCGTTCCACGGAACGGAGTCGGCTACGGATGTTCAAGATTGGTTGGATAGTTGCGAACGTATCTTCGAGGATTTGGGTATCGAGGATGCGATGAAGAGAAAGCTAGCGTCCCGTCAGCTGCAAGGGCGGGCAATGAATTGGTGGAATGCTATAAAGGCAGCTACTCCCGAAGATCAGATTACTTGGGAGCAGTTTAAGGCTCGCTTTAGTGAGAAGTTCATTCCAGCTGCTCAGAAGTCAATGCTGTTTAAGAAGTTCTTAGAGCTCAAGCAGAATGGCAGGGCTGTCTCGGAGTATATTGCTGAATTTGACACTTTGTCAAAATATGGGTTATCTCTTATAGATACTGCCGAGAAAAAGAATGAGAAATTCATAACTGGTTTGGATCAATACTTGGGGGAAAAACTTATTAACCACATCGATGAGACGTTTGAATCGATTGTGGGGAAAGCGTTAAGGTCAGAAAGTCTCTACCCTAAGCCGAAGACTGAAGTTGCATTCGCAGATGAGCCAAAGCCACAAGCTAGTGGTGGAGGCAAAGGTGGTTCTCAGAATAAGAGAAAGCAGAATCAGGCTAAGGATGGCCAGAAGAAAAAGAATAAGCAAGATGTGGAGTGCTTCAGCTGTGGTAAGAAGGGCCATTATGCTAGTAATTGTCGGGCCAAGCCAGCGGATAGGAAGTGCTTCAATTGTGGCCAATTGGGACATCACAAGGACAAGTGTCCGCAACCCCCTAAGGAAAAGCAAATGGTGAAAGCATATGCTCTTAATGCTATTCCTTCTTCGTCGAATGCCCCAACTGCGGCGGAGAAGGGAAAGAATGTCATCATTCAAGGTATGCTTTCTGTTTACGATGTTCCTGTTAGAGTTTTGTTTGATACCGGAGCTTCCAGTTCTTTCATATCTAGTGACCTGGTAGATAGGTTGGGATTGGAGCCCGAGATTGTCGATAGACCTTTAGTAGTGACGAACCCGATTGGTGGTTCGACTAGTCTTAGCATGATTTGTCGTAATGTGGTTCTATCGAGTCATGGATGCATGTTTGTTTGTGATTGCTTTGTCTTGGGCTTTACTGGGTTTGGCATTATTTTGGGAGTAGATTGGCTCCAAAGATACGGGGTGGTGGTAGACTGTGAGGGCTTGTTGGTGACAGCTAGAGCGGATGATGGGCGGAGGATAGTGTTTGATGGTCTACCCAGTAAGGGGGTATTGGCTAGTTTTCTAAACTCCCTCGACATTCCGCATAGTGAGTTGTCAGGTTTGCCCGTGGTTGGCCAGTATCCGGATGTTTTCGAAGAAGTGACCGGACTTCCACCACACCGAGAGATTGAGTTTCGTATTGATTTGGTAAAAGATGCCAGACCTATAGTGATGCCACTTCGTCGTATGGCACCAAGAGAGCAGCGGGAGCTCGAGGTGCAAGTCAGCGATCTTTTGAAGAAGGGATTTATCAGAAGGAGTGTTTCTGAATGGGGAGCACCAGTTGTGTTTGCTACCAAGGCGGATGGTTCCCTTCGTTTGTATGTAGACTACCGCGAGTTGAATAAAGTGACGAGGAAGAACAAGTATCCTCTACCGCGGATAGATGATCTGTTTGATCAGTTGAGTGGCGCGAGAGTATTTTCTCAGTTGGATCTCGCGACGGGTTTTCATCAGCTTAGAGTGGAAGCTGAGAGTATAGCTAAAACGGCATTTCGAACGCCGTCTGGGTTTTATGAATGGTTGGTTATGCCATTTGGGCTGACAAATGCCCCGGCATATTTTGTGGATCTTATGAATAGGGTATTCAGAGATCAGTTGAATAAGTCTGTTTTTGTGTTCGTGGATGATATTTTGGTCTATTCGAGGACAGAGGAAGAACACAAGAAACATTTAAGAGTAGCGATGGAGGTGTTAAGAAAACACCAATTGAAAGCAAAGTTTTCTAAGTGTCACTTCTGGAAGAGGGAAGTGGGGTTCTTGGGCCATGTTGTATCAGAGAGTGGTATTGCCGTGGACCCAGCAAAGGTGGCTACGGTACAAGATTGGCCTACGCCCAAGAATGCAACAGATGTAAGAAGTTTCTTGGGGTTAGCGGGATATTATCGTAAGTTTATCCAAGGTTTCTCCAAGATAGCAGCACCGTTGACCCAGTTGACCAAGAAGAATCAAGCTTTTGTCTGGGATGAAAGGTGCGAGAATGCATTCAGAAGTCTAAAGGACAAGTTGACAAGCGCACCAGTGTTAGTCATTCCTAAGGGGGATGAAGAGATGACGGTGTACACGGATGCCTGTGGTACCGGACTGGGTGCTGTATTGATGCAAGGCGGTAGGGTTGTAGCTTATGCAAGTCGGCAATTGAAACCGCACGAGAGAAGATACCCTACCCATGATTTAGAATTGGCAGCAATCGTGTTCGCGTTAAAGATGTGGAGACACTATCTCTTGGGAGAAAGATTTGAGCTATTTACAGATCATAAGTCGTTAAAGTATCTATTCTCCCAGAAGGATTTAAATCTCCGTCAGCAGAGATGGTTAGAGTTCTTAGCTTCCTATGATTTTGACATCGCATACACACCAGGAAAGGGCAATGCGGTGGCTGATGCATTGAGTAGAAGACATGCCAGCTTAGGGGCTATGTTCCTTGAATGGAAGCAACTGGAGTTTATCGCGAGGTTTGATTTCAGACCAAAGTGCGAATTGGATCCAGAAATGTTAGCGAGTTTGACGATCAGACCCACTTTGATTGAGCGGATCGGCTCTAGTCAGAGGGACGATCCTAACCTATTGGAAATCATCTCCAAGTTAGAGATGGGTATCGATGAGGAGATGAACGAGTATGGGCTTGATCGAGATAGATGGCTTAGAAAGAATGGAAAGCTTGTTGTACCCAATGTCAATGGATTGAGAGATGAAGTGCTTAGAGAATGTCATCACTCAAAGCTGACTATACACCCCGGTGGTAATAAGATGTATCGAGATATGAAGCAGACCTACTACTGGGAAGGGATGAAAAGAGACGTTGGGAAGTTTATATCCAAATGCATGAATTGCCAGCTAGTTAAAGCCGAGCAAAAGAAGCCTAGTGGTTTGTTACAGCCCTTAGAAATTCCCGAATGGAAATGGGAGCAAGTCTCGATGGATTTCATCGATGGTTTACCAAGGACTAGATCGGGATATGACGGCATTTGGGTAATTGTAGATCGACTGACTAAAAGTGCAAGGTTTATACCAGTCAAATCGACCAGAACGGCAGCTAAGTTAGCAGAGTTGTATATGAAGTGGGTAGTGAGATTTCATGGAGTACCTAAAAGCATTGTGAGCGACCGAGACCCGTTGTTTACTAGTGGGTTTTGGAAGAGCTTACAAGAGGCTCTAGGGTCAGAGTTACATCTCAGTACCGCATATCATCCTCAGACCGACGGTCAGACGGAGAGGGTGAACCGTATTTTGGAAGATCTCTTGAGAGCATGTATATTGGATTTTGGAGGATCATGGGATGACCATTTGCATCTAGTAGAGTTTGCATATAATAATAGCTACCAATCCAGTATCGGTATGGCTCCGTTTGAAGCTTTGTACGGAAGGCCGTGTAACTCACCATCATGTTGGATAGAGACTGGCGAGAAGTTTATGCTTGGACCAGATGTGGTGAGGGAAACTTCAGATAAGATCAAGATCATTCAGCAACGAATGAAGGCAGCCCAAGATAGGCAGAAGAGTTATGCTGATAAGAGGCGAAGAGACTTAAAATTCTCCGTTGGTGACTTGGTGTTTGTCAAGATTTCCCCGTTGAAGAGCGTAATACGATTTGGCAGAAGGGGCAAGTTGGCACCAAGATTTGTTGGCCCATTCCCTGTTCTTGAACTAGTCGGGAATTTGGCATATAGGATTGACTTACCAGAGAAGATGGCGGGAGTTCATAACGTATTTCATGTTTCCCAACTAAGGAAGTTCGTTCACGACTCAGATATGACTATTTCACCTGATCAGTTAGAGGACTTCGAAGTAGAACCCGAGGCGGTTGGGAACCGCAAGCCGGCCCGTATTGTCGAGTAAGACATGAAGCAACTTCGAAGGAAGGCGGTGAAGCTAGTCAAGGTACAGTGGAGCGAGGACGAGAGTGATTGTACTTGGGAAACAGAGGAGGACATAAGGAAGAAGTATCCAGAACTCTTTGTCTGGTAATATTTTGACTTTGATTTAGTTTTTCCGCATGCTAGGATAGGCTTGCTTGCTTGTTTTACATATTTGATTGTTGTATATGGTTGTTAGGCATGCGGGATCCTTTGTATGTTTTGGATTAAGGAATTTCGGGGGCGAAATTTCTTAAGGGGGGAAGAGAGTAACGACCCGCGTTCTACGCATCATAGGATCGTAGGATATTTATTTCTTTCACATACGAAGTCGTATGGTCATGTAACTTTGGGAGACGACTATTGGGGTCATTTCCCATGTTCATGATTTTTCCCGATTTTTAAATGACCATTTTACCCCTAGTTGACACTGTTTTGGCCATAACTTTTGACTGGAAAGGAATTTTGACCTGAAACCACTTCCATTGGCTTCGGATGATGGTTTCTCTTTCCGTAGAGTGGTCACATTAGCCAAACGGACTTACCGTTTGGGAGATATGGCTGAAACAAGTTTCAGATGGTTAAAAACAGCTTAATTGGGCTTAAACGGGTGATTAGCAGCTAGGCCCAAGGGGAATTTCGGGTTTAGGGGTATATGGAGGCTGATTAGGGTTAGAAAACATTTCTTTAGGCATTTTCCAGCCGCCACTTTCATTTCTCTTGATCTAGCTATGGCCTCCACTCTCTAAATCTCTCTAAAACACCCAAAAATCACTTCCTAATCAAGGATTAAGGCTTAGAGGCATCAAATTAAGAAGAAATAGCACCAAAGCAAGGTTAGAGCTGCTGTTGGACATCAGTATTCGCCCAAATCAGAGGAGTTTCAGTTCTGAGAATTTTGTTTGTGGCCAAGGTGAGTGATTTGCATAGTTTTTGCACTAATTACGGTGATTAAGGGTAATTAGTGAAGATTAGCGAATTTATACGTAAATAAATTCTGGAAAAATTCTTAAAATTCTAAAATAATGTTTTAAGGCTCTGTTAGAAATTTGGGTTAATTTCGACGTGTTTTGCTAATCGTATGCTTAAACATGATTAAGAGGGATTATAGGAAAAGGTGAGGTTTTGGCCACTTTTGATTCATTTTGATTCATTTAAATTGTTGTTTGTTGCTTGTGGTTGCTGTTATATGTTGCTATGACTCTTTGGTATGCTTTGATGATTGATGTTGATTTTAGTTATCAGCTTATGCACTGTCTCGCCTGTTTTGTGTCAAGTATGTTATTATTATATTTTATTCCATGCGCTGTGAGACATTCTGCAGGTTTCTTGATTAGTTCATTCTCTTCTTTCCTTTCTCTTGACGTCCGTCCTGTGCTAGTCGGGCATGTGTACAGCGCACTTTTGGAGGAAATACAGGCTGGTGCGGGGCGGGCCGTCACAGGCGACCACTATTTTCTCCAAATGTAATTAAGGCCTTAACTGATTTTAGTTATTATTTTAATTAATTAATGTAATCAAAAATTTAAATGTACATATCCTATGCAAATCGAATCAGAATTTGATGAAACAAAATATGTTGGAATCATTTTGGCCTGATCTACGCAATGAGACCACTTTGAACAAGATTTAGAGCTCGTCTAAATTTTGGAGAAATGGAAAGCTATTAGTGAGAATTTCTATATTTAATTTTTAAAATTAAATTATGAATTGCTATGTGGATTCTGTGTGTATGTTGTGAGAAATCTATTTATTTTCTTTCCTTTATAATTATAAATAATCCTGAAATTATTGTTGTTAATCTACAGTTAATTCATGTTGTTATTATTCTATGTCGAATATAATATATACATCTGTTTGTTTGATGATGTTATGTGGCGATTGAATTGTCAAAATTAACATTATTGTTAATTAGAATTTGATTAAACAAAAATGTATAATTTTTGTTTATATAAATGGTCAACTGTATAAGACAACAAATTTTGTAAATTTGTTGAATTAGAATTTTCAACATATGTGGAACACAGAATTGTGGTAAATTGGTTAAAACAGAATTTGTAACACAAAAATGGAAACAAACATTTTTGTGATATTTGTTAAAACAGGATTTGCAACAAAATTGAAAACAAACATTGTTGTTATATTTGTTGAACTAGATTTTCAACAAAATAGAACAAACATTTTTATGTCTTTTTGTTGAACTAGTTTTTCAACAAAAAAATATGAATATATATATTTGTGTAATATTATTTACATTAAAAGGGACGGAATTAAAAGATGACTTTTTTTTATGTAACATTGCTTACAATAAAAAGTAGAAATTTTAAAGATACATTTTTATTGTCAAATTAAAAACAATAAAGGGAATAGATTTTAAAGATGTATTTTTATTGTCCAATTAAAGACAATAAAAAGAATTGATTTCAAGGTTGCATTTGTGTTGACATATTAGAAGTAATATAAGGAGTAGACATAAAAGATTGCATTTTTTTATGTCAATTTGTTTTCAACAGAAAGACCACATTTTAAAAAAAAAATGTAATTTGTTTCCATTTAAAAGATGACATTTTTGTATAATTTGTTTTCATTAAAAGGTCTACATTTTTAATGTGGTTATGTTTTCATTTTAAGATTGAAAATATATACATCATTTTAATTTGATAATGTTACATTAGCTTTAAAAGTACATTCTCGTATAAAATGTTACATGAGATTAAAAGTACATTTTTGTTATAAAATGTAACGTTAGATTTAAAACTCCATTTTGCTAGAAAGGTTGCATAATAAATAAAAACACAGTGTTGGTTAGAACTTTATTAAGTAAAATAAAATATACATTTTTGGTTAAAACATAGTATTGAGATAAAAATCACATTCTTTGGTCAAATAAAGATCACATTTTGGTTAAAGCATGATGAGTGGAATAAAACTCACTTTTATTTGTCGCTTGAAACTTAGGATTTGTTGCACAAATAAAATTCATTTTTTTTTTGTCATTTGAAACTCAGAATTTATTAGATAAATAAAAATTTACTTTTTATTTGTCATTTGAAAATTAGAATTTATTATACAAATAAAATTCACTTTTTGACATTAAATACATAGAAAAATATATACATATAAAATATTCTTTTATATGTTGTTAGAACGTATAGAAAAGTATAAACAAATAAAAGGATTTCTTTTATTTGTTATTAGTTCACATAGTAAAGTGTAAAACATAAAATACCCTTTTTGTGTTATTCTAGAATTGAAATTAAAGTTTGATCTTCTATTTGCATTCACTAATGCAAACATACATTGAAAATAAAATTTATTCTTTTATTTGCATTCTCCGATGCAAATATATATTGAAAATGAAATTTATTCTTTTATTTGCATCCACCAATGCAAATACATTTAAAATAAAACTTGTTCTTTTATTTTCCTTCACAAATATAAATATATTTTGAAATTAAAGTTTATTCTTTTATCTGCACTCTACAATGCAAATATACTTTAAAAATAGAATTTGTTCTTTTATTTGTATTTATATATACAAATAAAACATTGAAATATAATTTGTCCTTTTTATTTATATTCACTAATACAAATAAACACTGGAATGGAATTTGTTCTTTTATTTGTATTCACATATACAAATAAAACATTGAAATAAAATTTGTCCTTTTTATTTGTATTCACAAATACAAGTAATCATAGAAAATAAAGTTTGTCCTTTTTATTTGTATTCACATATACAAATAAAACATTGAGACGAAATTTGTTCCGTTATTTGCATTTACAAAGCAAATAAAACACAAAAATGAAATTTGTCCTTTTATTTATATCCTCGAATACAAATAAAACATTGAAAACTAAAGTCCACTTTTTATTTGTATTCACAAATACAAATATACACTGAAAATAAACTTGTTCTTTTATTTGCATCCACAAATGCAAATGTACAAGGAAAATAGAATTTGTTATTTATTTGCATTCACAAATGCAAATATACTTTGAAATAAAAACTGTTCTTTTATCCACTATTGTAAATAAACACTTTGGTAAATTTATATGAGTTGAAAACAAAATATGGTTTAAAGAGTTGCATTTTGTTTGCAATTTTAGATGCAAACCAATATTACATTTTTATTTTGGTATTTTTAACTAGAAATAGGAATATACATTTTTGTTTATGAATTTAGTTGCAAACAAAACATTAAAAGTTAAATATATTTGCATACAAATAAAAGAAAATAGAAAATTATCTTTTATTGGTCGTCCACAGTAATGCCATATAAATAGATTACAGTTTATTGGACCTTAGAAATAAATAAGGAAATTATACGAGTAAAAATATACTTGTACTCGATATTAGAAATATTATAACATGTTAGTCCATTGTCACCAACATGTCAGTAGAATTAAATTGGTTAAATTCTTTAACCAATCATTTATTTATATAAGTATGGTTGTTGGCTGAAAACCCCACACGGGTGTTGGGATGAATTTGCATACACTAGTCCCAATATCTAGTTATATGTCGATCAATAGATTGACAGGCTGCGATGAGTATTATTATTTCATTTTAATACTCACACAGTTATAAACTTCACTCTGGCTGTGAATGGATGTCTGATAATTATTTATGTTATTGTCATATTCATACGATGTGTGAAATCCATATAACCAAAGTTATATGGTAACTGATTGAGTCACATTCCAGTTCAAAATTTCTTTTAAATAAAGAATATATTCTAAAATATGAATGTTTAGAATAAAGAACACTGTAATAATAATATCTTTTAAAATAAAGATTAATGCACCATAAAGGACATTTTATATAAAGAACAATCTTAAGATAATGAATATTTTAAATAATATTTAACCAAGAATAAAATAATGATTTCTTTGTCTGTTCTTGAATGGACAAAAGATAAAAGATATTTCTATTGAAGTGAATTAGTTTTTAATTAGAATTAATCTTTCAATTAAGATTTTTTAGAATTCCAATTATATTTAGTAATGGCAATAAAATGTTATGTGAATTGGGTTTACAGTGAACTGTGTTTTAAACAACATTTGTTCTTTAACCCAATTTACAGTGATAATATGATTTAGAAATTATAAATCTTTTATCAAGATTTAAAAAGAAATTCTCTAAAGACAAGTTTTCCAATTTAATATATATTAAATTGGAATTGAGTGGAAATTCGGTTTGATAATAATCGAGATAGGTTTTTGTAAAAGAAGACTGATAATATATATGGAATTTAAAAGGCTTTGCCGTTATTCCATTTATATTATTGATCCGATACAGAAATATATATCGATTATATTTTGACTTAACTTCTGTGAAAATTCCATATGAAGTGGAAAATGACTTTGGGTTTATCGTGAACAATGTCTTTAAATGACATTGATTCTTTAACCCAATTAAAGATAAGATTTATTTCTTAAAAAGTTGAATAATCATTTGATAATGATTTTTGATATTAAAATCAAATTGGAGTTTTAAATGAATGTTTAAAAAGAATAAATTTATAAGAATTTATCTTTGATTTAATTTATGGGAACTTTTCCCTAGAAATATGAATATTCTAATAAAAGAATATCTTGAATTGGAATGAGACGTTGGACGTGTTTTATAACACTTGATTTTCAATTATAAAATACGCAAGTTATTCGGAAAAACCGGGTTTAACCCATTTCGAATAATTATTACGACGATCTAAGTCGAAGAGTTGAAGACGGTGATTGAAGACCGACGGTCTTCACATCGAATGGGTAAGGATTACTGATGCCTTGGACTGATTTGCACCCAGGACAGGGATAAAGTGGTAGTTATCCGGACGTAGTGTTGATTCGTACGGATTTGGCTTTCGCTCGGACCCAGAGCATAAGCTTATAAATGGATAGCATGCCTGACATTGAAATTTATTTCATGTAATTAAATTGGTTTTTATTTAATATATAAATGCATGGTGGCGGAGGATTTATTCTCTTGCTTAACACCCTTTTGTATGGTAAATAATTACCGATCGCATGATATGAGTTGTTGATGTGGTATGCCAAGTTGCACTTGAACAAGGCTTATTGTTGCAAAGCAGAGCCTTGTGGGATGATCAAAGCATAGTCTATTTAGGCATAGCTTTGTGTAACGTGACTTCGCGAGCCTCACAGCCCGGTAGAGTCTAAAACGGGAGAAGGGAACGCAGGGAGTGCACATGTTTCTTTCTAGCTAGAGTGGTGCCAAGGACCTACCAGCGCTGGCATTTATTCATTGTGGTTGTTGGATTTTCGAGGCCTCGGTTTATGCGGTCGCCACTGGCCGTATTATAGGTCCAAAAGGACCGGGAAGCGTGTGTTCAGGAATTGCCAATCCATTAAGCGTTAACATATGGACCGGCCCTGCAGGATCCAAGGGTTGGACAGAGTACCAATCCTGGGGCATTGCTAGAATGTCTCGAATCGGTAAGGATCTCCTCCCTAGCCTTGACTCAGATGGAAACCCAAATTTCCAATACGACATCACGCGGTTTTGATTGTATACCTGTATATGGCGACATAGTGGGATGGGGCACTCATGCCGTCTAGGATTAATACATTTACTTTGATGTATTTCAAATTGGTTGCACACTATTATTATATAATGCCGTGTTTATCGTATCAAGCATCTTTTGATCATTATAAGGTAAAACCCTATCCTCCGGTTTGCGTTGCATTGTGTGATGGGACTTGGGTCTTATAATGGTTTCATTTTTCTAAAAAGCATTGCGTTATTTCGACGATTTACTTTAGTCTTGCACAGGCAATTCATAGGAGAAAACCCATTCCGCGAAAGTGGCGTGGTCCTGTGATTAGCCTTATTATATTATATAGGTTAAGTAGAATTCTTACACCAGTCCCATGACTGACCTATAGTTTGTCCACTGGCAAACTCGGGTGCCCATATTTTCCACACGGGCAGTCGAGTAGCTATTTTTGCAGATATATTAAACAGGATTCTAGGTTGAAGCTTAAAGCTGTGTCCAGAGATAGAGAGTCTTCCGCTGTGTTCTTCCGTTGTAGTATATTACATTTTTTTTGTATTTATCTTCCGCTGTAATTATATTCCAATGTACTCTGATATGTATATTCTGTACTCTGATGTAACATTAATTATAGTGTTATAAAAGTCTTCTGTTACCTGTTGTAATGCGTTGTATACCCAAAGTTAAAGTATTCGTAGATTTTCACTTTTTGGGTCAGACCTGTGTGGTTTATGGTCGATTCAAAGGGTGGAAATTTGCGGGTCTTTACATTATTAGAATTTCCAGTTATATTTAATAATTGGAATAAAATGGAATGTGAATTGGGTTTATCGTGAACTGTGTTATTAATGACATTCGTTCTTTAACCCGATTTACAGTGAAATGTGATTTGGAAGTTATAAATCTTTTGTTAAGATTTAGAGGAGATTTTCCAAAGTAATGTTTTTCAATTTAAAATAAATTGGAATGGAATGGAATTCGATTTGGTAATAATCGAAGTGGACTTTTGTGGAGGACGACTGTTACTATATATGAAATTTAAGAGGCTTCGCCGTTATTCCATTTATAGTATCGGTTGGATGGAAGTTCATATCGATCATATATATTAATCTGTTTCCCGTGAAGATTCCATAATTAATGGAATGTGATTTTGGGTTTATCGTGAGCTGTGTTTTAAATGACATTAGTTCTTTAACCCAGTTAAAGACAGAATTTATTTCCTGGATTTGAATAATCATTAAGTAATGACTTTTGGAAATTAAAACTGAATTAGTGTTTTAATGAATCTTTAAATAGGTTGATAGGTGAATTTGATAACTAAAATTATCAAATTCAAGAAATGGTCGAGAATGGAGTATCACCGGTTTTGCTCCAAACGATAGTTAAATCTTTAATTAGATTTGAACGTAAATTGGTAAAATAGTTTACCAGTAACACCGTGGTGTTAGATATGAAGTATTACCAAGTTTACTTCATGGGATGAATAGGTTGGGATTGGGAAATTAAAATAAGTGATTACTCTCGAGGATGAGGACGGTGGTTGAAGACCAGAGGACTTCACAAGGTAATAAGTGGTGATAATCCAGACGTACTTACAGATCGACTAGATATGGGAGGGCCTCTCGCCTGTGTTGGACAAATATGATGAGGAATAAGGCACCTCCAGTTTCATTTAGACCCAGAACGAACTTGTAAATGGATGTGTGTCTGACATCGAATTTCATTCTATGTGATTGATAGACATCGGTTGCATCGCGTGAATTGCCTGTGTGGCATGGTGAGATGCAAATGATCAAGGCTTCTGTTGAAAAGCAGAGACTTGTGGTTGATGATCAAAACACAGCTTTAATATAGCATAGCTTTGCGTAGCGTTAATTCACGAGCCTCGCACCCCGGTGTGAACCAGAAACGGGAGAGGACATCAAGGAGGGCATGCGTTTCCTTCTAGCTAGGCGTGGGGTCAGCGTTTTGCAAGCCCTGACGTTTTACTTATGTGGATGATGGATAGTGAGGTGCCTCTGTTATATTGGTCATTCCGGACCCGATAGTTTGGTCGGGATATGACCAGTTTACGCCCCATAGGGGGGAAAACGCAGTGTTCAGGCATTTAAATCCACTCCGTGTGGACCGGCCTTGACGATCCAAAGGCTTGATTGAGTACTTGCCTGAGACACGGGCTAGAGCGCCTTAGCAGTAAGGACGATCCCTTGCCTCGGTTCACAGGTGGAAATCCAGCTTCCAATATGACATTTTGCAATTTTGATTGTAGAGCTTAGTATGACGACATAGTGGGATGGGTCACTAATGCCGTCTATAATTGATACATTTATATTTGAAATTGTTTTGACACTATACACTTATAGTAGTAGTAAAATATGAAATTTCACGTACCATGCATTTTTGGCTATTATATGGTAAAAACTTTATCCTTCGGCTTGCGTTGCATTGTGTGATGGGACCTGAGTCTTGTAATTGCTTCATTGTTCTTTATTTAGCATTGTGTTGTTGTTTTTATGCACTGGTATTCTTGGGATGAAACCCGTTCTGTGTTATACGGCGTGGTCCCTTGATTTGCCTTATTTAAAACAAAGATATTAATTGTTTTAGTTCTCACACTAGTCACATGACTGACCTGGAGTTTATTGTTTTAACCTAAATTCTGGGTGCCCCTATTTTCCACATGGGCAGCTAGTAGTTTTGGTTTTGCATATTTATATTTATAGGATCCTGGTTTACAGCTGGAATGATGTACAGAAAGCTCTGTATCCGTATATTCTTTTCAGTTGTGTTTTGTATTATTTTCCGCTGCTATGTAATGTATTTTAATCTCTGATATTTATCAAATGTACAATATTTGTTCATACTATGTATATTCTTGTACTCTGATGTAAATTGTTGTAATAAGCAATGAAATGTTCTTCTGTTTGTGGTCTGATTCATCTTGCCCTCAAAGCAATCCGTTCTTTCTCTTCTCTCCGTAGACCGGGTAAGTTCTGGGTCTTACACTAAGGATAGAGTTTTCCCTTGTAATAGCTAAACATGCTTGGTATATTTAAAACAAAAATCATTTGATACTATTATAAGTGCATAGTGTATAAAACAACTTCAAATATAAATGTATTAATCATAGACGACATGGGTACCATATATCATGTCGCCATACTAGGCTCTACAATCAAAACCGAAATGTCATGTATTGGAAGTTGGATTTCGGTCTTGAGTCGAGCCAAGGGATCATCTCCTCGCCGACTTCGAGACATTCTAGCAAACGCGTCCGGATTACACACTCTGGGCAACCCAGTGATGCTTCAGGGTTAGTTCTCTCTTACGTTTGCGGATTAGTTATTCCTGAACACACGTTTCCTCGTCCTTTCGGACCTATCCATTGGCTCCGTAGTAACCGATATATCCGAGGCGCCTCACAATCTATAATCCACATAAGCAAAAAAAATTATAAACGTCTGGGCTCCACAGCATGACACCACCCATAGCTAGAAAGAAACGTCGTGCACTCCGTAAAGTCAGAATCCCATTTTTGACTCATACCGAGGTGTGAGGCTCGCGAATTAACGCTATACGCAAAGCTATTCCCTTTAAGGACGTGATTTGATCATCAACCACAAGACTCTGCTTTCCAATAGAAGCCTTGATCATTTGAATCTCAACATGGCACATAGGCAATTCACACCGTGCGACTGATGTCTATCGATATATAACCTCTAAAATCGTATGTCTCAAAGAAGGGTGTTAAGTAAGAGAATAAATTCTCCGCCACCATATAGATAAATATTTAGTAGAGATCAATCAAAATAGAATAAAATCCAATGTCAGACACAAATCCATTTACTTGTTCGTTCTAGGTCTGAACGAAACTAGAGGCACCTTATTTCTTGTCCCATATGTCCAATACAGGACAGAGGTCCTCACATATCCGGTCGATCTCCAAGTACGTCTGGATGATCACACTTATTACCTTGTCTTGGGTGTACAGCCCAATCAAGACATCAGTAATCATCCAAACGATGTGAAGACCTCTGGTCTTCAACCACCGTCTTCAACATCGACTTATCGTCGAATCAGTTATTCAGAATAGGTATAAAACCGGCCTTTCCATGTAACGATCCGCACTTCCACTCACTTCAAACCGACCAAAAACTGGAACAACCGTCGATTCAAGGTAAGTAAAAGTACATTTCGTTAGGGTTTATCAGAGAAAACACAGCTGAATACAAAGCTCACTGCGGAACGAATAAAATATAATAAGAATATACTATTGCAGCGGAAACATTTTTGAATTCAAATCTGATTTTACATACCATTACAACCACGTAGGCTTATCATAATATACCGATAGTAGAGTACGTCCGACTTTTATATGAAACTTCTACTCTATATGGAACTCCAAATCTTCAAGCTTGCACTCGATCTTGATAACTGAAAAACAAACTAACAGGCTATCCAAATGGAAATTATGGGCACCTGCAGTTTGCAAGGGAAAAACAAACTACGTGTCAGTCATGGGACAGGTGTGAGAAAACTTTATTACTTAGCCTTATTTTGAATAAGGTATCTCGGGACCACGCCGCATGTCGCGGAACGGGTTTCCCACCAAGGATATGTGTACAACTATAGAAACCAAAACTGAAGCTAACAATGCAACAAACAAGATGCAGTTCCTCAATTTACCGATTTAGGTTTAATTCCCAAATTTAGATTTTCAAAATCCAATTAACTTTACAGAAGTTATTTCTTTGGACTTTATACCCGATTTATTATTTTAAATCATTTGAAATGCATATCTAGGTTTCATATCAAATTAGCTTTCACTTCGGGATCTCAAACCAAAACATATTTGAAAACCTCAAATATCTACTATACAAGCATACTAAAATATATGCCACCTGATCGAGAGATCCTCCAGATGACCGGGCTCCGGGTACACCTTATCGTCATGATAATAATCCAGGTACGTCCTCTCTCCACCTCGAGAGCGAACCATACCTTACATCCCGACTTTTCATCACCAGCGCCGTTACCCGATCATTGGTAACACATAGAAATCATTTTTATATCCCGAAGTGGGGAAAATTATTTCACAACATAATAATCACAAGTACTTTCAAACTATAGTACTTCACATCAGAAATTCACACATATGATCAGTCATTATTAATCACGTAACCTTTAAGCTCGTACGTCTCAAAGAAGGGTGTTAAGCAAGAGAATAAATTTTCCACCACCAAACTGATACATCATCAATAACATCTAATCGGATACGCAATGAATCACAATGTAAAACCATAATACATCTTCAAATCATTTTGAAATCTTCGGGTTTAGCCCTTGAAATCCTTTCTGCTTTATAAAATATTTATATAAAATTTTCCCTGTCCAAAATCGGGAAAACATTCCCTTTCTCTTATCAAAATCCCATTTCAAAACATTCATAAATTGAAATGAACCCAAAAGCATCGCTAAACAACTCATAGTCAAATCGTGAAGTGTTTCACAAGGTGTTAGCATACAAGTATTATCTACCCATGCTAAATATAAAAGCAATTATTTGATCATAAACTGGTCGAGCACAATCCAACCAATCAATCAATCACAAGAATGAACTTGTATTATCAACCACTAATGATCATATAATTCATATAAGTTCATGGTGTTCATAATCATAGCTATTGTTAACGCGAAGATTCATCAACTAAGAGCTAACTTCAAAATTCCTACCCAAACATTGGATTTTCCTTATTATTGTGCATATATACTTAAAGATCACACCTTTATACGTAATTTCATATATAGCTCGAGCCTATAACGGTTCAATCTCTGTTTTACCAACTTAAATCACAGTTATTAACCCATAAATTCTTCACATAAGATCCGACTCCTTGAATTTCAATTAAAGGTCTAATCTTTTCTTTTATAAACACAAATTTGCACCTAAAGATCATACCTTTACGTATGATTTCACGTAAAGGTCGAATCTTTAGGGATTTGATGCCCTTAACCATATCGAATCATTTGCTAATAACTCAAACATACCACCAAAATTTAATCAAAGCATGGATCTACCAAATATTCCATAAAGATGCAACTTCATGAACCTAACATAAATGTTTTCACTCCAAACTCCTAAAAAGTTGCCATTTTTACTTCATGAACCTATTCAGGGATTTTTAGCAATTATATACCATCAAATCATCCATGAATTCACCACCAAAACTCTAACAAACATTTCAACAAACACCTTATATGCAATCATTAAATCAAGCAACAAAACCCTTTAAAAGTTTAGTTTTTCTCACCTAAAAGCTTCCAGAACTTCGCCTAGGATGTATAGATCCTTCTCCTAGCTTTTCTCCTTCCTTTCTTCTTTATTTTCTTGAAAAAACTATTTTTTTTAATTTATTTAAGGGGAAAACGTTGGAAATTGATGGAGAGGGGAGGAATAAGATTAAAGAAGGGGGAAGTGAGATTAAAATGGAAGGGGAAGGTCCTTTTATAGCCTAAAAAATCACATGGATTGGTGACATGTCACAAATCTAAGGGAACAGAAATGGATGGCTTATATTCATCCTTACCCATTTTCATCCTTATCCTTTTGAATAGTAAAGTGTGTTTTCTCACACACTTTCCAGCCTCAAATCGGAGTATCAAACGATAATGGTTTTCAGAAATTCTTTCACCATATCATCCGGTTTCTAACGTACTTCAATCCTATGTGTTCAGATCCAAAATCGGATGGAAAATGAATGGATATAATTCATCCTTATCCATTCAAATAGTACAGTGTGTTTTCTCAAGTACCTTCCGTCCTCGCGTCGGAGTACCAAATGATAACCGTTTTCAGAAATTCTTTCACCGTATCGTCTGGTTTCTGACGTACTTCAATCCTATGTGTTCGAATCCAAAATTGGAGTTTGTTTGGATTTTCAAATAACTTATTTTAATTTTGTTATCTTAATAACTTTTTATATCCGTTATAGGATTTTCCCAGACTTCATACATAGCTAATATTCTATGTTCTAAATTTTTTTTGATAGGTCTCAAGTTCCAGTTTTGCAGTTAGGACTATCAAATTCCAATTACCATCTAAATTTAGTTCAAATTTTGGGCTTTTTTTTTCTTCTCCCCAAAACGGATGCCGTTTTACGCAAAACTTCTCTAAGTACTAAAATTCACTATTCGGGATCCAATGGAGGTGGTCTCGCTATCTAGCGATATTTCGTTCTTAAGATATCCCCAAAATCGTCTATTTGTAGTTCAAATTTTGAATCTTTTGTGAATTCAACATATCCAACGGATGCCATTTTAGATGTAACTTGGTTGATTACCTAATTTCATCATTCCGGATTTAATGAAACCAATTCCATCGAAATCCGAGTTCGTTAGGTACTACTTCCTTTGTAAACATACTATTTTTAATCCGAAATTCATTCCTTTTGGGATTATTTCAATTTCATTCCTACCCATATCCAAATTAATTTTTATCTTTACGAAATTTGGAAATTTTAAACTGGTTCCAAATTTCTGGGTCATTACATTTCGAATAACCCGCGTATATTATAATCAAGTGATATAAACCCACAACATACGCCTCATTCCAATCTAGAATACTCTTTTATTCAAATATTCATATCTCTAGGGAAAGGTTCCTATTAATTTTATCAAAGATAAATTCTTTAAATTTATTCTTTAATCTTCCTTCGGATATCAATTCAAACCAAATTCAGGTTTATCCAAACTAGTCAGGATTAACGTACCTTACCGAAGTAATCATTTGTTTTATTTCCCAATCACAACCTATTCATCCTATGGAGCAAAACTGGTAATATTCCATATCTAATACCACGATGTTATCAGTAAATTTAATTACTATTTTACGTTCAAATCTAATAAAAGATTTAACTATCGCCTGGAGTAAAAACTGATGGTATTTCATTCTTGATCATTTCCCAAATTTGATAATTTAAATTTTCATATTCTCATTTCAATCTAATTAAAGATTCATTAAAACTTCACTTAGTTTTAATCTTCCCAAAAATCGATATTAATGATCATTTAACTGCGGGAAATCAAACATGCCGCATCAACAGTCTACACTAAACCATTGATTTCTGCCTATATATAACCTCTAAGATCGTACGTCTTAGATAAGGGTGTTAAGAAAGAGAATAAATTCTCCGCCACAAAACAGATATATATTTAGTAGAGGTCAACGAATACAATTTAAAGGAATCAATGTCAGACATGTAATCCTGTCTTTAATTGGGTTAAAGAACTAATGTTATTTAAAACACAGTTCACAATAAACCAAAAATCACATTCCATTAACCATGGAATCTTCACGGAAAACAGATCAATGTATAATCGGTATCAATTTCCATATTCAACTAATAATATAAATAGAATAACGACAAAGCTTTTTAAATTCCATATATATTAACAGTCTTCCTCCACAGTAGCTCATTTCGATTATTGCTAAATCGAATTCCATTCAATTCCAATTTAATATATTAAACTGGAAAACTTTACTTTGGAAAATTCCATTAAATCTTAATAAAATATTTATAAATTCCAAATCATCTCTTCATTGTTAATTGGGTTAAAGAACAACTGTTATTTAAAACATGGTTCACGATAAACCCAAAAATCCAATTTCAATTCAATTCAAATTAAACATTAATTAATTGGTAAACTTCTCTAAATCTTAAGTAAAAGATTTATTCTTTTCTCAACTGGGTTTAAGAACAGTGTTATTAAAGACACCATTCACGACAAACCCAAAATCCAATTCTTTTATTCAACTCTAATTAAACATTAATTTAGTTGGAAAACTACACTAAATGTTAATTAAAAGATTTATTCTTTTCTCAACTGGTTTTAAGAACAGTGTTACTGAAGACACCATTCACGACAAACCCAAAATAAAATTTAATATTAAATACAAGGCTCTGAATAGAAATTATATCGCTTATATTCAATATCAAATTCTGAAACTAACAAATATCGTATTGGAAATAACGATATAAATATAACATCCAAATTTCCATAATAATATCTGTGTAATCACGGAATCCAGCATCGAAATATTCCGAAGATGAATTCCATTCAAATCCATTCCAGTTCATATATTGGAAATTCTGGTTATCTTAAAACCCTTTCTTAATCCAATTTATGTATTTAAAAATAATTGGATTATAATTCTAGTTAATAACTAGTTCATTTGGATAAAAATATTTTTTTATCTTCAAATATGGACTTTTTCATCCCAATTCTTTCCAAATCACTTACTATGATTTTGTACAAATTATTAATATTTTTAATAATTTTATTAAGGCCCTTTCAGTCGATTTCCATAAACGGTCACCAAACTTCACTTTACAACGAACTTTTCCAAAATTGATTTGGACATAATTCCAAATCCAACTGTTAGATTTCAAATATCTTATATTTGATGGAATGCACTTTTCGATTCGAAGTCAATGGTCGAAATTCGTGAACGGCCACGGTGCGACGCGTTCTATTCAAGTCATTAAATTATATATAATACATATTATACATATTTCGTCGAATTCCATTTAAATTGTATTTTATAAATCATTTATTAATTCGTTTTAAAACGATTCTAACTTCATTTTCAATTTTAAATCAAAATTGAATATTCCATATCATTATAATATTTAAATGATAATAGTTTCAAAATATCTGATTTGAAATCATTTCCTTTTCGATATTCATTATAAAAATGAATAAAATTGATATAAATATCGATCATGTTAAAATGGCGCAAATCTAAACAACACGGCTTCATATATTTCAATATTTTCATGTCCATCCCAAATCGGACATCAAAATCATATTTTATTCCTTCACATAATATTATTTTAAGATATTCCTTATTTTAAAATATTTCCATATTTTAAAATATTTGTTCCTTTTTTGAATTGGAATCAGACACAGTCAATTACCATATAATGTTATTTATATGGATTTTATACACTCGTGTACACAACAATAATGATATACAATCAACCATCATCCAAAGTGCATTACACAACTGCGTAAGCGTTAAATATAAATAATTAACACTTACAACAATCTGTCAACCAATCGATTAATATACAACTAAACAATTGGGATTAGTGTGTGCCAAATATCATCCCATTACCCGTGTGGGTTTCAACCAACAAATACTGAATATTATTCGTGCAGTTGGGCGATGTGTAAAATTATCGTCCTAATTGATATCACAAAAATAGGCGAGCATAAACAAGTCGTCCAAATAGTAAATGGACGTGTAAACTTATTTTCAGTTATCCAATAATTACTTTATTTATCGCAGTTATAGGCTAAAAATAATATTTTCAACTAACTAAATTTTTCTAACACTTTTTAGAAATTTTTGATAGCATAACAACACAATACTAGAATCGGAATAAGGTCTAGCCTTATCCCTCGCCTAATACTGGCTCGCGCCATACACAAACCAATTCACAATCAATCCACAATCAATTTTACAATCAACATCCAAATTTCCACAATA
Organism: Allium sativum; assembly: GCA_030737875.1. Taxonomy (NCBI): domain Eukaryota; kingdom Viridiplantae; phylum Streptophyta; class Magnoliopsida; order Asparagales; family Amaryllidaceae; genus Allium; species Allium sativum. The sequence goes on along the minus strand of CM060923.1, from coordinate 238,728,905 downwards.
CAATCCAAATCAAACAACATGGTCTGTACAATAAATAGTGTCGGGGGCTTCTAAGCGCCATCTGCATCCTAGTATATTTTTAACTATAAAATAATTATAGTGCGAAGGAGTTCTCACCTTTGGTTTCCACTTTGTCATTCTTTATTTGACAGTCTAGATACTGTTTTGCTTCTAGTTGGTTCCATCGCAATCTATTTCACGTGGTTTATATTAAAAATAACATTTTTAACAAAGCTATGTACATTGAAAATCATATTTTTATAGTGCCATGTATACATTAAAAAGCAAATTTTTACAATGCCATGTATACATTAAAAATCATATTTTTACGGTGCTATGTATACATTAAAAATCATATTTTTACAGTGCCATGTATACATTAAAAATCATATTTTACAGTGCGATGTATACAATAAAAATCATATTTTTACAGTGCTATGTATACATTAAAAATCATATTTTTACAGTGCCACGTATACATTAAAAACCATATTTTTATAGTGCCATGTATACATTAGAAATCATATTTTTACAGTGCCATGTATACATTAAAAATCCTATTTTTACAGTGCCATGTATACATTAAAAATCATATTTTTACATTGCCATGTATACATTAAAAATCATAATTTTACAGTCCTATGTATGCATTAAAAAATCATATTTTTACGCGCTATGTATACATTAAAAATCATATTTTTACAATGCTATGTATACAATAAAAATCATATCTTTAACACGATGTATATATTTTAAAAATCATTTTTTAAATGCTATTTCTATTTTAAATACAATACTAATTCTATATTAAAAATAATGCTAATTATATATATAAACTGGTTTTTAAACTATGTTTTATATTTTTTTTAAAATACTATGTAATCAACATTTACTAATATGATTAATAAATAAATTAATTTAGATTACCTTTTTTATTTCCAGGGGCCTCACGGTCGGAGGAGGTAGCGGAAGAGGTGGCGGCGGACCTGAGGTGGGCTAGGGGTGGTGCAACAACGACGGCGGGCTGTCGTGGTCGGAGGAGCGGTATTTGGGGCTAGGGTTCGGATTTTTGAACTAGAGAGAGGGGGAAGGGTTCACCGGAGCTGGCGATGGCGCGAGGAGGTGGCTGCGCCGGAGTGGCGGTGCGTGGTGGAGGAAAGGAGCATCGGGTTTTCTGCAATGCTGTTTTCTCCTTTTTTATTTCGTGTTTTGAAATAAACGACGAGGGCTGAGATGAGGGTTGACCATGAGTTAGAGAAATATAGGGTTTGACTGGGGTATTATATATATATTGTAACAAACCATAAAATCTGAACCAGTTTGAAATTTTTTAAATTGGCTATTTTAGTGGATTTTAAATATTTAAAATAAATATTTTAAATAATAACGACGAAAAGTAAGTTTGAATCGACGTTTGAAAATAAATATAATTAATTCTAATTATAAACAAGGCCTGAAATGGCGCGGTAGTTTCAAAATTTGAGTTCAAACTTTGACTGACTGTACTAGGTGCAAAACAAAACGGATTTTAGTGAAAACAAAAATATTTAAATCTGCTAGTGAATATCTGTCTAACGAATCTGAAAAATCAAAGTTTCATAGCGGGAAGCAAAAGTTATGGCCAAATGAATTTTCAGAAAGGTCGCTATAGAGTTTACATAGCCCGTGAAAATGGCCATTTTGCAAATGACCTCAGGATTCGACGAAACCACTTTTGTTGGATCGGGATGTCAAATTATTGCTAGGTTTCAAATTTCATAATTTTTGAAGCTAGTATGTGAGCGTGGCAAAGGAAAATGTGTTTGGTTGATTTCTATTAAAATGGATCGACCAGAAAAGGGTCATTTTTCAAACAGTCTCAGAATTCGACGAAAGTAGTGTTGTTGAGACCGTATCGTCAAAACATAGCTAGATTTATTTTTCGGGAATTTTTAGAATCAGTATGTGGACCCGGCAAATTGAAATGTACATTCAAATTAGATATTGAACGTTTTATATTTTAATTTGAAGGAAAACTGACTGAAACAGTCGAATGTGCCTACAAAACATATCCCATTGTGTTCGGAATGGGGATATTTGGCTAGGGACGGCAGTCGTTGGGTTTGGATTGGAGTTCGTAGGAGATAAGGGGTATTTTCGAATTTTTAAAAATATAAAATAATTTTCTATAAAAGCCCCTCCCCCTCTCGTCAACCCTAGCCGCCGCAATAACGATCAACGTCGGGTATTGCTCGATTCTTTCCTCCTTTCTTTCTCTCAAACCACTTAACGAGTTCAATCGGTTCTTCAGGCAAAATCAAAGCGCGTTTCACGTTCTTCAAATCAGTACCAAATTCATCGAGGATCATGAGGTATCGGGTGAGATTTCTGAGCGTGAATACCCGCCGCTCGCCCTCGTTTTCACCACCCTAGGGACCGTCCAGCTGGGTGTTGTGGGTAGCGGGAGGAAACCCTCTCGTAGCTCTTCCCCGTGGTGGAGGCTGATCGTCCTATCGATCCACGGATTTGCCGAAAAACGCAGACCTAGTTTTGAACAAAAATAGAGAGGTACGGCTGATTTTAAAATAAACTATTTAATAGCACTTTAAAGTGCTATGGTTTTTGATTTCACTGTAAAAATCATATCTTTCTCGTTTGTTGATGAAATTCAGTGAAACAAGAGAGTGTGGACTCGTGCGGACGCCTTCTACATTCTAGAAGAGACCGGATATTTTTCTGAGCCTTCTGCTATTTTTGGTGGAGTGGAACCCAATGTGAGATTTCTAAATTATAAACGATATGGAAAACGACGATGTATAAATTATATAGTCGATGTATGAGTTATATAAGCATTGTACACCTCATGTATAAGCGTTGTATAAGTTGTGCGTTCGAGGTATAAGTTATATATGCGTTGTAAAAATTATATATGTGTTGAATAGAAGTGAAATATACTTATATATACATATACATACATACATACATACATATATATATATATATATATATATATGCCCCTCGTCCACATTTATTGGTTGTGATTTGTGTGAAAATTGGTTGATAGCGAATGGTTGATTAGAATTGTTTGTGGTTGAAATTGATTGATTGTGGTTGAAAAATACCCGTTTGTGGTCGAGAATTATTTGGTTGAAACCACATAGGATTAGTTTGTGGAAAAGAAAATATAAACTTGCCGCCTGCGTGCGAACTAGATGCATGAAATCCTCATTGTCAAAAGCTGCGAGTCTTAAGGTACAGCGAGGAGCCGTACTAGGGACGACCCCGGTTTTAACTACCCTGCCGTTATGCTGCCGAAATTTTCAATAATATTCATGTGTTGAATGGTATTCGTGTTTTAAATAAATTGCTTTAACAATAAATCACATTTTTATTATATATACGAACTATAGAAAACATTCATGTGTTGAATAGAAATTCATGTGTTGAATGGTATTCGTGTTTTAAATAAATTGCTTTAACAATAAAAATCACATTTTTATTATACATACGAACTATAGAAAACATTCATGTGTTGAATAAAAATTCATTCGTTGAATAGAAATTCATATGTTGAATGGTATTCGTGTTTTAAATAAATTGCTTTAACAATAAAAGTCACATTTTTATTATATATACGAACTATAGAAAACATTCATGTGTTGAATAGAAATTCATTCGTTGAATAGAAATTTATGTTTTGAATGGTATTCGTGTTTTAAATAAATTGCTTTAACAATAAAAATCACATTTTTATTATGTATACAAACTATAGAAAACATTCATGTGTTGAATAGAAATTCATTCGTTGAATAGAAATTCATGTGTTGAATGATAGTCGTGTTTTTAAATAAATTGTTTTATAATAAAAATCATATTTTTTTCATCTATATGAACTATATAAAATAGTCGTGTTTTGAAATCAATGGTTTACAATAAAAATCACATTTTTATTATATACATGTATTGTTAAAAATAGTGAAGTGTCGAAATAAATGTCTGTTGGATAAAAATATCATTTTGATCAAATGTATGAAAAGAAAACGGTTTTGAAATCGAAGAATGGATTATATTTATATATATATATATAAATAAATATAATCAAAATAAATCGAATAACGAAGCTACAGTTCGTGTTTTGAAACCGTGATTTCAAATGATTAGTGCGGGAGATCCGACCATCGGATTTTCCCGAAACCGAAACTGTTGGGTTCGCCTTGGAAATATCTTTCCAACGACACCCACTTTGTGAAGATCCAACGGTTGGATTATCTAGAATGTTTAATTCAAATTTGAAGAAAAACAGCACTAGAATCGATTATATTTTTATATATATAAATATAATTAAATTAAATCGAATAACGACTCTTCAGTTCGTGTTTTGAAATCAAAACTTCAAACGAGTGTACCGGGAGATCCGACCGTAGGATTTTCCCAAAACTGGAACCATTGGATTCTTTTTGAAAAGATCTTTCTAATGATATAAAATTTGTGAAGATCCAACAGATAGATTTTCAGATATTTGTAAATCAAATCTGGAAAAAAACAGCGCCACGACCGCGTTATGGCCTGAAGCGTCGTTTGAATAAATTGGCTATTTTTAAATAAATAAAAATAGCGATAAATCGTTATAGAATATTATAAACGATATGGAATGGAAATAAACCGAATTTTCCCGGTTTCTTGAATATTTGACGGTTGAATGTGAAATTTATAAACTAACTGGAGGTTATCTAAGTCGGATTGTTTCCTGGGTTTTGATCTGATGTTGGTTTCGGCCTTCGGGGTTAATATTTGGGAAATTGTTCTCTTACTAATTTACGGTTAGTGACTAATGAATTGGAATAAGGCATATGTTGTGTTTGTGTAGCACTTGTTTATTATATACGCGAGTTGCTCAGAAAGACCGGGTTTATCCCATTCTGAATAACTGAATCGACGATAAGAAGTCGATGATGAAGACGGTGGTTGAAGAGCAGAGATCTTCACCTCGGTTGGATGATAATTGATGTCCTGATTGGGAGGCATCCCGAAATATGGATAATGAGTGGTGATCATCTAGACGTATGTGGAGATCGATGGGTATGCGAGGTATATAGTGCCTCCGATTTCATTCAGACCCAGAACGGACTTGTAAATGGACTGTGTGTCTGACATTGGATTTCATTCTGTGTGATGGATAGACGTCAGTCACATGGCATGAATTGCCTATGTGGTATGCTAAGACGCAGTGATCAAGGCTTCTGTTGAAAAGCAAAGTCTTGTGGTTGATGATTAAAGCACGGCCTGTGTGGCATAGCGTTGTGTATAACGTGAATTCGGGAGCCTCACACCCCGGTATGAACCAGAAACGGGAGAGGACATCAGGGAGGGCATGCGTTTCCTTCTAGCTAGAGGTGGTGTCAGTGCTTAAACTAGCTGACATTTATATTATTTTCACCTGTGTGGTTGTTGTTGTTGCGAGGCGCCTCGGATATATCGGTCGATCCGGGACCGATGGAGTCATTCGTTGGCTCATTTACGCCCCGAAGGGCGGGGAAACGTAGTGTTAAGGCATTTTAATCGACATCGGTGGACCGGCCCTGACGATCCAAAGGCTTGATTGAGTACTTGTGTAACAACCCTGATTTTTGGGGGAAATTTAAAATTTTATTTTAAATAATTTTAATGAGCTTTGGCTATTTAAAATAATTTATTTTAAATAATAACGATTAAAAATTTATTTTATTTGAAGTAAGACTTTAAAAGTTTTATAAATTCCATTCCAAGCCCGAAAGGGTGCGGTAGTTTCAAATTTTAGTTTTGAACTTTGAAAAATTATATAAAATTGGTTCTAAAACGAAATTGGATAAAATAAGAAATGTTAGGTTCGTATTGTCAATATCTATATAATGAATTTAAGAAATTTAATTTTAGATTATAATTTATAAGTTGTGTCAAAATTAAAAATTTGAAAGGTCGCTGTAAGAATTTATATAATATATATATATATATATATATATATGGTCCAAAAAGCTACTTATCACATACGAAGGAAATTGAACTCGAAAGCACTTCCATTGAGTCCGAAATGACGTTTCTGCATTTACAAAGTATAAACACTTATATATTTGGAGTTTCAAAAATTATTTATTTAAAAATGTATTTGTAATATAAAATATATAGCCATGGAAAATAATGATTTTTCAAACAGTGTCTGTTTTCGACGAAACCACTTTTGTTGGATTTGGAATATTAAATTATTGATAGATTTCAATTTTTAGAATCTTCCGAGTTAATTTGTGAGTGTGGCAAAAGAAACTGTATTTTGTCAATTTCGGTTAAAATTAATTGACTGAAAAATAGCCATTTTTCAAAAAGTCTCAGAATTCAACGAATTAAATTTTGTTGGATTTGTGTCATCAAAACAAAGCTAAAAATGTTTTTTTGGTAATTTTTAGAATTAAAATATAATTATAATTGATTTTTCAGTGTAAACGGGCAAATTTTTGAATTTAAAAAATTCTTTAAAAATCCATATGGGCTCAGAATTGAACGAAATTAATTTTCATAGGTCCACAGCATCAAAACATAGCTAAATATATTTTTCGAGAATTTTTGAAGTTAATTTGTGACCTCGGTGAATTTTCATGTACGGTACACATTAAAATATTAATAAAATAATGTAATTATTCCAAAACTCATAACAGGCCTCGGAATTAGACCCCGGGACATAGCCCATTGCGTTCAGAAGGTGTCAAAACCTTAAGAACGACAGTAAGCCGGCCTGAATCGGAGTTCGAACCAAAACGGGCTAATTAAATTATTAAATAATAATTAAGAAAACCTAATATAATATTATAAAACCCGAAATCACTGTTCATCTCTCCTCCTCTTCGTTGTCTTCAGCCGACATATGCAGCCCCCAAAACCCATCATGGCCGAAATCTTCAAACTTCGATTTCTCCTTCATTTTTCAACGAAATTTAGCGTGTGAGTACCTGTTTCGAAGCGCTTCCTGAGCTCTTTCTTCTCCGACAATAATCACCTCGAACCGTGCCTTGACGAAGCCGCCATAGCCCCGCAAACCAGCCACGGTCGCGCCTCCCCTGGGCCCCACCGCCGCCGCCGAGTGCCCCCACCTTCTGGCCGATCATAGGTCTCTCCAAGCTCTTCCACCTCCAACAAACGGTTCGTTATTTCATCGACCGTAGCTCCGGCAAATTGAAAATAAAGATTTGAACACTTTCCAAAAGGTAAAAGCTTCAGATTTTGTAACGCTTATAAACGTGGCTGTGACAGTTGTTAAAAGCTGGTTTTTTTTTTCATATGAATTTGCATGTAAAATGTTTCAGACCCGCAACCGTCTTGAATTCGAACACCAAATCTGACCAAACTTGATTCATCTCAGAACTAACAGCGGTGAGAATTTATTTTTAGTTAAATTTAATTTATTTAATTATTAATTCTTTGTTATTAAAGAATATTGACTGATCTGCTATGTAGCGATATTGAAATACGGATCTAAGTTGTTTATGACTGTATGATGTTAGATCCGCGAATCTAAACGTTAGATCTGAAATTAATGGCTAATTAAAATAGATTACTTGTTAATATCATTGAATTATGCCTCGCCGATTTGTCATATGCCAAAATATTCATCACCCTGTATATTATTTTGATTTGAATTGCTAGATCTAGATCTCTTGGATTATTTGAATGTTGTTGATTTGATGACATGAAATTTACAATTTATTTTGTAAATTAGAATTTGTTGTTGATATGAAATTTACAATTTATTTTGTAAATTAAAAATTAGAATTTGTTGTTGATTTGAAATTTACAATTTATTTTGTAAATTAAAAATTAGAATTTGTTGTTGAGATGAAATTTACAATTTACTTTGTAAATTAAAAATTAGAATTTGTTGTTGATATGAAATTTACGATTTATTTGGTAAATTAAAAATTAGAATTTGTCGTTGATATGAGATTTACAATTTATTTTGTAAATTAAAGTTAAAACTTGGCGTTGACGCAAAATTTACATTTTATTATGTAGATTAACATTAGAATTTGGCGTTGAAACAAAATTTACATTTTATTATGTAGATTAACATTAGAATTTGGTGTTGAAGCAAAATTTACATTTTATTATGTAGATTAACATTAGAATTTGGCGTTGAAACAAAATTTACATTTTATTATGTAGATTAACATTAGAATTTGGCGTTGAAACAAAATTTACATTTTATTATGTAGATTAACATTAGAATTTGGCGTTGAAACAAAATTTACATTTTATTATGTAAATTAAAGTTAGAATTTGGCGTTGATATAAAATTTACATTTTATTATGTAAATTAAAGTTAGAATTTGGCGTTGATATAAAATTTACATTTTATTATGTAAATTAAAGTTAGAATTTGGCGTTGGTATAAAATTTACATTTTATTATGTAAGTTAAAGCTAGAATTTGGCGTTGATATAAAATTTACATTTTATTATGTAAGTTAAAGCTAGAATTTTGCGTTGATATAAAATTTACATTTTATTATGTAAATTAAAGCTAGAATTTTGGCGTTGATATAAAATTTACATTTTATTATGCAGATTAAAGTTAGAATTTTGCGTTGATATAAAATTTACATTTTATTATGTGAATTAAAGTTAGAATTTGGCGTTGATATAAAATTTACATTTTATTATGTAAGTTAAAGCTAGAATTTTGCGTTGATATAAAATTTACATTTTATTATGTAAATTAAATCTAGAATTTTGCGTTGATATAAAATTTACATTTTATTATGTAGATTAACATTAGAATTTGGCGTTGATATAAAATTTACATTTTATTATTTAAATTAAAGTTAGAACATGGCGATGTTGTAAAGTTTACATTTTATTTTGTAAATTTAAAGTTAGACTTTGCGATGACATTAAAATTACATTTTGTTTTTGTAAATTTAAAATTAGAATTTGCAATGTCATGAAGATGTACATTTTATTATGTAAGTTAAAATTAGAATTTGTGATGACATGAAATTTTACATGTTATTATGTAAATAAAGTATTTTCACCGCATGCATAAATTTACATTATTTTCAATGTAAATTAAATAGTAAATTTAACCGTAGGATGCTATTAACATTTTTAATGTTAATATAACACTATGGGTTGTCATTAACATTTTTAATGTTAATATTTAAGAGAAATTTAACCATAGGAAGATTTATATTATTTTTTATGAAATAAAAAGAATGGACTTTACATTGTAATTAAAAAGTCAATTTTTACATTACATTGTAAAGAAAGAATGGATTTCACATTGTAATTAGAGAATGAAAATTTACATTTTTCCTAATGTAAATATGTATGAATTTCACCATGTGTACATCTTATATTATTTTAAATGTAAATTATATAGTAATTCCAACGTAGGATAATTTTGCATTATTTTATAATGTAGATAAATAGGGGATTTACACGGTAGGAAATTAATATTATTTATAATGTTAATATACAAGAATGATACCGTAGGATAAATTAATATTATTTATAATGTTAATATAAAAGAATGACATCGTAGGATAAATTGACATTATTTATGATGTTAATAAAAAGAAAATTGACCGTAGGATAAGTTACATTATTTTATAATGTAATTTAAAGGAAGAAATGTCGCATGAAATAAAATACATATTTTTATATGCATTTTATTAATGAATTTAGACCGCATGAAATAAAATACATTTTTTTTCATATGTATTTTATGAATGAATTAACACCGCATGAAATAAAATACATTTTTATATGTATTTTATGAATGAATTAACACCGCATGAAAGAAAATACATTTTTATATGCATTTTATGAATGAACTTAAATCGCATAAAATATATTACATTTTTTATATGTAATTTAGGAATGAAATAAGACCGCATGAAATAAATTACATTTTTATATGTAATTTATGAATGAAATGAGTCCACATGAAATAAATTGCATTTTTATAATGTAAATAAGAAATAGGATTTACACTGTACATAAAATTTATATTTTATATGTAATTAAGAATGATGGATTATAAATTACATTTTACATGTAAGAATGGAATTAAAAGAAGGAATTGGATGAGGAAATATAATTTACACTTTACCATAAATTAAAGAAATTAAAGGAATTAAAAGGGAAGAATTCATCATTCAAGTATGAATTACATTTTCCTGTATAAAAAGGGGATGAAAGGATAAAGAATGAGAATATTCATTAGAATAAAGAGTTAAACGGTTTATGTTTATATATTTAAATATAAATATAATTAAAATTAAACGAATCGAGCGCGGTAGTTCGCGTTTTAAAATTATATCTTTAAATGACTATACAAGAAGATCCGACCGTCGGATTTTCTTGAAACTGAAACCGCTAGGACTGTCTTGGAAAAATCTTTCCAACAATATATAATACGTCAAAATCCAACGGTTAGATTTTTAGATATGTGAAAATCAAAATTGGTTGAAAACAGCGCCAGAATCACCATTGACCTGAATCGTCGTTGATTAAAGATTTAATTATTTTTAATTAAATAAAATAACGATAAGGAAGAGTTTTTCAATATATATATATATATATATATACATATATATACGAAGATTATTTGGAAAGGCCGAGTTAATCTCATTCCAAATAATCAAAACGACGATGAGAATTGAAGAAGAAGGCGACTAATGAAGACCGTCAATCTTCCCCTCAGGAAGACAGCGATTGAGGCTTTGAATTGATTTGCTCCCAATTCGAAGTCATGATCGTCGTCCGAACGAAAATGTTGATTGAACGGATTTGGCTTTCGCTCAGACCTAGAGCATAAGCGTATAAATGGATTGCATGTCTGACGTGGTACTCCTTTGATACTGTATCTATTGATCTCTGCTAAACATATATCTGTTTGGTGTTTTACACCCTTCTCTGAGACGTACGAGCTCAGAGGTTATATGTTGGTAGAAATCAGTAGTATGGTATGGATTGACGATGTGGCATGCTAAGATGCATAAGATCAAGGCTTTGTCGAAAAGCAGGCCTTGTGGGATGATCAAAGCATGGCTTTGTGTATGACGTGACTTCACGAGCCTCACACACTGGCGGAGTCTAAAACGGGAGAAGGGAACGCAGGGAGAGCAGCATGTTTCTTTCTAGCTAGAAGTGGTGTCATGGTATGGAGCCCAGACATTTTACTTATGTGGATGATGGAATGAGGCGCCTCGGATGATAGGTCCCATAGGACTGGGAAACATGTGTTCAGGCATAACTAATCCACAAAAGTAAGTGTGGACCGACCCTGCAGGATCCAAGGGTTGGACAGAGTACCAATCCTGGGACACTGGCTAGAGTGTCTCAAATCGGTAAGGAGCTCCTCCCTAGCCTTGACTCAGATGGAAATCCAAATTCCATATACGACCCTACGGTTTTGATTGTATTACTAGTATGGAGATATAGTAGGATGGGGTACTATGTTTCCTAGGATTGATACATTTATTTTGAAATGTTTTATTATACACTAATAATAATATTAAACTCGTATTTGTTGTATTTAACATGTTTAATCACCATAAGGGAAAACTCTATCCTCTGGTGTGCGTTGCATTGTGTGATAGGACTTGAGTCTTATGGTGATTCCATTTTTCTAAAAAGCATTGCGATGTTGTACGATCTATTTATCTGCTTGTTCTGACACTTTAAATTATGCACGACAATCAATTGAGTAAATCCGTTCCGCATTAGCGGCGTGGTCTTTGGATTTGTCATATTATTATTAGTAAACTAGTTAAGAATTCTCATACTAGTCCCACGACTGACCCGTAGTTTGTTTCACCTTTTTGCAAACTCGGGTGCCCTCTTTACACACGGGCAACCAAGTAAACAGTTTCATTCTCTGCTTGGAGTCTTGTCTTGGAGTTCTCATTATCTTTTCTTGGATTTGCTTTTGTGGAGAGGTGATGGCTTGGAGCTTTGAAGATATCTATCATTTCTCTCTATTGCATTTTTCTCTTTTTATTTTCAGACATTAGACTTGTTTCATTTCGTATTGCTTATTTTGGGAGTTGGAACTTATTTCCATTTCTGCAGACTTGATGTAATAATTTGGAATTCTGTGACTGTTGGGATTCTGTGGTTTATGACATTATATTTCCGCGGCTATAATGTTATTATACTATGGTTTTCCTTTGCTATGTTGTATCAGTGATATGTATTGTTATATTTATGTTGTATTCCATATGATTATTCCTTACTTTCACCTAGTGGAAGTTTGGGGTTATCACAACTTGCCTGAGACATGGGCTATATTGTCTCGAATTCAGAAGGACTATCTTTTGCCTTGGTTCATGACGGAAATCCAATTTCTAAATACGACATCGTGCGGTTTTGATTGTAAACCTATATTTGGCGACATAGTGGCATGGGACGCTCATGTCGTCTATGATTAATATTTATGATTGTTTTATAAAATTAGAAACTAACTGGAAACGAGCTAAGATGGGTGGTTTCTTGGGTATTGGTCTGATGTTGGTTTCGGCCTTCGGGGTAAATACTTAGGGAATCGTTCTCTTACTAATTTATAGTTGGAGTCTGATTAAGAATTGAACAATAAAGTTCACGTTTTGAGTGATTTTACTTTACACGTATTAAGCATAGCTTGGTCGATATAAGGTAAAACTCTATCCTCCTGTTTGCGTTGCATTGTGTGATGGGACTTGAGTCTTACATCGGCTTCATTTTTATAAAAAGCATTGCGATGTTTAAAAGATTTACTTGTTTTAAAGCACTGGCAATCCAATGGAGTAAACCTGTTCCGCGAAAGTGGCGTGGTCCTGTGATTAGCCATATTATAAAATGTGTGAAGTAGATTTCTCATACCAGTCCCATGACTAACTCGCAGTTTGTTTCACGTGCAAACTCGGGTGCCCCTTTTTCTACACGGGCAGCCTTGGGTTCAGCTTTTAGCAGGCTCTTTCTGGATAGCTGGAGCTGAAGATGGATTATATCATTTATCTCTTTTTATGCTGTTCAGCTCCTATTGTACATATTATGTTTGTTTTCCGCTGTAGACATTTATGTATAGTTGAACTGTATTTGTACTAAGTATGATCCTGTTATTTCTATTCTTCTGTTATATGTTTATGTGTTATATTCCAAAGATTACCCTTGACACCATCATACGGGGTTTTGGGGTCGTCACATCGTGGTATCAAAGCTTTGGTTAAGCTCAGTGCTGGAATATAACATATTAACAAACTCGTCAGAAATAGAACCAGTAGTGATCTAGGATGAATAACCCAATACAGAGAGAATCAGCAATATCCTAGCACGAGTATAGCAGAATCAGAATAACTAGTTAGAGATGGGGTCAGAAGTGCCCCAGAACGAGTTGAGAGTTATATGTTTATAAATAATGTATTTGTGATTATATATATAGTCTGATTTTAGAAATATAATTTTTGAATATATGAAAGATATATTTTGAAAAGTTAAAAATAAAATTGATTGTTGTTTGTGTTGTGTGATAGTGGATTTGATTAATTAAATTATTAGAACGATAGTTAATTTAATCAATAAGAGAATGAAGGGTAGAATTTATTCGATTAAATCACACATTGAACTGAGTTAAAAAGAGATAGAAATATATACATGTGCATTATATATGTTTGAACAGGTAAATGGATTAGCTGTTGAGTAAAGAATTTATTTGCGTGCCCGACAAATAGGTAAACCTTAATGAGTTGGTTGCACAATTTTATTATTATATCAACTCCTGTGAATGCGATTGGATGCGGAGTGCTGGTTGTTCTGTGTGTAATAATAAATGTTGCCATAGGACAGTAACAATTAATTTTGAACCACACTACATGGCATACTTCTTGAAGATAGGCATACTTCATCATATACCACATAAGCATTTGGAGCTTGTGTGACGAGGTTGAAGATTTACCATACGAGCGAGAGGCTTGTATGGCGATGACTATATATTACAGGTTGAACTGATGACTGATATGGACCATATAAAATGTAACGGTAAATTGCAAGAATAATAAAAACCCCACACAGGTCTGGAGATGACAATAAACACGTCTCTCTAGTCATTAAGACACAAAAACTATTTATAGGGTGATGAGAATTGATTCTCTGGAGTTATGATCTATACACACTCCCCTGTGGACACCGGAATATATCACTATAAATATGTGCATGCTTATTAGGATTTATTGGGTACCTATTACGGCCCAATAAATTTCCAAACCCCTCCCCGTACAAAGGAGGTTATGGTGAAATTTTTCGAAAATTTAGGGTGTTAGCCAAATTTTTGAAGAATTAGAAAATTCTCAGAAACTGAAAAGTTGGAGAATGGAAGTCAGATTGAAAGTAGAGTTGATTAATCAAACCACTTTCGACTTTTTTCCTTTTCGGGGACGAAAAGTTTTAAGTGGAGGAGATTGTAACAACCCGTAAAATATGAACCAGTTTGAAAATTTTTAAATTGGCTATTTTAGTGGATTTTAAATATTTAAAATAAATATTTTAAATAATAACGACGAAAAGTAAGTTTGAATCGACGTTTGAAAATAAATATAATTAATTCTAATTATAAACAAGGCCTGAAATGGCGCGGTAGTTTCAAAATTTGAATTCAAACTTTGACTGACTGTACCGGGTGCAAAACAAAATGGATTTTAGTGAAACAAAAAATATTTAAATCTGTTAGTGAATATCTGTCTAACGAATTTTCAGAAAAGTCGCTATAGAGTTTACATAGCCCGTGAAAATGGCCATTTTGCAAACGACCTCAGAATTTGACGAAACCACTTTTGTTGGATCCGGGATGTCAAATTATTGCTGGGTTTCAAATTTCATAATTTTTGAAGCTAGTATGTGAGCGTGGTAAAGGAAAATGTGTTTGGTCGATTTCTTTTAAAATGGATCGACCAGAAAAGGGCCATTTTTCAAATGGTCTCAGAATTCGATGAAAGTAGTTTTGTTGAGACCGTATCGTCAAAACATAGCTAGATTTATTTTTCGGGAATTTTTAGAATTAGTATGTGGCCCCGGCAAATTGAAATGTACATTCAAATTAAATATTGAATGTTTTATATTTTAATTTGAAGGAAAATTGACTGAAACAGTCGAATGGGAATACAAAACATATCCCATGGTGTTCGGAATGGGGGTATTTGGCTAGGGACGACAGTCATTAGGTTTGGATTGGAGTTCGTAGGAGATAAGGGGTATTTTCGAATTTTTAAAAATATAAAATAATTTTCTATAAAAGCCCCTCCCCCTCTCGTTAACCCTAGCCGCCGCAATAACTATCAACATCGGATATTGCATGATTTTTTCCTTCTTTCTTTCTCTCAAACCACTTAACGAATTCAATCGGTCCTTCAGGCAAAATCAAAGCGTGTTTCACGTTCTTCAAATCAGTACCAAATTCATCGAGGATCGTGAGGTATCGGGTGAGATTTCTGAGCGTGAATACCCGCCGCTCGCCCTCGTTTTCACCACCCTAGGGACCATCGAGCTGGGTGTTGTGGGTAGCGGGAGGAAGCCCTCTCGTAGCTCTTCCTCGTGGTGGAGGCTAATCGTCCTATCGGTCCATGGATTTGCCGAAAAATGCGGACCTAGTTTTGAACAAAATTAGAGAGGTACGGTTGATTTTAAAATAGACTATTTAATAGCACTTTAAAGCGCTACGGTTTTTGATTTCAATGTAAAAATCATATTTTTTTCGTTTTTTGTTGAAATTCAGTGAAACAATAGACAGTGGACTCGTGCGGATGGCTTCTACATTCTAGAAGAGACCGGGAATTTTTCTGAGCCTTCTGCAATTTTTGGTGGAGTGGAACACAATGTGAGATTTCTAAATTATAAACGATATGGAAAACGACGATGTATAAATTATATAGTCGATGTATGAGTTATATAAGCATTGTACACCTCATGTATAAGCGTTGTATAAGTTGTACGTTCGAGGTATAAGTTATATATGCGTTGTAAAAATTATATATGTGTTGAATAGAAGTGAAATATACTTATATATATATATATACACCCCTCGTCCACAAACCATGGACGATATTTATTGGTTGTGATTGGTGTGAAAATTGGTTGATAGTGAATGGTTGATTAGAATTGTTTGTGGTTGAAATTGATTGATTGTGGTTGAAAAATACCCGTTTGTGGTCGAGAATTATTTGGTTGAAACCACATAGGATTAGTTTGGGGAAAAGAAAAATATAAACATGCCGCCTGCGTGCGAACTAGATGCATGAAATCCCCATTGTCAAAAGCTGCGAGGCTTTAAGGTAGAGCGAGGAGCCGTACTAGGGACGACCCCGGTTTTAACTATTCTGCCGTTATGCTGCCGAAATTTTCAATAATATTCATGTGTTGAATGGTATTCGTGTTTTAAATAAATTGCTCTAACAATAAAAATCACATTTTTATTATATATACGAACTATAGAAAACATTCCCAGATGTCGGCATGGTTGGATAGTAAAATGCTCAAAGATGGAGCCACAGTAAAGAGGTGCTTGACGGAGCTAACTACCAGATTCTTGGGAATAGTTAGAGATTGGTTCGTCTATTTGGGAGAATACAGAAGAATGCTCTTCTGCAACAGTCCAAACTTCCAAGAAGCATTGGCAGTCATTCATATGGAGTTCATCGGTGACGTGGATGCATACACGAAAGCTCAAGCTGATGAGTTCTTGGCCAGGAAGTGTTGAATAGAAATTCATTCGTTGAATAGAAATTCATGTGCTGAATGGTATTCGTGTTTTAAATAAATTGCTTTAACAATAAAAATCACATTTTTATTATATATATGAACTATAGAAAACATTCATGTGTTGAATAGAAATTCATTCATCGAATAGAAATTAATGTGTTGAATGGTATTCGTGTTTTAAATAAATTGCTTTAACAATAAAAATCACATTTTTATTATATATACGAACTATAGAAAACATTCATGTGTTGAATAGAAATTCATGTGTTGAATGGTATTCGTGTTTTAAATAAATTGCTTTAGCAATAAAAATCACATTTTTATTATGTATACGAACTACAGAAAACATTCATATGTTGAATAGAAATTCATTCGTTGAATAGAAATTCATGTGTTGAATGATGGTCGTGTTTTGAAATCAATGGCTTTACAATAAAAATCACATTTTTATTATATACATGAATTGTTAAAAATAGTGAAGTGTCGAAATAAATGTCTGTTGGACAAAAATATCATTTTTATCAAATGTATGAAAAGAAAACAGTTTTGAAATCAAAGAATGGATTATATATATATATGTATATATATATAATCAAAATAGATGGAATAACGAAGCTGCAGTTCGTGTTTAGAAACCGTGATTTCAAACGATTAGTGCGGGAGATCCGACCATCGGATTTTCCCGAAACCGAAACCGTTGGGTTCGCCTTGGAAATATCTTTCAAAGATACTCACTTTGTGAAGATCCAACGGTTGGATTGTCTGGAATGTTTAATTCAAATCTGAAGAAAAACAGCGCCAGAGTCGATTATATATATATATATATATATATATATATATATCAATATAATTAAATTAAATCGAATAACGACGCTGCAGTTCGTATTTTGAAATCGAAACTTCAAACGAGTGTACCGGGAGATTCGACCGTCGGATTTTCCCAAAACTAGAACCGTTGGATTCGTTTTGAAAAGATCTTTCTAATGATATAAAATTTGTGAAGATCCAATTGTTAGATTTTTATATATGTGTAAATCAAATCTGAAGAAAAATAGCGCCACGGCCGCGTTATGGCCTGAAGCGTCGTTTGAATAAATTGGCTATTTTTAAATAAATAAAAATAGCGATAAATCATTATAAAATATTATAAACGATATGGAATGGAAATAAACCGAATTTACCCGGTTTATTGAATATTTGATGGTTGAATGTGAAATTTATAAGTGTGACGGCCCGCCCCGCACCAGCCTGTATTTCCTCCAAAAGTGCGCTGTACACATGCCCGACTAGCACAGGACGGACGTCAAGAGAAAGGAAAGAAGAGAATGAACTAATCAAGAAACCTGCAGAATGTCTCACAGCGCATGGAATAAAATATAATAATAACATACTTGACACAAAACAGGCGAGACAGTGCACAAGCTGATAACTAAAATCAACATCAATCATCAAAGCAGCGGAAATCCAAATACAGCTTATTACAATTTTCCAAATTTACTGTCTCTAAACAAAAGAAAGCTGAAGTAGAAGATACACCAACAATGCCCAAGCAGTGATCTTCAACAACACAGGGAGAATACTATATATATTACGTGGAAGCCTCCTGCTCGTCTCCGGATCATCTACCCGTGCATCACCAGCTAACCTGTCTCTAGTCTGCTCGTGTGAGCACCCAGAGTAATAAGAGGAGACATAAAACTCCGGGTCAGACATAAAGCCTGGTATGAGCGATAAGCATCTAAACAGAATAATAACAGGTATACTAAACCATACCTGAACCTGGACCTGCAACCAAAGAGTTAGTACCACATACCGTACAATACCCCAAGGTGCCATAATAAATGGTGTAAGAATACGGGGGTGGGGGTGTGCATGTCACAATGATAGCAAACAAATCATCCATAGCAACCCTCCTCGCATCTCTCACTCAGTGCGTAAAGCGTACGGCATCTACCACTTTGGAACACTAGACAAACTGAGGTAACGACGAATCCCGACTTGTAGAAACCCTGCTGTGACCAAGCCAAACACTTGGAGTCATGACCAAACATTTCAATGACCCACTTCATTGGTCGTAGCCCTTGGTTCTACCGATGCCATAATGGCCCTGAATCCGCCTTCGTACCTCCTACCATAGTGGTCCAAAGCTATAGACGTCGATAACTCCTTAACACGCGTCCCGCATCAAAGCCCAACCATGAAGTGAACTCGTTGATTCCCATCTGAATCTTGAGCTCTAACTTCTCATTTGGACTTCCTTTGCATCTCGGGTTTGGTCGAATGGGAGTTGGTCCTCAGAAGAGTCATCAAGAAGTAGTAAAAGTACACGTCTGGTTCCCCATGCTCGGTTCGGTTCGGATACATTCCCCGGTTCGGTTCGGAGTGCCACCATCCTCTGGGTTCGGGTCCTTCTCCCCCATGCGGTTCGGTTCGGTGATTCTGAAGCGGTTCGGTTCGGTGATTCTGAAGCGGTTCGGTTCGGATACCCCATAGCTTGAGTGTCTCCGTCTCCGTCTCGTCAGCATCAGTTCGGTTCGTGTATCGCTCTCGATTCGGTTCGGAATATGGTATCCATGCTCCTCTTTCTTCCACTTCAGTCCTCCTTGTTCCTTCCGATCCCACGCCACGCCCCTCCGATCCGACCAGGCCTTCCTTGTTGCCTCTTCACGTCATGCTCCAGAAAGTACCACGCCCCGGTCCGGTTCGGATATGTCCGATCCGATCCCCTACCCGATCCGATCCCCTACCCGATCCGATCCGGTTAGATACCCTGCAGCTTTCTGCAACTTTCCAGCAACTGTTTATACGCCTCTCGACGGTGTTTTCGACCAATCTAACTATTGGAATCAATCACAAAGCATACCAAAGAGTCATAGCAACATATAACAGCAACCACAAGCAACAAACAACAATTTAAATGAATCAAAATGAATCAAAAGTGGCCAAAACCTCACCTTTTCCTATAATCCCTCTTAATCATGTTTAAGCATACGATTAGCAAAACACGTCGAAATTAACCCAAATTTCTAACAAAGCCTTAAAACATTATTTTAGAATTTTAAGAATTTTTCCAGAATTTATTTACGTATAAATTCGCTAATCTTCACTAATTACCCTTAATCACCGTAATTAGTGCAAAAACTATGCAAATCACTCACCTTGGCCACAAACAAAATTCTCAGAACTGAAACTCCTCTGATTTGGGCGAATACTGATGTCCAACAGCAGCTCTAACCTTGCTTTGGTGCTATTTCTTCTTAATTTGATGCCTCTAAGCCTTAATCCTTGATTAGGAAGTGATTTTTGGGTGTTTTAGAGAGATTTAGAGAGTGGAGGCCATAGCTAGATCAAGAGAAATGAAAGTGGCGGCTGGAAAATGCCTAAAGAAATGTTTTCTAACCCTAATCAGCCTCCATATACCCCTAAACCCGAAATTCCCCTTGGGCCTAGCTGCTAATCACCCGTTTAAGCCCAATTAAGCTGTTTTTAAACCATCTGAAACTTGTTTCAGCCATATCTCCCAAACGGTAAGTCCGTTTGGCTAATGTGACCACTCTACGGAAAGAGAAACCATCATCCGAAGCCAATGGAAGTGGTTTCAGGTCAAAATTCCTTTCCAGTCAAAAGTTATGGCCAAAACAGTGTCAACTAGGGGTAAAATGGTCATTTAAAAATCGGGAAAAATCATGAACATGGGAAATGACCCCAATAGTCGTCTCCCAAAGTTACATGACCATACGACTTCGTATGTGAAAGAAATAAATATCCTACGATCCTATGATGCGTAGAACGCGGGTCGTTACACTCTTCCCCCCTTAAGAAATTTCGCCCCCGAAATTCCTTAATCCAAAACATACAAAGGATCCCGCATGCCTAACAACCATATACAACAATCAAATATGTAAAACAAGCAAGCAAGCCTATCCTAGCATGCGGAAAAACTAAATCGAAGTCAAAATCTTACCAGACAAAGAGTTCTGGATACTTCTTCCTTATGTCCTCCTCTGTTTCCCAAGTACAATCACTCTCGTCCTCGCTCCACTGTACCTTGACTAGCTTCACCGCCTTCCTTCGAAGTTGCTTCATGTCGTACTCGACAATACGGGCCGGCTTGCGGTTCCCAACCGCCTCGGGTTCTACTTCGAAGTCCTCTAACTGATCAGGTGAAATAGTCATATCTGAGTCGTGAACGAACTTCCTTAGTTGGGAAACATGAAATACGTTATGAACTCCCGCAATCTTCTCTGGTAAGTCAATCCTATATGCCAAATTCCCGACTAGTTCAAGAACAGGGAATGGGCCAACAAATCTTGGTGCCAACTTGCCCCTCCTGCCAAATCGTATTACGCTCTTCAACGGGGAAATCTTGACAAACACCAAGTCACCAACGGAGAATTTTAAGTCTCTTCGCCTCTTATCAGCATAACTCTTCTGCCTATCTTGGGCTGCCTTCATTCGTTGCTGAATGATCTTGATCTTATCTGAAGTTTCCCTCACCACATCTGGTCCAAGCATAAACTTCTCGCCAGTCTCTATCCAACATGATGGTGAGTTACACGGCCTTCCGTACAAAGCTTCAAACGGAGCCATACCGATACTGGATTGGTAGCTATTATTATATGCAAACTCTACTAGATGCAAATGGTCATCCCATGATCCTCCAAAATCCAATATACATGCTCTCAAGAGATCTTCCAAAATACGGTTCACCCTCTCCGTCTGACCGTCGGTCTGAGGATGATATGCGGTACTGAGATGTAACTCTGACCCTAGAGCCTCTTGTAAGCTCTTCCAAAATCCACTAGTAAACAACGGGTCTCGGTCGCTCACAATGCTTTTAGGTACTCCATGAAATCTCACTACCCACTTCATATACAACTCTGCTAACTTAGCTGCCGTTCTGGTCGATTTGACTGGTATAAACCTTGCACTTTTAGTCAGTCGATCTACAATTACCCAAATGCCGTCATATCCCGATCTAGTCCTTGGTAAACCATCGATGAAATCCATCGAGACTTGCTCCCATTTCCATTCGGGAATTTCTAAGGGCTGTAACAAACCACTAGGCTTCTTTTGCTCGGCTTTAACTAGCTGGCAATTCATGCATTTGGATATAAACTTCCCAACGTCTCTTTTCATCCCTTCCCAGTAGTAGGTCTGCTTCATATCTCGATACATCTTATTACCACCGGGGTGTATAGTCAGCTTTGAGTGATGACATTCTCTAAGCACTTCATCTCTCAATCCATTGACATTGGGTACAACAAGCTTTCCATTCTTTCTAAGCCATCTATCTCGATCAAGCCCATACTCGTTCATCTCCTCATCGATACCCATCTCTAACTTGGAGATGATTTCCAATAGGTTAGGATCGTCCCTCTGACTAGAGCCGATCCGCTCAATCAAAGTGGGTCTGATCGTCAAACTCGCTAACATTTCTGGATCCAATTCGCACTTTGGTCTGAAATCAAACCTCGCGATAAACTCCAGTTGCTTCCATTCAAGGAACATAGCCCCTAAGCTGGCATGTCTTCTACTCAATGCATCAGCCACCGCATTGCCCTTTCCTGGTGTGTATGCGATGTCAAAATCATAGGAAGCTAAGAACTCTAACCATCTCTGCTGACGGAGATTTAAATCCTTCTGGGAGAATAGATACTTTAACGACTTATGATCTGTAAATAGCTCAAATCTTTCTCCCAAGAGATAGTGTCTCCACATCTTTAACGCGAACACGATTGCTGCCAATTCTAAATCATGGGTAGGGTATCTTCTCTCGTGCGGTTTCAATTGCCGACTTGCATAAGCTACAACCCTACCGCCTTGCATCAATACAGCACCCAGTCCGGTACCACAGGCATCCGTGTATACCGTCATCTCTTCATCCCCCTTAGGAATGACTAACACTGGTGCGCTTGTCAACTTGTCCTTTAGACTTCTGAATGCATTCTCGCACCTTTCATCCCAGACAAAAGCTTGATTCTTCTTGGTCAACTGGGTCAACGGTGCTGCTATCTTGGAGAAACCCTGGATAAACTTACGATAATATCCCGCTAACCCCAAGAAACTTCTTACATCTGTTGCATTCTTGGGCGTAGGCCAATCTTGTACCGTAGCCACCTTTGCTGGGTCCACGGCAATACCACTCTCTGATACAACATGGCCCAAGAACCTCACTTCCCTCTTCCAGAAGTGACACTTAGAAAACTTTGCTTTCAATTGGTGTTTTCTTAACACCTCCATCGCTACTCTTAAATGTTTCTTGTGTTCTTCCTCTGTCCTCGAATAGACCAAAATATCATCCACGAACACAAGAACAGACTTATTCAACTGATCTCTGAATACCCTATTCATAAGATCCACAAAATATGCCGGGGCATTTGTCAGCCCAAATGGCATAACCAACCATTCATAAAACCCAGACGGCGTTCGAAATGCCGTTTTAGCTATACTCTCAGCTTCCACTCTAAGCTGATGAAAACCCGTCGCGAGATCCAACTGAGAAAATACTCTCGCGCCACTCAACTGATCAAACAGATCATCTATCCGCGGTAGAGGATACTTGTTCTTCCTCGTCACTTTATTCAACTCGCGGTAGTCTACACACAAACGAAGGGAACCATCCGCCTTGGTAGCAAACACAACTGGTGCTCCCCATTCAGAAACACTCCTTCTGATAAATCCCTTCTTCAAAAGATCGCTGACTTGCACCTCGAGCTCCCGCTGCTCTCTTGGTGCTATACGACGAAGTGGCATCACTATAGGTCTGGCATCTTTTACCAAATCAATACGAAACTCAATCTCTCGGTGTGGTGGAAGTCCGGTCACTTCTTCGAAAACATCCGGATACTGGCCAACCACGGGCAAACCTGACAACTCACTATGCGGAATGTCGAGGGAGTTTAGAAAACTAGCCAATACCCCCTTACTGGGTAGACCACCAAACACTATCCTCCGCCCATCATCCGCTCTAGCTGTCACCAACAAGCCCTCACAGTCTACCACCACCCCGTATCTTTGGAGCCAATCTACTCCCAAAATAATGCCAAACCCAGTAAAGCCCAAGACAAAGCAATCACAAACAAACATGCATCCATGACTCGATAGAACCACATTACGACAAATCATGCTAAGACTAGTCGAACCACCAATCGGGTTCGTCACTACTAAAGGTCTATCGACAATCTCGGGCTCCAATCCCAACCTATCTACCAGGTCACTAGATATGAAAGAACTGGAAGCTCCGGTATCAAACAAAACTCTAACAGGAACATCGTAAACAGAAAGCATACCTTGAATGACGACATTCTTTCCCTTCTCCGCCGCAGTTGGGGCATTCGACGAAGAAGGAATAGCATTAAGAGCATATGCTTTCACCATTTGCTTTTCCTTAGGGGGTTGCGGACACTTGTCCTTGTGATGTCCCAAATGGCCACAATTGAAGCACTTCCTATCCGCTGGCTTGGCCCGACAATTACTAGCATAATGGCCCTTCTTACCACAGCTGAAGCACTCCACATCTTGCTTATTCTTTTTCTTCTGGCCATCCTTAGCCTGATTCTGCTTTCTCTTATTCTGAGAACCACCTTTGCCTCCACCACTAGCTTGTGGCTTTGGCTCATCTGCGGATGCAACTTCAGTCTTCGGCTTAGGGTAGAGACTTTCTGACCTTAACGCTTTCCCCACAATCGATTCAAACGTCTCATCGATGTGGTTAATAAGTTTTTCCCCCAAGTATTGATCCAAACCAGTTATGAATTTCTCATTCTTTTTCTCGGCAGTATCTATAAGAGATAACCCATATTTTGACAAAGTGTCAAATTCAGCAATATACTCCGAGACAGCCCTGCCATTCTGCTTGAGCTCTAAGAACTTCTTAAACAGCATTGACTTCTGAGCAGCTGGAATGAACTTCTCACTAAAGCGAGCCTTAAACTGCTCCCAAGTAATCTGATCTTCGGGAGTAGCTGCCTTTATAGCATTCCACCAATTCATTGCCCGCCCTTGCAGCTGACGGGACGCTAGCTTTCTCTTCATCGCATCCTCGATACCCAAATCCTCGAAGATACGTTCGCAACTATCCAACCAGTCTTGAACATCCGTAGCCGACTCCGTTCCGTGGAACGGCTTCCCACCAAGGCTATAATCCTTATTCAGCTTGGCGAAGTCGACTCTTGGCGCCTGCACTATTGGACCACCACCATTTCCACCATTGGGAGCTGCCCTCTGTACATCCCTAAGCATCTCTCTCATGAGGTCAGTAAACATCGTCCTCATGTCAGCAGCATTCCCATTATTGGCTCCCCAACCAGCACCTCTAGTATATCGGCTCATCGTCAATCTGAAAAAGGAAATGATTAACGACTCCATAGTGGTGCTAGTGCAGTACGACTTCATCCTTATACTACTAATAGTATATATATATATATATATATATATATAGCTTTTAAAAACCAAAGTAATCACAAATACGCTCTCTCGTATACGTATAATATCTCTCCCTGATAACTTCCCTAGGTTAACTACGCAACCCAGAGCTCTGATACCAAGTGTGACGGCCCGCCCCGCACCAGCCTGTATTTCCTCCAAAAGTGCGCTGTACACATGCCCGACTAGCACAGGACGGACGTCAAGAGAAAGGAAAGAAGAGAATGAACTAATCAAGAAACCTGCAGAATGTCTCACAGCGCATGGAATAAAATATAATAATAACATACTTGACACAAAACAGGCGAGACAGTGCACAAGCTGATAACTAAAATCAACATCAATCATCAAAGCAGCGGAAATCCAAATACAGCTTATTACAATTTTCCAAATTTACTGTCTCTAAACAAAAGAAAGCTGAAGTAGAAGATACACCAACAATGCCCAAGCAGTGATCTTCAACAACACAGGGAGAATACTATATATATTACGTGGAAGCCTCCTGCTCGTCTCCGGATCATCTACCCGTGCATCACCAGCTAACCTGTCTCTAGTCTGCTCGTGTGAGCACCCAGAGTAATAAGAGGAGACATAAAACTCCGGGTCAGACATAAAGCCTGGTATGAGCGATAAGCATCTAAACAGAATAATAACAGGTATACTAAACCATACCTGAACCTGGACCTGCAACCAAAGAGTTAGTACCACATACCGTACAATACCCCAAGGTGCCATAATAAATGGTGTAAGAATACGGGGGTGGGGGTGTGCATGTCACAATGATAGCAAACAAATCATCCATAGCAACCCTCCTCGCATCTCTCACTCAGTGCGTAAAGCGTACGGCATCTACCACTTTGGAACACTAGACAAACTGAGGTAACGACGAATCCCGACTTGTAGAAACCCTGCTGTGACCAAGCCAAACACTTGGAGTCATGACCAAACATTTCAATGACCCACTTCATTGGTCGTAGCCCTTGGTTCTACCGATGCCATAATGGCCCTGAATCCGCCTTCGTACCTCCTACCATAGTGGTCCAAAGCTATAGACGTCGATAACTCCTTAACACGCGTCCCGCAGCAAAGCCCAACCATGAAGTGAACTCGTTGATTCCCATCTGAATCTTGAGCTCTAACTTCTCATTTGGACTTCCTTTGCATCTCGGGTTTGGTCGAATGGGAGTTGGTCCTCAGAAGAGTCATCACGAAGTAGTAAAAGTACACGTCTGGTTCCCCATGCTCGGTTCGGTTCGGATACATTCCCCGGTTCGGTTCGGAGTGCCACCATCCTCTGGGTTCGGGTCCTTCTCCCCCATGCGGTTCGGTTCGGTGATTCTGAAGCGGTTCGGTTCGGTGATTCTGAAGCGGTTCGGTTCGGATACCCCATAGCTTGAGTGTCTCCGTCTCCGTCTCGTCAGCATCAGTTCGGTTCGTGTATCGCTCTCGATTCGGTTCGGAATATGGTATCCATGCTCCTCTTTCTTCCACTTCAGTCCTCCTTGTTCCTTCCGATCCCACGCCACGCCCCTCCGATCCGACCAGGCCTTCCTTGTTGCCTCTTCACGTCATGCTCCAGAAAGTACCACGCCCCGGTCCGGTTCGGATATGTCCGATCCGATCCCCGATCCGATCCCCTACCCGATCCGATCCGGTTAGATACCCTGCAGCTTTCTGCAACTTTCCAGCAACTGTTTATACGCCTCTCACGGCGTTTTCGACCAATCTAACTATTGGAATCAATCACAAAGCATACCAAAGAGTCATAGCAACATATAACAGCAACCACAAGCAACAAACAACAATTTAAATGAATCAAAATGAATCAAAAGTGGCCAAAACCTCACCTTTTCCTATAATCCCTCTTAATCATGTTTAAGCATACGATTAGCAAAACACGTCGAAATTAACCCAAATTTCTAACAGAGCCTTAAAACATTATTTTAGAATTTTAAGAATTTTTCCAGAATTTATTTACGTATAAATTCGCTAATCTTCACTAATTACCCTTAATCACCGTAATTAGTGCAAAAACTATGCAAATCACTCACCTTGGCCACAAACAAAATTCTCAGAACTGAAACTCCTCTGATTTGGGCGAATACTGATGTCCAACAGCAGCTCTAACCTTGCTTTGGTGCTATTTCTTCTTAATTTGATGCCTCTAAGCCTTAATCCTTGATTAGGAAGTGATTTTTGGGTGTTTTAGAGAGATTTAGAGAGTGGAGGCCATAGCTAGATCAAGAGAAATGAAAGTGGCGGCTGGAAAATGCCTAAAGAAATGTTTTCTAACCCTAATCAGCCTCCATATACCCCTAAACCCGAAATTCCCCTTGGGCCTAGCTGCTAATCACCCGTTTAAGCCCAATTAAGCTGTTTTTAACCATCTGAAACTTGTTTCAGCCATATCTCCCAAACGGTAAGTCCGTTTGGCTAATGTGACCACTCTACGGAAAGAGAAACCATCATCCGAAGCCAATGGAAGTGGTTTCAGGTCAAAATTTCTTTCCAGTCAAAAGTTATGGCCAAAACAGTGTCAACTAGGGGTAAAATGGTCATTTAAAAATCGGGAAAAATCATGAACATGGGAAATGACCCCAATAGTCGTCTCCCAAAGTTACATGACCATACGACTTCGTATGTGAAAGAAATAAATATCCTACGATCCTATGATGCGTAGAACGCGGGTCGTTACACTAAACTAACTGGAGGATAGCTAAGTCGGATGGTCTCCTAGGTTTTGATCTGATGTTAGTTTCGGCATTCGACGTTAATATTTGGGAAATCGTTCTCTTACTAATTTACGGTTAGTGACTAATGAATTGGAATAAGGCGTATGTTGTGTTTGTGTAGCACTTGTTTGTTATATACGCGAGTTGCTCAGAAAGACCGGGTTTGTCCCATTCTGAATAACTGAATCGACGATAAGAAGTCGATGATGAAGACGGTGGTTAAAGACCGGAGATCTTCACCTTGGTTGGATGATAACTGATGTCCTGATTGGGAGGCATCCCGAAATATGGATAATGAGTGGTGATCGTCCAGACGTATGTGGAGATCGATGGGTATGCGAGGTTTATAGTGCCTTCGGTTTCGTTCAGACCCAGAACGGACTTGTAAATGGACTGTGTGTCTGACATTGGATTTCATTCTGTGTGATTGATAGACGTTAGTAACATGGCATGAATTGCCTGTGTGGCATGTAAAGATGCAGTGATCAAGGCTTTTGTTGAAAAGCGAAGTCTTGTGGTTGATGATCAAAGAACGGCTTGTGTGGCACAGCCTTGTGTATAACGTGAATTCGCGAGCCTCACACCCCGGTATGAACCAGAAACGGGAGAGGACATCAGGGAGGGCATGCGTTTCCTTCTAGCTAGAGGTGGTGTCAGTGCTTAAACTGGCTGACATTTATATTATTTTCACCTGTGTGGTTGTTGCTGTTGTGAGGCGCCTCAGATATATCGGTTGAATCGGGACCGATGGAGTCATTCGTTGGCTCATTTACGCCCCAAAGGGCGGGAAAACGTAGTGTTCAGGCATTTTAATCCACATCAGTGGACTGGCCCTGACAATCCAAAGGCTTGACTGAGTACTTTCCTGAGACATGGGCAAGATTGTCTCGAATTCGGTAAGGACTATCTTTTGCCTTGGTTCATGACGAAAATCCAATTTCCATATACGACATCGTGCGGTTTTGATTGTAAACCTATATTTGGCGACATAGTGGCATGGGACGCTCATGTCGTCTATGATTGATATTTATGATTGTTTTATAAAATTAGAAACTAACTGGAAACGAGCTAAGATGGGTGGTTTCCTGGGTATTGGTCTGATGTTGGTTTCGGCCTTCGGGGTTAATACTTACGGAATCGTTCTCTTACTAATTTACAGTTGGAGTCTGATTAAGAATTGAACAATAAAGTTTACATTTTAAGTGATTTTACTTTACACGTATTAAGCATATCTTGGTCGATATAAGGTAAAACTCTATCCTCTGGTTTGCGTTGCATTGTGTGATGGGATTTGAGTCTTATATCGGCTTCATTTTTATAAAAAGCATTGCGATGTTTAAAAGATTTACTTGTTTTAAAGCACTGGCAATCCAATGGAGTAAACCTGTTCCGCGAAAGTGGCGTGGTCCTGTGATTAGCCATATTATAAAATGTGTTAAGTAGATTTCTCATACCAGTCCCATGACTGACTCGTAGTTTGTTTCACTTGCAAACTCGGGTGCCCCTTTTTCTACACGGGCAGCCTTGTGTTCAGGTTTTAGCAGGCTCTTTCTGGATAGCTGCAGCTGAAGATGGATTCTATCATTTATCTCTTTTTATGTTGTTCAGCTCCTATTGTACATATTATGTTTGTTTTCCGCTGTAGACATTTATGTATAGCTGAACTGTATTTGTACTAAGTATGATCCTGTATACTGCGTAACTCTGATGATTATGTTTATCCAGTGTATTATTTGTACATTATCTGGTGTATTATTTATTTCTGTTCTACTGTTATTTGTTTATTTGTTATATTCCAAAGATTACCCTTAACACCGTCATACAGGGTTTTGGGGTCGTCACACACACACACACACACACACACACATATATATATATATATATTTAATCAGTTAATCCATAAATAACTTGTTAATTGCTCCAAACTCCAAATCTAACCTAATAACTGTCGCCCCTAGCCAAACACCCCCATTTCGGACACAATGAGATAAGCCCGTAAGCCAATTCCATTGTTTCGCTCAGTTTTTCTTTAAATTAAAATATAAATCAATATGTTGAATTTGAAATGTACATTTTAATTTTCCAGGGCCACATACTGACTCCAAAAATCACAAAAAAATAAATCTAGCTATGTTATGACAATACAGTCTTAAAAAAACTTATTTTGCCAAATTTGGAGACCTTTGAAAAACTCTCATTTTTCAGTCAGTTAAATTCAACTGAAATTGACAAAACACATTTTAATTTTCCACGCTCACATATTGATTCCAAAAATTATAAAAATTAGAATCTAGCAATAATTTGACATTCTGGATCCAACAAAAGTGGTTTCGTCGAAAACGCAGGTCATTTGCAAAATCGCAATTTTTTAAAGGCTAATATAAATTCCGTAGCGACTATTTTAAATTTTAAACTAGACATACCTTTTAATTCTCGTTATGAAATCTGGATTTTTCACATTTGTTAGAAAGATATAATTAAATAGATTCAAATATTTCTGTTTTTACTGAAATCCGATTTATTTTGAATTTTGTACACTCATTTGAAATTTAAAATCGAATTTCCAAACTTCCATGCCATTTCGAGTTCGTTTTATAAATAAAATAAATTTATTCGTTCTAACTTTGATTTAAATAAAATTTAGTCGTTAGTATTTAAATTAAGTCATTTTAAATATTAAAAACACATTAAAATTTCTAAAATAAAAACTTACATTGGTTCGGAAAATCCGGGTAGTTACCGATTCTTTTATCGTTTTCTCTCCTTTCCTACTTTTCTTTTATTTTCCCAAATAACTACCTGCATTTGCGATCTGTTTGCGTTGGCATGCGTTAATAATTGTCGATTTGATCGGTCAAAAATCCCGGTCGTTATAACGAGATATCAGAGCTTTCGTTAGCGATAACCATGGCTCTGTTTAGTGATTTAATTCATTAGAGATAGGGTTAATAATGCCCTAGAATGAGTTTGAGTGAATATATGAGATAACGTACTTGTATTTCTATATAAAATGATTTTATATTGTGTTGATTAGTCCTATTAAATATTTATAAATTCTTGTCGATACATGGGATGCCATAGAATCGATAGGAGTTTCTAAATAATCGAACAGAATGGATCAACATAATATTGTTTTGGATTATATTTTAAATATATCAAATATATTACTAGTTTTAAGTGTATATGCATTCGTTATTAGTAGGTAATAATAATAAGTTATTATCTATTATTGTTGATTTAATAACAAACATAATGGAAAAATTAAATGGTTTTAGAAAAATTTGAAAATAAAATCAACTAAATATAATTGGTTGCGGAATATATTTTGCAAATTAAATAGAAATGAACTTGAGAACTCGATTCTAAGGGTTTGAAGATAGTTTTGCCAAAGTTTTGAAATAGTATCGTATTATTAGAAATAGTTTTCCAAGGATTTTTAAATGAAATAAGTGTAATCCCTTCTTGGACCTTAGGATAACTTCGGTAACGAGTGCACGCATTACCGACGTTTATATTGAAGAGTCTGAGTAGGAGAGACCACTTAGTGATTTTTTAATTTGTTTTGATAAAGGATCTTGGGATCTAAATTTTATGGAAAAAAAATTCTATATATAATGGTATAAGTATAGTTTGTTCATGTTAAAATTAAAATAAATTTATAATCGAGATCTTTAAGTTCTCTTCCAATTAAAATTTTCAATTATGAACTAAAACAAAATTAAGGTGTGAAATTGACATTTATTTTAGTTGTGCTAAGCGAATTAAAGTAAAAGAAAATCCGTATCGCTAGAAACCTTAAGTGGGAAATGAAAATTTAAAAAAAAATTGGTTGAGTCAAGTGATTTGAATTAAAGTGTAAAACGTCGGGAATGAAAGGTAGAAAGTAATTAGAAAATGAATATGGAATGGGAATATGACGATTGGTAATTAGAATGAATAATAAGGGATTATAAAGTAATGAATGGCAATTGATTATAAAGGGAGGGGATGGACTTAAATGCTTGGAGAAGAGAAATTGTCATTGGAATTCTTAAACTTGGGCGACAATAAGATTAGGCAAATTCCAAATTTTGTCGATAGAAGTGTTGAAGGAAGTTGAAATTAAATGTGAACAAAAATTCAATTAAAGTCGGCTAAAATGAATTGGAAAATTTGGTTGTGTAAATAGAAGTGGCAACAACTCATGGCTTAGATAATTAATAACCAAATTGAACTAGTTCGAGAAGGAGTTTAAGAGGACTTACGTTTGTTAATAAAATGTGGATTGTTGATAAATTAAAAAGGAAGATAAATTGAAACCAAATTCAATGTAAAATCTATCATACGAACAATGAAGCAATTACCAATATTAAGTGTAAAAGGGGTTACCAAAATTTTGAAACCAGGGAGCTGAAACATCAATCAAAAATGAATTAATGTTTATTGAAAACCTGAATTGTTCAATATGAGCTAAGCTAATTGACCTTAACTTTTGAATGACGATGATTTCGGACTTTTTGGAAACCTTAGAAGCTGAACTAAAACTTTTGTTAATAGGGCCTTTGTAACAACATGGAAAATCAGAACCAATTTTAAAAAAATTATTTTAGCTATTTTAATATATTTTCAATATTTAAAATGATTTATTTTAAACAATAACGACTAATAATTTATCTAAATCGAAGTTAGAACGAACAAATTTATTTTAATTATAAAATGAGCCTGAAATGGCATAATAGTTTGAAAATTCAATTTCAAATTTCAATTGAATGTACATGATTCAATATAAATTGGATTTCAGTAAAACTAGAAATATTTGAATCTTTTTGAAAATATCTTTCTAATGAATGTGAAAATTTGAAATTTCATAACGGGAATAAAAAGTTATGTCCAGTTTAAAATCCAGAATAGTCGCAATGGAATTTAATATAATATATAGCCCTTATAAATAGCCATTTTGCAAACGACCTCCTTTTTCGGCAAGACAATTTTTGTTGAATCCGGAATGTCAAATTATTGCTAGATTCAAATTTACAGAATTTTTGGAATTAATATGTGAGCATGGTGGATTAAAACGTGTTTGGAAATTTCAGTCTGAATTTAATCGACTGGAAAATGACCGTTTTTCAAATGGTCTCCAAATTCGGTGAAATTAGTTTTGTTAGGACCGTATCGTCGAAACATAGGTAGATTTTTTTTGGATTTTTTAGAGTTATTATTTGGCCCCAGTAAATTAAATTATACGTTCAAATGTAATATATATTGATTTATATTTTAATTTAAAGAAAAACTGAATGAAATGATCGAATGGGCTTACGAAACATATTCCATTGTGTACGGAATGAGAGTATTTATCTAGGGGCGATAGTCATTAGGTTGATTTGGAGTTCAGAGGCGAAATGAATAAATAAAGGGATTAAATTAAATTAAAAATATTATATATACACTTCTAGCCAATTAAAATTCACAAAAAAAACCCTAATCTCGTTTTCATTTCCAAAGCCAAATCGAAGTACACCACCTGATCTACAACTTCAACAGTTGTGATCAATTTTTATGCTGTATTTATCTCGAAATTGAGGCTCAAAGTGGCCGCTGTCGTCGTTGAATTGCGGGCTAGCAGTGGCACGAGCTGGCAGTGTCGGATAGGCGAAATGGCAACGTGAAGGGCTGCATGGTGACTCCCTTCGATCATCCTCCGGCAGCGTGGTTGTGTAGCGGCGACGCGATGATCAAATCGAGCTATTAGTTTGTATTCGAACGAGGGTGAGGGAGAAGGATTAGTTAATTATTTAATTATTTTAATTAATTATCGTATTGACTAGCCGAATATTTAAAACGTGATAACTTCTTCATACGAGGTCCAAATCGAGTGAAACTGGATCTGTTGCGATCGTGGATCTGTTGGAGCATATCAAAATTTCAGGAAAATTCAAATCCAAACGGATCAGAAATTCAGAAATAAAACTGACGGAGTGGAAACCGAATGTGAGAACTCCTTCTAACTCTCATTATTTTACAGTTAAAAATATACTAGGATGCAGACGGTGCTTAGCAGCCCCCGACACCATTTATTGTACAAACCATGATTGTTTGTTTGAATTGAACGGACTGTATTGTGGTTGTTGAATGTATTGTATGGAATAAAATATTTGAACAATAAAAATATCATTTTTATTGAATGAATATAATATATAAAATATTCATGTATGGAATAAAATATTTGAACAATAAAAATATCATTTTTATTGAATGAACATAATATATAAAATATTCATGTATGGAATAAAATATTTGAACAATAAAAATATCATTTTTATTGAATGAATATAATATATTAAATATTCATGTATGGAATAAAATATTTGAACAATAAAAATATCATTTTTATTGAATGAATATAATATATAAATATTCATGCATGGAATAAATTATTTGAACAATAAAAATATCACTTTTATTGAATGAATATAATATATAAAATATTCATGTATGGAGTAAAATATTTGAACAATAAAATTAACATTTTTATTGAATGAATATAATATATAAAATATTCATGTATGGAATAAAATATTTGAACAATAAAAATATCATTTTTACTGAATGAATATAATATATAAAATATTCGTGTATGGAATAAAATATTTGAATAATAAAAATATAATTTTTATTTAATAAATATAATATATAAAATATTCATGTATGGAATAAAATATTTGAACAATTAAAATATAATATTTATTGATTGTATATACTATATAAAATATTCATGTATGGAATAAAATATTTGAACAAAAAAAATATCATTTTTATTGAATGAATATAATATGTAAAATATTTATGTGTGGAATAAAATATTTGAACAATAAAAATATCATTTTTATTGAATGAATAAAATAAATATTTTATCGTTAAAAATATAATTTTTAACGTGTATATGAATGAAAATAAATATTCATTTACAAATCGAACAATTTGTTTATGAACACTTATTTGACCGATATTGATTGGAACGATATATTTTACACATCACCCAACTGCACAAATAAAATCTATGTGTGTTGATTGAAACCCCACAGGGGTATTAGGATGATATTTGGCGTACACTAATCATAATTGTTTAGTTGTATATCAATCGATTGGTTGATAGACTATATTGTAAGTGTTAAATATTTATATTTAATGCTTATGTAGTTGTGTAATGCACTCTGGATGATGGTTGACTATGTTTTATTATTGTTGTGTACATGTGTGTAGGAAATCCATATAAATAAAATTGTATGGTAATTGACTGTGTCTGATTCCAATTCAGAAAAAACGAATATATTAAATTAACGAATATTTTAAAATGACGAATAATGAATATTTTAAAATAACTAATATTTTAAAATAATATTCAGTAATGGATCAAAACATGATTTTGATGTCCAATTTGGGATGGACACGAAAATATTTAAATATATAAAGATATACGCCATTTTGATGCGAACGATATCTATATCAATTTTATTCATTTTTATAATGAATATCGAAAAGGAAGTGATTTCAAAATCTAATGTTTTGAAAATATTGTCATTTTTATATTAATGATATGGAATATTCAATTTCGATTCAAAATTGAATATGAAGTTGAAATCATTTTTAAAACGAATTTAAAATGATTTACAAAATACGTTTTAAAATGGAAATCGACGAAATATATATAATATATATATTATATATTTAATGGCCTGAATAGAATGAGTCGCGCTGCGATCGTTCGCGAATTTCGACCATTGACTTCAAATTGATATTAGGGAGCTCCGACCGTCGGATTCTCCTAAGCCGGAACTATTGGGTTCGTATCGAAAAGAGATTTCCAACGAATATAAGAGATTTGAAATCTAACGGTTTGATTTGGAATTGTGTCCAAATCAAAATTTGGAAAAGGTCGTTGTAGGTGCAGTTCAATGACCGTTTATGGAAATCAACTGTATGGACCTTGATAGAATTATTAAAAATATCGATAATTTGTGTAAAATCATAATAAATGATTTGGAAAGAATTGGAATGAAAAATTCCGTATTTGAAAAGATAAAAAAATATTTTTATCGAAATGAACTAGTTATTAACTAGAATTATAATCCAATTATTTTTAAATAAACAAACTGAATTCAGAATGTGTAACAACTCGGAAAATCAGAACCAATTTAAACTTTTTATTTTAGCAATTTTAGTGAATTTTGAATATTTAAAATGATTTACTTTAAATAATAACGACTAGAAATTTATTTTGAATAGAATTAGAATGTATAAATTTATTTTAATCGAAACTAGAATATAAATATTTATTTTAATTACAAAAGGAATTGGAAATGGCGCGGTAGTTTGAAAATTCGATTTCAAGATTCAACTAAATGTAAAGGATTCAAAATAAATCGGATTTTAGTAAAACCAGAAATATTTGAATCTGTTTGAAAATATCTTTCCAACGAATGTGAAAAACCAAGATATCATTACGGGAATAAAAAGTTTATGTCCAGTTGAAAATTCAGAATAGTCGTATGGAATTTTATATAATATATAACCCTTAAAAATAGCGATTTTGCAAACGATCTCTGTTTTCGACGAGACCACTTTTGTTGTATCCGGAATGTCGAATTATTGCTAGATTCCAATTTCCAGAATTTTTGGAATTAATATGTGAGCGTGGTGAATTTAAACGCGTTTCGCAATTTCAGTTTGAATTTAATCGACTGGAAAATGACCGTTTTTCAAATGATCTCCAAATTCAATGAAATTAGTTTTGTTAGGACCGTATAGTTAAGACATAGCTAGATTTATTTTTCGGGAATTTTTAGAGTCAGTACGTGGCCCTGGTATATTGAAATGTACATTTAAATTAAATATATATCGAATTATATTTTAATTTAAATGAAAACTGATCGTAACAGTCGAATTGGCTTACCAAACATATCCCATTGTGTTTTGATTGGGTGTATTTAGCGAGTGGCGATTGTCGGTGGGTTCGATTTGGAGTTTGATATAAAAAGTTACTTTTTGAAATTAAATTAATTAAATATATATTTATTATTTATATAAGAAGTCAAACACTCCCCTCTCTCCTCCATTCACGATCAAAATTGAAAAAGAGAATAAAAAAATCCGCTGCTTCTCAAACCCGTCGCTCGTCTTCCCTCCCCGCCGCAGGACTTCGCCACCTACATCCAGACACATTGTCGCCTCCGACCGCCATCACCACCGCCTGCTCTGGCCAACCGCCACCCCATCGATCCCCTCAGCGTCCCCAAGCCACAGCGGGCTCCACGAGACCACCACCCCTTTTCTTAAACCCTAAGACCGCCGCTCCACTCCCCAAATACCCGATGCCGACCACCCTGAAGCCCCTCCCCCCTCCCCCTCCCCACTCCGCCCGTTACTGTCGGCCTCCGGCCATCACCCCTCCAGTGCCGCTCTCCCCTCTTTCCTCCTTAAAACCACCTGTAAGTTTTTTTATTTATATTTATTTATTTAATGTTTTAGTTTATAAAAATATGACTTTTAAACGTATAAAGCCATGATTTTTATTTATATAAAGATCGGATTTTTTATACCATAAAGTTATGGTTTTTATTTAACTAAAGTTGTGATTTTTAATTATATAAAAATATGATTTTTAAACTAGAAAAGCTACGATTCTTAATATAGAAAAGTTAGGATTTTTAATGAGATAAAAATAGGATTTTTATTGATATAAAAATGAGAATTTTAATGAGATAAAAATTGGATTTTATGTATGTAAAGAAATGATTTAAATGAATATAAAAATACGATTTTTACGTATATATAGCATTGTAAAAATACGATTTTTAATGTGTACATGGCATTTAAATAAAGATATGATTTTTATATACATCGCATTGAAATAAAAATATGATTTTTATTATAAAGTTAGCGGCATAAAAATTTGATTTTTATATACATGATAGGTAGATAAAAACGTGATATATGTATGTATATATATGAGTGATATAAAAATGTGATTTTTTTAAATGTAAATATTGTTGATTATAAACACGATTTTTAATGTATAAACATCATATTAAAAATGTGATTTTTACTATGAACAGCATGAAAAAGGATTGCGTTGACATTACGGGAAAATCCAAACGGTTTAGAAATTCAGAATAAAACTGGAGGAGTGGATCCCAAAGGTGAGAGCTTCTCACTTTAATTAATTTTCTAGTTAAATATATATACTAGGATGCAGACGGTGCTAATTAGCCCTGACACGACCCAAACTTCCTCATAAAGGAAAGCCCGAATTGAGTTGAGAACACGACAAATTGGAACACAAACAGAAGAACATTTCATTGCTTATTTCAACAATTTACATCAGAGTACAAGAATATACATAGTATGAATAAATATTATACATCAAAAAAATATCAGAGATTACAAATTAGAATGCAGCGGAATATAATACAAAACACAACTGAAAGAGATACACGGATGTAGAGCTTTCTGAATATCGTTCCAGCTGTAAACCAGGATCCTGTGCATATAAATCTGCAAAACCAAAACTACTAGCTGCTCGTGTGGAAAATAAGGGCACCCAGGGTTTAGGTTAAAACAATAAATCCCAGGTCAGTCATGTGACTAGTGTGAGAACTAAAACAATTATTAAATCTTTACTTTAAAAAAAAAGTTAATCAAGGGACCACGCCGTATAACACGGAACGGGTTTCCTCCCAAGAATACCAGTGCATAAAACAAAGAACGCAATTGTAACGACCCAGATTTTTCTGACCGGTTTATCTTAAATATTTAATATTATTTTAAATATAGAGCTGATAATATAATTCGATTTTTCATATTGAATTATAGATCTAATTACCGAAATACGAGATATATTGAATTCGAAGTTAGAATTGAATCAAAACGGTTCAGATAATAAATAGAAATTCTATGTGAATGTAATTGATAATGGTAATGATATATTATCGAGAAATTTATTTGTTTATAAATTTAAATAATTTAATATCTTTATAAAATAATTATTCTATATACGTTTAAATTAAATATAAAATATATTCGGTTAGTTCAGAACAGTGTTAAACTGTTGAAATAACAATGGTTGCGTTAGAATAGCGGTTCGGGATTTGCTATTTAGGAACCACGAGATATTTTGAAATATTTTATATAATATAATCAGACAAAATCAAATCAGATTGAATACACTGTAATTCAGCCGACCTCCTTTTTCTTTTCACAGACCTATTCTTCTCGAGCAGGAACTTTTGCTTCCCACCATCGATATCAAGGAGACAGCAGTTAATGGAATGTACGTATTGTCCCCGTCCACCATTATAAAATCGCGTCCAACACTCCCTTCCTCTTTTAATTATTTCATTTCAATCCGAAACCGAAAGCTTCAGATAAATCAAATGGTCGTGACCTAATTCCAAAGAAACCAAATCCGTGCTACCTCAATGAAATCGCGATTCCCTTTTGTCGCGAGGATCTGAAACTCGAAGGGATGTTGGAGCGTTCGCGAGCCATGGAGATGAAGTGTCGATGGCGTCAGTTTGTTCGAGATTTCTGGGATGTAGGGTAATCACGAGTAATGATTATGAGTTTACATTTTCAGTTGTTCGATTGGGAAATTAGGGTCTTCGTGAGTCCTGAATTTGGGAAGACTGAAGCGTAGCTAGGCTATAGCAAGCATGGCGAAGGGTTTCGGGCGTGAAGGACATTGAAGCGGTTTTATGGAGTTCGAAGAGGAAGCTGTCGAGATGTTCTCTGTAGCTCTTGATAGTGGCGCAGATCGCATTGTTGAAGGGGTGTCGCGATGTGATGTCTGGGGGGTTCCGTTCGTGCTCAGCTCGGTGGCGGATTCCGAGGCATAGGGCATTGAAATGGAAAAAAAAAAACGATGGATGTTGAGAAGAAAGTGATTTCAGAGAATTAAGGTAATTAAATTCTTAATTTAAGTTAACTGTATTTGTTCAAAAAAAGTAGATTATTCACTTTATTTAGTTGTAGTATGAATAAACGTTCGATTGTTAAATTTAACTATAGGTATAAGGTTATCAAATTTTTTTAAGTTAAATTATATTGTTAAGGTATGAATTTATTCAAGATATGAAATTAACTTAAGTATTTATGTGAAATAATTTTGGATTTTTAGAAGCTAGTTTATATAATTGAAAATTTAGTTTTTATAAATCTGTTGCTAAAAAGATAATTTTAGATTAATCATATTAAGTAATGTTAAGAGTTAATTTGGAATTACTTTATACATGGAAAATTAATTAAATTAAATTAGACTAATTCGATGACTGGAACCTTATTAATTATTGTTTTACATTGGAAAACAGAAATGGGGGAATCGCTGTGCAATTTATATAGTATGCTTCAGTGAATATTCAGCACAGTTAAAAATCAGGTGAGTAAATCTCACTCACCTTTAGAAATATTTTTATTTCATTAAAAATAATTGTCTGTTGCTTGTGTGAATGCTTTATGGTTGATTTATATATATTAGTTATTTAGGCTATTATATATATATATTGGGTTGATTGATTGGTTGGATTCCCGCAGTCTCATTAGCGGATGCCCGCGGTTTCATAGCGGATGATTACCCTATACGCCCCACGCTATGATTAGTGGATGACCTTCTATACCGCGATATTCTGCCACGAAGCAGAATTGGTATTATTTATGTGCTAACATCTGTGGATGCAGGAAAACAGGTTGGAGGAATCCAACTGGATTCCTCAAAAATATATTATCTGTTTGTTTATTTGTTTGCATATATATTGTTATATATGATGTGTTAGAAAAATAAATAATTGGTTGCTTTGTGTGTTTTATCACTGGGCTTAAGTAATGATATATAAAAATATCGTAAAAAGGATATTTGAGATTTAAAAAGGGAAAATTCTATTTTTAAATAGAATTTGAATTTTAAATGGAAATAAAATATAAAACTTGTTTTTGAAAAATATAACAAGTAGTTCCTTTATAAACAAAGCTTATAAATAGTTCTTTTATAACGAAGTTATAGAATGAAGAGAAAAGGATTATCGTTTGATAATTCAGAAATAGAAATACAAGTGTGAAATTTGAATGAGAAATCTATCGTCAAAAGAAAAATAGAAATATCGATTTCAAAAGGAATTGAAGTCGAGACTTGGTTAAAGAAATTGAATATAAGAGGTTCAAATTGAATTCAAATAGGATTTGATCTATGGGATTTGAATATGAAATTCAAATGAGTTTTAAACTATGGAATTTTGAATATAGAATTTAAAAAGGAGTTTGAATATTTGAATTTCAATAGAATTCAAATATAGAAATTGGAATATAGAAGTTTCAAATGGAATTTAAATATAGAGTTTGAATAAAAGAATTCAAATGAATTCGAACATAGAATTTGAATATGGAATTCAAATAGAAATTCAAGTATTGAATTTGAATATCAAATAGAAAAGGGGTTGAAATTTGAATATGGAATTTAAAGTGAGATTGGAATTTGAACCAAGGAATTCAAATAGAATTAAATGGAGTTGAATTTATATAAACGAAGTTTAAAAGGTTTACATATATAAATATATATAAAACGAACTCGCCGCAGCGCTGCAGTTCGTAAAATAGCGATTCGAACTTCAATTGAATATACAGAACTCAATTGAAGTCGGAATTCTGTGAAACAAGAAACGTCAGGACCGGTTTGATAATAGTTTTCAAATGAAAAAGAAAAATCTGAATTTCGTCGTATAGATTTTGAGTTATGTCAAAATCAAATTTTCAGAAAAGCAGCGCCAGAACCATTATAAAAACCATAACGGTTTATTTAATGATATTAAAGGATTTTAAGCAAATAAAAATCGAAATTTCTATTTAGAAAAAACCAGATTTGAGTTATAAAATATATGTGAACTCCAGTGGAGTAATGAGTTGATTTCTGAAACAGAAATCAGATTTTTGATTTATTGAATAGAGTTAACTAATTCGAATAGAAATTAGTTAATGAGATTTCGAATGAATATTGAGCTTTAAATAAGTGAATTCGATTTGAAAATTTATATTCGAAATAGAAAAGAGAACTAGAATTGAAATTGAAATTCAATTTGGTTATGAACGAGTTAAACATTTTGTTTGAACATGTTATGTTCAACAAAAAGTGAAATAGGCAAAAGGGCCAATTTAAAGAATAAATGTGCGAAACTGAATTCAAGCGATTAGATAGTATTGAATTGAATTGCAAACAGGTGAACATGTGTAAGCAGGTTTGATATGGAGTGTATGAAGATTTAAATTTATGTGCTCGACAAAAGGTACATGTTTAATTCATATATGGGTTTTATGCGCCGTATCGGCAAGCCGCTTGGCTTTTCCTTTTTCTTTTTGATTGAGGAAGATACCGGGAAGCTATTTGAAATTTCCCGATGCTCCCGATACAGGGGAGGTTATGGCGAAATTTTCCGGAAATTTAAGGAGTTAGAATATTTTTAAGATATTTTGATAATTAGAGATCATTATATCGACGTATCGAATTCGATAGTAAAGTGAATATAAAAATCGAATATTGCAAACAAAAAGGGATAGAGATAAGTGATTGAAATTGTTTCAATTGCAAATAGAGATATTTTCTAATATATAGAAATAAAAGAAGTTAATGTTTGGAAACGTTTTCCAAATGGCATAAGAGCCAAGAATGATTATTGAAAATATTTGGCTAACAAATATTGATTGAGAAAATAGAGAAGTGGTTTAATTAATGAATATTAATTAAAGAGCCCAGTGGTTTGTTTGATATGTTGGATGAACACTTGTTTTTATTCGATAGTTAAATCACAGACTATCGAAGTTTTTGACCATCGTTGTCAATATGGAGAGACCGGTTGGATTATTATCCGAAGAACCACTCCGTATCGGCATAAGCGTTGCGAACCAAGTATGCTGAATATATTGAAGACGGAGTAAAGTGCAAGGGCTTTTCTATTTATAGAAATAGTGCCTTCGGTTTCGTTCAATCCCAGAACGAACGTAAATGGACGAATGTCTGACAAAGTATTTCCAATGATCAAATGGGTTGGTCTGTATGGATATATATGGTTGCAACGGATTTATCCCTTAGCATAACATCCAGGATATTTGTGCAGACTCAACTAGTGATTAACGGATCTGACAATGTGGCATTCAAAGTGATTGTGTTAGCAATGAATGGTAAGTATGCGTAGCCTCAGGCCTCAACAACCGGGAAAGGACAAAAATCGGGCAGGCAGCATGGCTATGTGGGTCGCACCCATTAGGGTGTATAATCACCTATCTAGAGAAATTCCTTTTGTTCTAAATCTATCGATTCTGCCCATTCGGGAACGGTGGTTTGAGTCCAACCGTTGGTGATATACATTCGATACACTCAAGCGAAATGAGTGGTCGGTCATGTGTGGGCCGGGTTGCAAGACGTTCTTGTTGAACCCAGGTGTATTTGCCTCTAGAGATACATCATCGGAAGGTGGTCCCATACCTTGTCATGTTGGAAATCAAATCTCCAATAAGCGCCATGCGGTTTTTGATTATATACTATATATGTGGAGCGTGAGATGCAAGCGTTCTGCTATTTGGTTATTTACTTGATGTAGACATTATTATAATATCACTGGATTTTCGTATCAAAGTGTTTTGGGTTATAGTAAGGTAAACACCGTCCGTGTTTATGTGTGGGCTGGTCTTACTATTATCTTTTCTTTTGAAAGAATTTTTAAAAGTTAAACAAGTGGTTGGAGTTTACTCACACCAGTCCCATGACTGACCCAGAGTTTATTTTGTTTTGTTTTCCCTAAACTCTTGGGTGCCCAAATTTGTACGGGCAGTCAAGTGTTTCAGGCTTTTACAGATACACTTGGAGGAGCTTGAAGCAGGAGGCTTCAACGTTAGTTATTTAGAGTTACTTCCGCTGGATCAAATGTTATGTGTACTCTGATGATGGTATGTATATATGTACAAAACAGATTTGTATTTCAAAAGTTATGTTATAGAATATATTTTATTCGTTCCGCTGTGAGTTTGTGATCTTCGTTTTCTTCTATTCTAATATTTCTTTCTTTCTATTTCTCATCCTCTAACTTCTTTCTATTAATGGTTCGTATTTCTGTGTTATTTGGGTTGTACGTGTGGTGTTTTTAGTCAACTCAGATAGCTCGGATTTG
This sequence comes from Allium sativum, assembly GCA_030737875.1. NCBI lineage: Eukaryota > Viridiplantae > Streptophyta > Magnoliopsida > Asparagales > Amaryllidaceae > Allium > Allium sativum. The sequence continues at coordinate 238,684,832 of CM060923.1, read as the reverse complement.
CGGGTCGTTTCAGGTGGTATCAGAGCTTAGGTTGAGCGAACACCTAGGCTTGTGTGGCATGTGCTCATTAGGGATAGTGTCAGTAGTACCCTAGAATGAGTTGAGTGTATATATACGAGAGAGCGTATTTGTTAGTTGATATAAAAGTTGTTTTATATTGTGTTGGCTAGTCTGTTGAGTAGTTTATGAATTCTGGTCGAATCGTGGGACGCCACGACGTCGATAGGAGTTTCTAAATACTTGAACAGAAGATTGAACACAGTATTGTTTTAAAGTAGGTGAATGAAATAATTTTACCCAAATTTATATTTTGATATAGAAAGAATAATTTTTGAATTATTATATTATATGGATGTGTTGATTGTTAGGATTATAATCAAACGAGATTATAATATTGGAATGGTTATTTATAACCAAATAGAATTTGTATAGGAATTAAATATACAAATGTGATGAATTAGAAATAAATTCAAACCAGAATTTGGAATTTAAATCCTGGGAGGTTTGAAAATATTTTTCAAAGTATATTAAAATAATTTAGATTTGTTTTAGAAGGATTTGAAAGAAAACCATTTTAGATGGATTTTGAAATAATAAAGCACTGAACTCACTTCAGTGGCTGGAAAATAATTCTGATGATGACTGCAGCTTCATCAGTGTCATTTTCGAGTTTCTAAGTGATGAATTGCTTCCTTAGAAAGTTTTGATGGAAATTTGTTTTGAAAGAAAACAAGTAGATTGAAAATTCAAATGTTTTGAATTGAGATGAAAATAAGTATACATTTATGTATTTTAAAGGATTTGAAATGAAAACCCTGGGATTTGGATTCTGGAATTAAAATTTAACTTAAGCTAGTTAAATGAGTTGAAGTGAATCAATTAACGAGAATCAATTTGAATAGGATTAATGGAATATAGATTGAATATAAATGGATTGATCGTAGATCATTCGAATTGAATAAAGAAGACCAAAAGTTTTGGTAGAATTGAATTTGTTGAAATATGCGGAGTTGAGTTTCAACATAAGTGAGATGTTGAAAAGAAATGGATTTGTACCCTTTTTCCTACCTTAGCAATTTCGAGGACGAAATTATTTTAAGGGGGAAAGAATGTAACGACCCAGATTTTTCTGACCGGTTTATCTTAAATATTTAATATTATTTTAAATATAGAGCTGATAATATAATTCGATTTTTCATATTGAATTATAGATCTAATTACCGAAATACGAGATATATTGAATTCGAAGTTAGAATTGAATCAAAACGGTTCAGATAATAAATAGAAATTCTATGTGAATGTAATTGATAATGGTAATGATATATTATCGAGAAATTTATTTGTTTATAAATTTAAATAATTTAATATCTTTATAAAATAATTATTCTATATACGTTTAAATTAAATATAAAATATATTCGGTTAGTTCAGAACAGTGTTAAACTGTTGAAATAACAATGGTTGCGTTAGAATAGCGGTTCGGGATTTGCTATTTAGGAACCACGAGATATTTTGAAATATTTTATATAATATAATCAGACAAAATCAAATCAGATTGAATACACTGTAATTCAGCCGACCTCCTTTTTCTTTTCACAGACCTATTCTTCTCGAGCAGGAACTTTTGCTTCCCACCATCGATATCAAGGAGACAGCAGTTAATGGAATGTACGTATTGTCCCCGTCCACCATTATAAAATCGCGTCCAACACTCCCTTCCTCTTTTAATTATTTCATTTCAATCCGAAACCGAAAGCTTCAGATAAATCAAATGGTCATGACCTAATTCCAAAGAAACCAAATCCGTGCTACCTCAATGAAATCGCGATTCCCTTTTGTCGCGAGGATCTGAAACTCGAAGGGATGTTGGAGCGTTCGCGAGCCATGGAGATGAAGTGTCGATGGCGTCAGTTTGTTCGAGATTTCTGGGATGTAGGGTAATCACGAGTAATGATTATGAGTTTACATTTTCAGTTGTTCGATTGGGAAATTAGGGTCTTCGTGAGTCCTGAATTTGGGAAGACTGAAGCGTAGCTAGGCTATAGCAAGCATGGCGAAGGGTTTCGGGCGTGAAGGACATTGAAGCGGTTTTATGGAGTTCGAAGAGGAAGCTGTCGAGATGTTCTCTGTAGCTCTTGATAGTGGCGCAGATCGCATTGTTGAAGGGGTGTCGCGATGTGATGTCTGGGGGGTTCCGTTCGTGCTCAGCTCGGTGGCGGATTCCGAGGCATAGGGCATTGAAATGAAAAAAAAAACGATGGATGTTGAGAAGAAAGTGATTTCAGAGAATTAAGGTAATTAAATTCTTAATTTAAGTTAACTGTATTTGTTCAAAAAAAGTAGATTATTCACTTTATTTAGTTGTAGTATGAATAAACGTTCGATTGTTAAATTTAACTATAGGTATAAGGTTATCAAATTTTTTTAAGTTAAATTATATTGTTAAGGTATGAATTTATTCAAGATATGAAATTAACTTAAGTATTTATGTGAAATAATTTTGGATTTTTAGAAGCTAGTTTATATAATTGAAAATTTAGTTTTTATAAATCTGTTGCTAAAAAGATAATTTTAGATTAATCATATTAAGTAATGTTAAGAGTTAATTTGGAATTACTTTATACATGGAAAATTAATTAAATTAAATTAGACTAATTCGATGACTGGAACCTTATTAATTATTGTTTTACATTGGAAAACAGAAATGGGGGAATCGCTGTGCAATTTATATAGTATGCTTCAGTGAATATTCAGCACAGTTAAAAATCAGGTGAGTAAATCTCACTCACCTTTAGAAATATTTTTATTTCATTAAAAATAATTGTCTGTTGCTTGTGTGAATGCTTTATGGTTGATTTATATATATTAGTTATTTAGGCTATTATATATATATATTGGGTTGATTGATTGGTTGGATTCCCGCAGTCTCATTAGCGGATGCCCGCGGTTTCATAGCGGATGATTACCCTATACGCCCCACGCTATGATTAGTGGATGACCTTCTATACCGCGATATTCTGCCACGAAGCAGAATTGGTATTATTTATGTGCTAACATCTGTGGATGCAGGAAAACAGGTTGGAGGAATCCAACTGGATTCCTCAAAAATATATTATCTGTTTGTTTATTTGTTTACATATATATTGTTATATATGATGTGTTAGAAAAATAAATAATTGGTTGCTTTGTGTGTTTTATCACTGGGCTTAAGTAATGATATATAAAAATATCGTAAAAAGGATATTTGAGATTTAAAAAGGGAAAATTCTATTTTTAAATAGAATTTGAATTTTAAATGGAAATAAAATATAAAACTTGTTTTTGATAAATATAACAAGTAGTTCCTTTATAAACAAAGCTTATAAATAGTTCTTTTATAACGAAGTTATAGAATGAAGAGAAAAGGATTATTGTTTGATAATTCAGAAATAGAAATACAAGTGTGAAATTTGAATGAGAAATCTATCGTCAAAAGAAAAATAGAAATATCGATTTCAAAAGGAATTGAAGTCGAGACTTGGTTAAAGAAATTGAATATAAGAGGTTCAAATTGAATTCAAATAGGATTTGATCTATGGGATTTGAATATGAAATTCAAATGAGTTTTAAACTATGGAATTTTGAATATAGAATTTAAAAAGGAGTTTGAATATTTGAATTTCAATAGAATTCAAATATAGAAATTGGAATATAGAAGTTTCAAATGGAATTTAAATATAGAGTTTGAATAAAAGAATTCAAATGAATTCGAACATAGAATTTGAATATGGAATTCAAATAGAAATTCAAGTATTGAATTTGAATATCAAATAGAAAAGGGGTTGAAATTTGAATATGGAATTTAAAGTGAGATTGGAATTTGAACCAAGGAATTCAAATAGAATTAAATGGAGTTGAATTTATATAAACGAAGTTTAAAAGGTTTACATATATAAATATATATAAAACGAACTCGCCGCAGCGCTGCAGTTCGTAAAATAGCGATTCGAACTTCAATTGAATATACAGAACTCAATTGAAGTCGGAATTCTGTGAAACAAGAAACGTCAGGACCGGTTTGATAATAGTTTTCAAATGAAAAAGAAAAATCTGAATTTCGTCGTATAGATTTTGAGTTATGTCAAAATCAAATTTTCAGAAAAGCAGCGCCAGAACCATTATAAAAACCATAACGGTTTATTTAATGATATTAAAGGATTTTAAGCAAATAAAAATCGAAATTTCTATTTAGAAAAAACCAGATTTGAGTTATAAAATATATGTGAACTCCAGTGGAGTAATGAGTTGATTTCTGAAACAGAAATCAGATTTTTGATTTATTGAATAGAGTTAACTAATTCGAATAGAAATTAGTTAATGAGATTTCGAATGAATATTGAGCTTTAAATAAGTGAATTCGATTTGAAAATTTATATTCGAAATAGAAAAGAGAACTAGAATTGAAATTGAAATTCAATTTGGTTATGAACGAGTTAAACATTTTGTTTGAACATGTTATGTTCAACAAAAAGTGAAATAGGCAAAAGGGCCAATTTAAAGAATAAATGTGCGAAACTGAATTCAAGCGATTAGATAGTATTGAATTGAATTGCAAACAGGTGAACATGTGTAAGCAGGTTTGATATGGAGTGTATGAAGATTTAAATTTATGTGCTCGACAAAAGGTACATGTTTAATTCATATATGGGTTTTATGCGCCGTATCGGCAAGCCGCTTGGCTTTTCCTTTTTCTTTTTGATTGAGGAAGATACCGGGAAGCTATTTGAAATTTCCCGATGCTCCCGATACAGGGGAGGTTATGGCGAAATTTTCCGGAAATTTAAGGAGTTAGAATATTTTTAAGATATTTTGATAATTAGAGATCATTATATCGACGTATCGAATTCGATAGTAAAGTGAATATAAAAATCGAATATTGCAAACAAAAAGGGATAGAGATAAGTGATTGAAATTGTTTCAATTGCAAATAGAGATATTTTCTAATATATAGAAATAAAAGAAGTTAATGTTTGGAAACGTTTTCCAAATGGCATAAGAGCCAAGAATGATTATTGAAAATATTTGGCTAACAAATATTGATTGAGAAAATAGAGAAGTGGTTTAATTAATGAATATTAATTAAAGAGCCCAGTGGTTTGTTTGATATGTTGGATGAACACTTGTTTTTATTCGATAGTTAAATCACAGACTATCGAAGTTTTTGACCATCGTTGTCAATATGGAGAGACCGGTTGGATTATTATCCGAAGAACCACTCCGTATCGGCATAAGCGTTGCGAACCAAGTATGCTGAATATATTGAAGACGGAGTAAAGTGCAAGGGCTTTTCTATTTATAGAAATAGTGCCTTCGGTTTCGTTCAATCCCAGAACGAACGTAAATGGACGAATGTCTGACAAAGTATTTCCAATGATCAAATGGGTTGGTCTGTATGGATATATATGGTTGCAACGGATTTATCCCTTAGCATAACATCCAGGATATTTGTGCAGACTCAACTAGTGATTAACGGATCTGACAATGTGGCATTCAAAGTGATTGTGTTAGCAATGAATGGTAAGTATGCGTAGCCTCAGGCCTCAACAACCGGGAAAGGACAAAAATCGGGCAGGCAGCATGGCTATGTGGGTCGCACCCATTAGGGTGTATAATCACCTATCTAGAGAAATTCCTTTTGTTCTAAATCTATCGATTCTGCCCATTCGGGAACGGTGGTTTGAGTCCAACCGTTGGTGATATACATTCGATACACTCAAGCGAAATGAGTGGTCGGTCATGTGTGGGCCGGGTTGCAAGACGTTCTTGTTGAACCCAGGTGTATTTGCCTCTAGAGATACATCATCGGAAGGTGGTCCCATACCTTGTCATGTTGGAAATCAAATCTCCAATAAGCGCCATGCGGTTTTTGATTATATACTATATATGTGGAGCGTGAGATGCAAGCGTTCTGCTATTTGGTTATTTACTTGATGTAGACATTATTATAATATCACTGGATTTTCGTATCAAAGTGTTTTGGGTTATAGTAAGGTAAACACCGTCCGTGTTTATGTGTGGGCTGGTCTTACTATTATCTTTTCTTTTGAAAGAATTTTTAAAAGTTAAACAAGTGGTTGGAGTTTACTCACACCAGTCCCATGACTGACCCAGAGTTTATTTTGTTTTGTTTTCCCTAAACTCTTGGGTGCCCAAATTTGTACGGGCAGTCAAGTGTTTCAGGCTTTTACAGATACACTTGGAGGAGCTTGAAGCAGGAGGCTTCAACGTTAGTTATTTAGAGTTACTTCCGTTGGATCAAATGTTATGTGTACTCTGATGATGGTATGTATATATGTACAAAACAGATTTGTATTTCAAAAGTTATGTTATAGAATATATTTTATTCGTTCCGCTGTGAGTTTGTGATCTTCGTTTTCTTCTATTCTAATATTTCTTTCTTTCTATTTCTCATCCTCTAACTTCTTTCTATTAATGGTTCGTATTTCTGTGTTATTTGGGTTGTACGTGTGGTGTTTTTAGTCAACTCAGATAGCTCGGATTTGCGGGTCGTTTCAGCAATGCTTTTTTGAAAACTTAAGCTATTATAAGACTCAGGTCCCATCACACAATGCAACGCAAGCCAGAGGATAGAGTTTTCCCTTATAATAGCCAAACATGCTTGGTACGTTTAAAACAAATCATTTTTTGATACTATCATAAGTGCATAGTATATAAAAAAAATTCAAATATAAATACATCAATCATAGACGACATAGGTGCCCAATATCATGTCGCCAATACTAGGCTCTACAATCAAAACCGAAATGTCACGTATTAGAAATTGGATTTCCGTCATGATTCGAGGCCAGGGATGGCTCCTTACCGCTTCGAGACACTCTAGCCAATGTCTCATGACTCCCCGCAGAGAACCCATAGATCGGTTGGGCCGTTCCTCCCTTATGTTTGAGGATTTGTTACTCTTGAACACACGTTTCCTGGTCCTATCGGTCCTAAATCCATTGGCTCCGTAGAGACCGATATATCCGAGGTGCCTCGTAATCCAACAACCATATAGGTAAAAATATAAAAATGTCAGGGCTTGCAAAACCTTGACACCACCCATAGCTAGACAGAAACGTCATGTTCTACCAATGGTCCAATCCCGTTTTTGACTCATACCGAGGTGTGAGGCTCGTGAATTAAAGCTATACACAAAGCTATGCTATATAAAAGTTGTGCTTTGATCATCAACCACAAGACTCTGCTTTTCAACAGAAGCTTTGATCATTTGCATCTCAACATGACACACAGGCAATTCATGCCATGCGACTGATATCTATCGATATATAACCTCTGAGCTCGTATGTCTTAGAGAAGGGCGTTAAGCAAGAGAATAAATTCTCCACCGCCAAACAGATATATATTTAATAGAAATCAATCAACACAGAATAAAATCCAATGTCAGACACACATGCATTTACAAGTTCGTTCTGGGTCTGAACGAAACCGGAGGCACCTTATTCCTCGTCCCGTATGTCCAACACAGGAGAGAGGTCCTCGCATATCCGGTCGATCTCCAACTACGTCTTGACGATCACAACTTATTACCTCGTCTTGGGTGTACAGCACAATCAAGACATCAGTAATCATCCAAACGATGTGACGACCTCCGGTCTTCAACCACCGTCTTCATCGTTGGCTTATCGTCGAATCAGTTATTCAGAATGGGTATAAATTCGGTCTTCCCGAATAACTCGCGTATATAAACAAGTGTTATAAAAATACAACATACGCCTCATTCCAATTCATAATATTCTTTTATTCAAATATTCATATCATTTGGGAAAATTTCCCATTAATTTTATCAAATATTAATCCTTTAAATTTATTCTTTAATCATCCTTTGGATATCAATTCAAACCATATTAAGGTTTATCCAAACTAGTCGGGATTACGCACCTTACCGAAGTAATCATTTATTTAATTTCCTAATCCCAACCTATTAATCCCATGGAGAAAAACTAGTAATACTCCATATCTAACACCACGGTGTTATCGGTAAAATTAATTACCATTTCCTGTTCAAATCCAATTAATGATTTAACTATCGCTTGGAGCAAAACTGGTGATACTCCACTCTCGATCATTTCACAAATTTGATAATTTTAAATTATCAATTCTCATTCCAAGCTAATTAAAGATTCATTAAAACTCTACTTAGTTTTAATCTTCCCAAAAATCAATATTAATGATTATTCAACTTTGGAAACACAAACATGCCACATCGACAATCTACACCGCACTATTGATTTCTGCCGATATATAACCTCTAAGCTCGTACGTATCAGAGAAGGGTGTTAAGCAAGAGAATAAATTCTCCGCCACCAAATAGATATATATTTAGAAGAGATTAACCATACAGTTCGAAATACAATGATAGACATGTAATCCTGCCTTTAACTGGGTTAAAGAACTAATGTCATTTAAAACATAGTTCACAATAAACCCAAATCACATTCCATTGATTATGGAATCCTCACGGAAAAACAAATCAATATATAATCGATATCAATTTCCATATCCTACTAATAATATAGATGGAATAACGGCAAAGCCTTTTAAATTCCATATGTATTAACAGTCTTCCTCCACAGAAGTTCACTTCGATTATTATCAAATCAAATTCCATTAGATTCTAATTTAGAATATTAAATGTGAAAACTTTACTTCGTAAAATTCCAGTTAAATCTTATTAACAAGATTTATAAATTCCAAATCTCATTTCACTGTAAACCGGGTTAAAGAATGAATGTTGTTAAAAACATAGTTCACAATAAATCCAATTCACATTCCATTTTTAATCCCAATTAAATGTTAATTAATTGGTAAATTCTTCTAAATCTTATTTAAAAGATTTAATCTTTTCTCAACTAGTTTTAAGAACAGTTTCATTTAAAACACAGTTCACGATAAACCCAAAATCCAATTCAATATTAAATATAAGGCTCTGAATAGAAATTATATCCGCTTATATTCAATGTCAAATTCTGAAATCAACAATATCATATTGGAAATAACGATATATATATCTTCCAAATTCCTCCACAATATCCGTATAATCACGGAATCCAATAACGAAATATTCCAAAGATAATTTCGATTCAAATCCATTCCAATTCATATATTGGAAATTCTGGTTATTTTTAAAACCATTTCAAATCCAATTTATTTATTTAAAAATATTGGATTTATAATTCTAGTTCATAACTGGTTCATTTCAAGAAATAAATATTTTCATCTTTTCAAATATGGAATTTTTCATCCCAATTCTTTCCAAATTATTTATTATGATTTTACACAAATTATTGATATTTTTAATAATTTTGTCAAGGCCCGTATAGTCGATTTTCATAAACGGTCATCGAATTGCACTTACAACGACCTTTTCCAAATTTGATTTGGACATAATTCCAAATCCAACCGTTCGATTTCAAATTCCTTATATTCTTCAGAAAGCTCTTTTCGATATGAACCCAACAGTTTCGGTTTTAGGAGAATCCGACAGTCGGATCTCCCGTAATGTCAACTCGAAGTCATGGTCGAAATTCGCGAACTGCCGTGGCGCGGCGCGTTCTATTAAGGCCATTAAATATATATAATATATATATATATATTATATATTTTATCGATTTCCATTTAAAACGTATTTTATAAATCGTTTTAAATTCGTTTTCAAATCGATTTCAACTTTATATTCAATTTCAAATCAAAATTGAATATTCCATATTATCGATATATAAATGATAATATTTTCAAAACATTAGATTTTGAAATCACTTCCTTTCCGATATTCATTATGAAAATGAATAAAACCGATATAAATGTCATTCATGTCAAAATGGCTTTTATTTAATCAACACGGCTTTAATATATAAATATTTTTGTGTCCATCCAAAATCGGACATCAAAATCATATTTTGATCCATTTGAATATTATTTTAAAATATTCTTTATTTTAAAATATTCATTCTTTCTGAATTGGAATCAGACATAACCAATTACCATATAATTTTATTTATATGGATTTCAAACACACATGTACACAACAACAATCAAACACAGTCAACCATCGTCCAGAGTGCATTACACAACTGCATAAGCGTTAAATATAAATAATTAACGTTTACAACAGCCTGTCAAGCCTTCGATTGACATACAACTAAATATTGGGATTAGTGTATGTCCAATTTCATCCCAATACCCGTGTGGAGTTTTCAAACAAAAAACACTAATTATTACTAGCGCAGTTGGGCGATGTGTAAAATATATCATCCCAATCCATATCAGTCAAATGTGTGTACATAAACAAATCATCCGATTTGTAAATGAATATTTATTTTACTCATATACACGTTAAAAATTATATTTTTAACTATAAGTTATTTATTTCAATACATGAATATTTTATTTATTCCATTTCACATCACAATCAATTTTCACAACACAATCAAATCAAACAAGTCTTCCATGGTCTGTGGACGACTGGTGTCGGGTGCTGCTAAGCACCATTTGCATCCTAGTATATATTTTTTTAACTAGAAAATAAAATTAAAGTGAGGAGTTCTCACCTTTGAGATCCACACTGCTGTTTCAATTTTGAATTTCTGAATAGCTTGGATTTGCCCGAAATTCCAACGCAATCCTTTCCATGTTGTTCATAGTAAAAATCATATTTTTACATCGCTATTATATAAATAAAAATCATATTTTTATTTCTACTTCATATATATATAAATCGAATTTTAATCACTACTTCATATATCTAAAAATCGAATTTTTATCGCTACTTCATATATATAAAAATCAAATTTTCTCGCTACTTCAGATATATAAAAATCGTATTTTTATTTCGCTAACTTCATAATAAAAATCATATTTTTATTTCAAAGCGATATGTGTAAAAATCGTATTTTTTTTCCAAATCTATATATAAAAATCGTATTTTTATATCGATGTTTACATCATAAAAATCATATTTTTATGTTAATAAAAATCTAAACTTTATGTTAGTAAAAATCTAATCTTTCTTCATATAAAAATCATAGCTTTCTTCATATAAAAATCATAGCTTTATTCATATAAAAATCATATCTTTCTTCATATAAAATCATGTCTTTCTTCTTATAAAAATCATGTCTTTCTTCATATAGAAATCACATCTTTCTTGCTTAAAAATCCTAGCTTTTCTATCTAAAAGAAAAATAAGATTTTTATATAATAAAATAAAATAAAAGCAGGGAAAAGGACTCATGGTGTTAATCGGAGGAAGGGGGTTCATGTCGGAGCAGTTGGTGGCGGGGAGGCAGCGACGTTGGGAGATGGTGGCGGCCAGGGCACAGGCGGGCGCGGTATTTAAGGTCAACGGGATTGGGGGTTTATCGAATGGAGATGGAGGAGGAGGGGCTGACGTCGTCGATTGGGAGGGCGGCGCTTGGCTAGGGGCAGCGCGACAACCTACGGAGGTGGGGAGGGAGGTTGCGAGGGTTGGCAGCGCTGCATCGGTTTTTTTTTTAAATTTTATGTTATACGGGGAGAGAAAAGAGGGAGGGGGATAATATAATAATTATATACTTTATTTTCTTTTCTTTTTAATTCAAAAAAGTTACTTTTAATTTCGACTTCCAAGCGAGACCCAACGACTGTCGCCCGCAGCTAATTACCCCCACTCCGAACGCAATATGTTTCGTAAGCTAATTCTACTGTTTCGATCAGTTTCCGTCAAAATTTAAATATAAATAAATATAACATTCAAAATTGATTTCAACGTACATTTTAATTTACCGAGGCCACATACTAACTCCAAAAATTCAAGAAAAATAAATCTATCTATGTTTAGATGATATGGTCCTAACAAAACGAATTTCGTTGAATTTGGAGACCGTTTGAAAAACGATCATTTTTCAGTCGATTAAACTCAAACTGAATTTACCAAACACGTTTAAATGCGCCACGCTCACATATTGATTCCAAAAATTATGAAAATCGTAATTTAGCAATAATTTGACATTCCGGATCCAACAAAATTGGTCTCGTCGAAAACAGAGGTCATATGCAAAATCTCCACTTTTAAGGGCTATATTTTCCATACCGACCATTCTGAATTTTCAATTAGACATAACTTTTTTCCTGCTATGAAATTTGAATTTTTTGGATCGTTGGAAAGATATTTTCAAACAGATTCAAATATTTCTGGTTTCACTAAAATCAGGTTCATTTTGAATCCTGTACATTCATTTGAAATTTGAAATCGAATTTTCAAACTACCACACCATTTCCAATTCCTTTTATAATTAAAATAAATATTTGTATTCTATGTGACGACCCCAAACCCCCGTTCCGCGGTGGCAAGGGTAATCTTTGGAATATAACACATAAACAGATAACAGCAGAACAGAAATATATAAATACACCAGATAATGTACAACAGAATATACTGGATAAACATAATCATCAGAGTAACACAGTATACAGGCTCATACTTAGTACAAAATACAGTTCAGCTTTACATAAAATGTCTACAACGGAATCAAAACATAGTATGTACAACAGGAGATGAACAGCATAAAAAGAAAGAAGTGATAGAATCCATCTTCAGCTCCATAGCTATCCAGATAGAGCCTGCCAAAACCTGAATACAAGGCTGCTCGTGTAGAAAAAAGGGGCACCCGATGTAACAACCCTGAATTTTGGGGCCAATTTAAAATTTATTTTAAGTAATTTTAAATGAGTTTTGATATTTAGAATAATCTATTTTAAATAATAATGATCACAAATTTGGTTCAAATCGAAGTTAGAATGAATAAATTAATTTTAATTATAAAAAGAGTTAGAAATAGCGCGGTAGTTTGAAAAGTCAAACTTGAACTTTGACTGACCGTACAGGACACAAAATTTAACGGATTTTAGTGAAACCAAAAATATTGGAATCTATTTAAAAATATCTTTCCAACGAATCCGAAAAATCGAAATTTCATGGCGGAAATCAAAAGTTATGGCCAATTCAATTTTTAGAAAGGTCGCTAGGTAATTTGCATAGGTCAAAAATGCTACTTTTTACATATAAAGGAATTTCGACTCGAAACCACTTCCATTGAGTTCGAAATGATGTTTCTGCATTGAAAAACAGTAAACACTTATATATTTCGAGTTTCGAAAATTATTTGTTTAAAAATGTATTTTTAATATTAAATATACTAGCCTGAAAAATAGCCATTTTTTAAAATGTCTCAGAATTCAACGAAATAAATTTTGTTGGATTCGTATCATCAAAACAAAGCTAAAAATGATTTTTTTGGTAATTTTTAGAATTAAAATATAATTATAATTGATTTTTCAGTGTAAACGGGCAAATTTTTGACTTTAAAAATTCATTAAAAATTCATACGGACTCAGAATTGAGCGAAATTAATTTTCATAGGTCCACAGCATCAAAACATAGCTAAATATAATTTTCGAGAATTTTTTGAAGTTAATTTGTGACCTCGGTGAATTTTCATGTACGGTATACATTAAAATATTAATAAAATAATATAATTATTCCAAAACTCATAATAAATTTCAGAATTGGGTCCTGTAACATGTTCCATTGCGTTCAGAAGGCCTCAAAACCTTAAGAACGACAGTAAGCAGGCCTAAATCGGAGTTCGGACCAAAACGGGCTTTAACGGGCTAATTAAATTGTTAACTAATGATTAGGAAAACCTAATATAATATTATTTAAACCCGAATTCACTGTTCATCGTCTCCTTCCCGTCATTTTCTGCAGCCACCAAAACCCATTACCCTTCAAAACTTCAAACCTTGATTTCTCTCTCATTTCTTAACGGAATTTAGCGTGTGAGTACTCGTTTCGAAGCTCTTCCCGAGCTCTTCGATCTCCGACAAGTCCTAGCACCTCTCGTGAATCGTAGCGCCGCCACCAGGGCCGAGAAGCCGCCGCAGTTCGTTGCAAACCGGGCCCACCACGTGCGTGCGCACCTCCTCCAATTCCTGGCGCCGATAGCTCTCTCCAAGGCGGTCATTCTCCAACAAACGGCACCTAAAACCCTCAACCGTAGCCTGAGATATCTTGATCCAAAGTTTTGAACAAATTCTGAAAATAAGGTATGCTTCAGATTTTGCGACGCTTTTAAGCGTTGCTTCAGCAGTTGTTAAAAGTCAGAATTATTCAAACATTGATAACTAATGCGTATGAACCCCGAATCTGAAAATTTCAGATCCGGCAGGACCGTGGCGACGAGTAGGCTTTGCTGAGACTGATTAGAGTGAATTCTGAATTTATTTGGCATTTTAAATTCTTATCCAATCAAGGTGAGAATTCATTTTAAGTTAAATTTAGTTAGTTTAATTGTTTTGCTTGCGTTATGAGAAGTTGAAAATCAATAATGGATGTTATTATGGATTATAGATTTGGATTGCTTTGCGATGTTAGGATGCTAGATCTGAAACTTTAAGTGATTAGATATGTGAGAATTTATTTTTAATTTAATTTAATTTATTTAATTATTAATTCTTTATTATTAAAGAATATTGATTGATTGATTGATTGGAGCATTCTGAAAATTATTTGGATTTATTATTATTCTAATCCAAACAAGGTGAGAGTTCCTTTATTTAAAACTTAATAAAATTAAATTATTCAATTACGATGTATGGTTCAGATCTGCTTGTTTGGTCATGTTTGATGATGATTGTTCTATGATTGAGTAGCTAGTATAGATCCATTTGATTTTCATGCTTATCACTATCACATGTTATCACTTTGGATTGATATTAGACTGATCTAATTTTCAATTTAAACTAAAAGGACATAAAATGGTCACTACTCATATGTTATCGCTTGTGTTAGGATTGGATTGATTTAATTTATCATCAAAGAAATTTGATATCGCTATCACATGTTATCGCTTGTGTCAGGATTTGGGTTGATCAAACTTGTAGATATGAAAATTTACATCGTATGATTCATTGACATTTATTATGTTGATGTTAATATAGGAAATTTACACCGTGTGATTCATTGACATTTATTATGTTGATGTCAATTAAGAAAATATCACCGTATGTGAGTTTGACATTTTTATTTAATGTTAAAAAAGAAAATTTTCACCGTATGTTAGGTTGACAATTTTATTTAATGTTAAGTTAGAAAATGTACACGGTATGATTCATTGGCATTTATTTTGAATGTTATATAAAAAGAAAAGATTGATTAACATTATTCTAATGTAAATCTTAAAGGAAATGGACCGTATGGTTTATTAACATCATTTAATGTTATATAAAAAGAAAAGATTGTTTAACATCATTTTTAATATTGATTAAAAAGAAGATTACACCGTATGTTAATTAACATTTTATTTAATGTTAACATTAAGTAATTTTACCGTATGTTAATTAATATTTTATTTAATGTTAATATTAAGAAATTGCACTGCATGAAAGATTAACATTATTTGTAATGTTAATAATAAGTATTTTACCGCATGTGGAAATTAACATTTTTAATGTTAATATTAAAGTATTTTTACCGTAGGATGAAATTAACATTTTTAATGTTAATCAAAAAGTATTTCACCGTAGGATGTAAATTAACATTTTTTTTAATGTTAATAGTATAAAATTCAACCGCAGAATGCAATTAACATTTTTTTATGTTAATATTAATGAGAAATTTTATCATGGGATGAATTAACATTATTCTAAATGTTAATATTAATAGAAATGTTAATATTAAAAAAAGTAATTTGACCATAGTACGTTATTAACATTTCTAATGTTAATATTAAAAAGTAATTTGACCATAGTATGTTATTAACATTTCTAATGTTAATATTAATAAGAAATAACATCATATGAGAAGTTCAACATTTTTGTTAATGTTAAAAAATAAGAAATAATTTCGTATGAGAAATTTAACATTTTTGTTAATGTTAAAAATAAGAAATTTCATCGTATGACAAATTTAACATATTTGTTAATGTTAGAATTTTGCGTTGACATAAAATTTACATCTTATTATATAAATTTAATGTTAGAATTTTGCGTTGACATAAAATTTACATCCTATTATGTAAATGAAATGTTAGAATTTGGCGTTGATATAAATATACATCTTTATTATGTAAATTAAAAATTAGAATTTGGAGATGGCATAAATTTTACATTTTATTATGTAAATTAAAAATTAGAATTTGGTGATGACATAAATTTTACATTTTATTATGTAAATTAACGTTAGAATTTCACCGTATGAAAAGTTTACATTTTTATTAATATTAATATATATGAACATTCACCGTAGGAGGAGTTTACATTTTTATTTATGTAAATAAAGGAAATTTTTACCGTATGAAAATTTACATATTTATTAATGTAAATTAAAGAGAATATTTAACCGTAGGATTTGTTAACATTATTTTTAATATTAATATATGTGAATATTAACCGTAGGATTTGTTAACATTATTTTTAATGTTAATACATGAAAATTCCACCGTAGGAAGATTTACATTAATTTTAATGTATAAAAGGAATGGACTTTACATTGGATTTAAAGAGTAAAATTTACATTGTAAAGAAGAGTGGATTTTATATTGTAACGTGAGAATGGAAGTTTACATTTTGTTTAACACAAATTAAATAGAAATGTGACAAGAGTGAAATTTACATTTTCTTAATATTAATATGATAGAATTTCACCGTATGTAAAATTTACATTTTTCTTAATGTAGATATACATGAATTTCACCGTATGTCCATTTTACATTATTTTTAAAGTAAATTATATAGTAATCACAACGTAGGATAATTTTGCATTATTTTATAATGTAAATAAAAAGGGGATTTTCACTGTAGGAAATTAACATTATTTATAATGTTAAGATAAAAGAATGATATTGTAGGATGAATTGACATTATTTATAATGTTAATAAAAAGAGAATTGACCGTAGGATAAGTTACGTTATTTTATAATGTAATTTAAAGAAATTTAGACCGTATGACATGAATTACATTTATTTATGTAATTTATAAATGAAATTAGACCACACGACATAAATTACATTTATTTATGTAATTTATGAATGAATGAAGCCCGCATAATATAAAATACATTTTTATATGTATTTTATGAATGAATTAAGACCTCATAAAATAAAATACATTTGTATATGCATTTTATGAATGAATTAACATCGCATGAAATAAAATATACTTAAGAATAAAGAGTTAAACGGGTTACGTTTATATATTTATATATAAATATAATTAAAATTAAACGAATCGAGCGTAGTAGTTCGCGTTTTAAAATTATATCTTTAAATGACTATACAAGAAGATCCAACCGTCAGATTTTCTTGAAACTGAAACCGCTAGGACCGTCTTGGAAAAATCTTTCCAACGATATATAATACGTCAAAATCCAACGGTTAGATTTTGAGATATGTGAAAATCAAAATTGATTGAAAATAGCACTAGAATCGCCATTGACCTGAATCGTCGCTGATTAAAGATTTAATTATTTTCAATTAAATAGAATAGGAAATAATCGTTATAAATTAGAAATAACGATAAGGAAGAGTTTTCAATATATATATATATATATATACGAAGATTATTTGGAAAGGCCGAGTTAATCTCATTCCAAATAATCAAAACGACGATGAAGATCGAAGTAAGAAGACGACGCATGATGACCGTAAATCTTCCCTCGAATGGACAGCGATCGAGACCCTGAATTGACTTGCTACCAATTCATGGGTCAAGGTCATTGCCCAGACGTACGTGTTGGTTTCACGGATTTGACTTTCGTTCAGACCCAGAGCATAAGTTTAAATGGATGGTGTATCTGACATCGTACTTCGTTATATATCATATTGTTGATTTTCTGTTAATATATAAATATTGGTGGTGGAGAATTTATTCTCTACTTAACACCCATTTATGTATTGATGGAGAAGCAATGGTATGGTATGGAGTGACAGTGTGGCATACTAAGATGCAATGATCAAGGTTTCTTGTTGAAAAGCAGGCCTTGTGGGATGATCAAAGCATAGCCTGTTTAGGCATAGCTTTGTGTATGACGTGACTTCACGAGCCTCACACACCGGCGGAGTCTAAAACGGGAGAAGGGAACGCAGGGAGTGCACACGTTTCTTTCTAGCTAGAGTGGTGCCAGGGACCTACCAGCGCTGGCATTTATTCATTGTGGTTGTTGGATTTTTCGAGGCCTCGGTTTTATGCGGTCACCACTGGCCGTATTATAGGTCCAAAAGGACCGGGAAGCGTGTGTCCAGGAATTGCCAATCCATTAAGCGTTAACGTATGGACCGGCCCTGCAGGATCCAAGGGTTGGACAGAGTACCAATCCTGGGGCATTGCTAGAGTGCCTCGAATCGGTAAGGAGCTCCTCCCTAGCCTTGACTCAGATGGAAATCCAAATTCCAAATACGACCATGTGGTTTTGATTGTATTACTAGTATGGAGATATAGTAGGATGGTGTACTATGTTTCCTAGGATTGATACATTTATTTTGAGAATGTTTTATTATACACTAATAATAATATTAAACTCATATTTGCCGTATTTAGCATGTTTAATCACCATAAGGGAAAACTCTATCCTCTGGTGTGCGTTGCATTGTGTGATGGGACTTGAGTCTTATGGTGATTCCATTTTTCTAAAAAGCATTGCGATGTTGTACGTTCTGACACTTTAAATTATGCACGACAATCCATTGAGTAAACCCGTTCCGCATTAGCGGCGTGGTCTTTGGATTTGTCATATTATTATTACTAAACTAGTTATGAATTCTCATACCAGTCCCACGACTGACCCGTAGTTTGTTTCACCTTTTTGCAAACTCGGGTGCCCTCTTTTCTACACGGGCAGCCAAGTAAACAGGTTCATTATTTGCTTGGAGTCTTCTTGGAGTTGCTCATTATCTTTGCTTGGATTTGCTTCTGCGGAGAGGTGATGACTTGGAGCTTTGAGGACAGCTATCATTTACTTCTATTGCATTTTTCTATCTTTAAGTTCAGTCATTAGACTTGTTTCATTTCGTATTGCTTATTTTGGGAGTTGGAACTTATTTTCATTTCTGCAAACTTGATGTAATAATTTGGATTCTGTGACTGTTGGGATTCTGTGGTTTATGACATTATATTTCCGCTGCTATGATGTTATTATGCTATGGATTTCCTCTGTTATATTGTATCAGTGATATGTTTTGTTATATTTATGTTGTATTCCATATGATTATTCCTCACTTTCACCCAGTGGAAGTTTGGGGTCATCACACCCGAGTTTGCAAGTGAAATAAGCTACGAGTTAGTAATGGGACTGGTATGAGAAATCTACTTAACTTACTTTATATTAAGGCCAATCACAGGACCACGCCGCTAACGCGGAACAGGTTTACTCCAGTGATTACCGATGCAAATCATAAGGTAAATTTTTAGACAACGCAATGCTTTTTAGAAAAATGAAGCCATTATAAGGCTTAGGTCCCATCACACAATGCAACACAAACCGCAGGATAGAGTTTTACCTTATAATGGCCAAAATATGCTTGATACGAAGAAAACGAAATCATTTGATATTATTACTAGTGTTTATATGTTTCAAAAACAACTTCAATCATAAGTATCAATCATAGACGACATGGGTACCATATATCATGTTGCCATATATATTTACAATCAAAACCGCAAGATGTCGCATTTGGAAATTGGATTTCCGTCATGAACCAAGGCAAGGGATCGTCCTTACCGTTTCGAGACTGTCTAGCCCGAGCCTCAAGACCCAGACTCAAGTGGGCCCTTAGATCGTCAGGGCCGGTCCACACGGAGTGGATTAAAATGCCTGAACACGGCGCTTCCCTGCCCTATAGGGCATAAACTGGTCATATATCGACCAAACCATCGGCCCTGTTGCGACCGATATAACCGATGCGCATCGCTATCCATCATCCACATAAGTAAAAGGTCTGGACCTATAAAACCGAAAACACCACTCCTTCAAGGAAACACATGTCCTCCCTGATGTTCTCTCCCGTTTCTAGCTCATACCGGGGTGTGAGGCTCGCGAATCAGCGCTAAACAAAAAGCTAGCTTTTTAAAACCCTTCTTTGATCATCCACCACAAGGCTCTGCTTTTCAACAACAACCTTGATCACAACATCTCTGCATGCCACGTTGTGAATCTACAACGTCAGACACACATCCATTTACAAGTCCGTTTTGGGTCTGAACGACACCGGAGGCACCTTATTGCTCTCCCGTATGTCCAATAGAGGAGAGAGGCCCTCGCACATCCGAACGATAAACAAGTACGCCTAGACGGCCACCATTGTAACCCCTTCAGGGCAGCAACTCCCATCATAGGAATTAGTAGCCATCCATTCGATGTGAAGATCATCGGTCTTGCACCATCTTCATATCTTCCAAACCATCGATCAATTATTTGAAATGAGAATTAACTCAGCCTTTTCAAATAATTTACGTATATTTAGAATTAAAATCAATTCAATTCCTGGTTAAATTATTCGACATCCATAATTCAGTTCATTAATGTAATTTTCACGTCAAACACATTCAACCATCAAATATCCAATAAACCAGGTAAATTCGGTTTATTTCCATTCCATATCATTTATAATATTTTATAACGATTTATCGCTATTTTTATTTAATTAAAATTAGCTAAGTTATTCAAATGACGCTTCAGGCCATAACGCGAACACGGCGCTGTTTTTCTTCAGATTTGATTTATACATATCTGAAAATCTAACCATTGGATCTTTACAATTTTATATCATTGGAATGATCTTTTCAAAGCGGACCCAATGGTTCCAGTTTTGGGAAAATCCGATGGTCGGATCTCTTAGTACAATCTTTTAAAGTTAGCATTTCAAAATACGAATTGCAGCATCGTTATTCGATTTGTTTTAAATATATAAATATATATATATATATATATATATATATATATATATAATCCATTCTGGCGCTGTTTTAGTTCAAATTTAAATTAAACATTTTACGCAATCTGACCATTGGATCTTTACAAATTTTATATCACTGGAAAGATCTTTTCTAAAGCGAACCCAACGGTTTTGGTTTCGGAGAATCCGATGGTCGGATCTCCCAGTACAATCGTTTGAAATCACGGTTTCAAAATACAAACTACAGCTTCGTTTTTGGATTTATTTTAATATTATATATATATATATATACATACTTATATACACACACACAAATATAATCCGTTCTTCGATTTTAAAACCATTTCACTTTATATATGTGATAGAAATAACCTTTTTATCCTACAAATATTTATTTCAACACATGACTATTTTTAACACAACATATATATAATAAAAATGTGATTTTTATTGTCAGAACAATTTATTTCAAACACGATTATTTTATATACTTCATATAGAGGATAAAAACATGATTTTTGTTCTTAAAGCAATTTATTTCAAACATGATTATTTTATATACTACGTATAGATGATAAAAATGTGATTTTTATTGTTAAAACAATTTATTTCAAACATGAATATTTTATATAATCCGTACATACAATAAAAATGTTATTTTTATCGTTCAAACCATTTTATTTCATACATTCGATAAAAATGTTATTTTTATCGTTCAAACCATTTTATTTCATAAATGAATATTTTTCCAACACTTGAATATATTTCAATACATGAATATAATTCAAACGCAGGAACATTTCAGAAAATTTCGGCAGCATAACAACAGGGTAGTTAAAACCGGCACCGTCCCGAGTACGGCTCCTCGCTCTAACTTAAAGCCTTGCAGCTTTTGACAATGGGGATTTCAATAATCTAGTTCGTACGCAGACGAATTTTCCCATAAACTAATCCTATTGGGATTTTAACCACAATCAATAATATTATTAACCATTCGTATTATTCACCAAAGTTCACATCAACCAAATCCAAACAATCACAACCAATATATATACCGTCCATGGTCTGTTGTCGAGGGGAGTGTGTGCGTGTGTGTGTGTGTATATATATACGTATATAAATATATTTCGATTTCATTTCAATTTCATTCAACGCACATATGATTGTTACAACGCATATATAACTTATACATTGCACATACCACTTATAGAACGCTTATACATGAGGTGTATAATGGTTATATAACTCATACATTGATCGTATAATTTATACATCGTCATTCCATATTGTTTATAATTCAGAAATCTCACATTGGGTTCCATTCCTTCAAAAATTGTAGGAAGCTCTAAAATTCTCCGGTCTCTTCTATAATGTAGAAGATGTCCACATGGTCCCGGTGTCTCTTGTTTCACTAGATTTCGACAACATAGCAAAATGATATGATTTTTATCGTGAAATCAAAATCCGTAGCACTTTAAAGTGCTATTAACAATTTAAAATAAAATAAACCGTTACCTGCTTTAAACCATTCAAAACTAGGTTTAGCTTTTTCCTTCAATCCATGAAGCGATAGGACGATTAGCCTTCGCTACGTTGTTGGGGCTGGAGAGGCGCACCCAGCGATCCCCGTTTTGTTGAACTCGAACCCCTGGTGGCGGCGCTAGGCACTGCGACTCGGGCGGACTTCGAGGGGATCGTTTACCCAAAACACCACACGATAGGGGTTGAAATTTATACGGATGTGAAGCTCTCGAGTAGATCTTCAAGATTCTCCAAAGGGCTATAGGTTTTTATTGAGTGGATTTGAAGGAAAAGAGGAGAGAACATTTCCTTCGTTCGCGACCTGGAGTATCGGGGAGAGTGAGTTGAGATGGCGAATTATGATTGGCCAAGGGTTTTATTTAATTATTTATTTCTAAAAATACCCCTTTCTCCTTGCGAACTCCAATTCAAACCCAATGACTGTCGCCCCTAGCAAAGTACCCCCATTCCGAACACAATGGAATATGTTTCGTAAGCCCATTCAGCTGTTTCAGTTAGTTTTTTTTCAAATTAAAATATAAAACATTCAATATTTGATTTGAATGTACATTTCAGTTTGCCGGGGCCACATACTGATCTGGAAAACTCCAAAAAAATAAATCTAGCTATGTTTTGACAATACGGTCCCAAAAAAACTGATTTCGTCCAATTTGGAGATCATTTGTAAAATGGCCATTTTCTGGTCGATCAAATTGACTAAAATGAGCCAGACACATTTTCCTTTGCCACACTCACATATTAACTCCAAAAATTACGGAATTTGAAACCTATCAATAATTTGACATCCCAGATCCAACAAAAGTGGTTTTGTCGTAAACGGAGGACGTTCGCAAGATGGCCATTTTCAAGGGCTATGTAAACTCCATAGCAACCTTTCTGAAAATTCATTTGGCCATTACTTTTGATTCCCACTATGAAATTTCGATTTATCAGATTCGTTAGAAAGATATTCATAAACATATTTAAACATTTTTTGTTTCACTAAAATCCGTTTTATTTTGCATCTGGTACAGTCAGTCAAAGTTCGAATTCAAATTTTCAAACTACCGCGGCTTTTCCGGCCTTGTTTTATAATTAAAATAGTTATATTCGCTATAACTTCGATCCAAATGAATTTTTAGTCATAATTATTTAAAATAATTTATTTTAATATTCAAAATCCACTAAAATAGCCAAATTAAAAATTTTAAACTGGTTCTGATTTTCCGGGTTGTTACATTCTAATTTCGATTTATATAAATATATACATTCTAATTCTATTTAAAATAAATTTCTTGTTGTTATTATCTAAAATAATTCTTTCTAAATATTCAAATTCATTAAAATTGCCAAAATAAAAATTTTAAATTGGTTCTGATTCGCGTCCTCAAAAAGGAACGAAGCTGAAAGTTGTTTTGACTAACCAACTCAACTTTCAGTTTAGCTTTCATTCTTCAACTTTTCAGTTTCCAAGAATTTCTAGTTTTTACAAAAAATTTGCTAACACCCTAAACTTTCGAAAAATTTCGCCATAACCTCCTTTGTACGGGGAGCATCGGGAAAATCCCCAAACCGCCACATAGGCCCTCTCATCTCAAAAAGGAAAAAAAAGCCAATCGGCTTATAAAATCATCCAAACCCAATAAATTAGTGAACATGTACCTATTTGTCGGGCATACAGTTTTATTCCTCTTCTATAGCCTCCTTGCAGTAACCTGTTCAATGTATATACATGTACATGCATGCAATTCAAACAATTTTAAATTCAGCTCAATATTTTGATTCGATTTGGCTAATGGTTCAAAATTTAATTAATCAAACAACACAATCAACAATCAATTAGTTGATTCGTTTATCAAATTTATAATTTTAATATATATTACGAAATCATATTTTTGATGCCAAATCACAACAATAACCTATCTAGTTTTGGTTCTCATACTAGTGAATAGGAAATATATATATATATATATATCCCACCCTCGAAACTCGAACACAAACGACTGATGTTGTACAGTCATCAATAGTTTCATCTCCGGGCGACTAGAGTGTGATTCTATATCTATCCAGTATATTCAAACTTCGAATACATGCTTGCAAGGCGTATATGCAAAATATTTATATATTCGATTATCCAAATTCAATATAAAATAAATAATCAAATACGTATTATAAGATTTAAATATTCAAAACAATATTTGTTTTCACTTTTATTATGAAAATATCACTCTTTCGACTCATTCTAGGATACTACTGATCTCATCTCTAACGAGTCATTCTTATTGGATGTTACTAGACCAATCTCTATTGAATTCTTTCGTTTGGTTCTAATATGCCTTGTTCTCGAACTCTGTAAACCAAAGCTCTGATATCAAACTGACACGACCCAAACTTCCCCGTAAAGGAAAGCTTGGATTGAGTTGAGAACACGACAAATCAGAACATAAATAGAAGAACATTTCATTGCTGATTACAACAATTTACATCATAGTACAAGAATATATAGAGTATGAATAAATATTATACATTAAAAAAATATCATAGATTACAAATTACAATGCAGCGGAAAATAAAACAAAACACAAGTAAAAGAGATACACGGATACAGAGCTTTTCGAATATCGTTCCAGCTGTAAACCAGGATCATGTGAATATAAATCTGCAAAACCAAAACTACTAGCTGCCCGTGTGGAAAATAGGGGCACCCATAGTTTAGGTTAAAACAATAAACTACAGGTCAGTCGTGTGACTGGTGTGAGAACTAAAACAGTTATTAAATCTTTACTTTAAAAAATAAAGTAAATCAAGGGACCGTGCCATATAACATGGAACGGGTTTCCTCCCAAGAATACAAGTGCATAGAACAAACAACGCAATGCTTTTTGGAAAAATGAAGCTATTATAAGACTCAGGTTCCATCACATAATGCAATGCAAGCCGGAGGATAGAGTTTTCCCTTATAATAGCCAAACATGCTTCGTACGTTTAAAACAAATCCTTTTTTATACTATTATAAGTGCATAGTGTATAAAACAAATTCAAATATAAATGTATCAATCATAGACGGCATGGGGTTCCATATATCATGTCGCCAATACTAGGCTCTACAATCAAAACCGAAATGTCACGTATTGGAAATTGGATTTCCGTCATGAGTCGAGGCCATATGTAATAACCCGGAAATCTGAGCCAATTTAAAAATTTTATTTTGCCAATTTTAGCAAATTTTGAATATTTAAAATGAATTATTTTGAATAATGACGACGAGAAATTTATTTTGAATAGAATTTGAATGGCACGGTAGTTCGATAATTCGATTTCGAATTTCAAATGAATGTACGGGATTCAAAATAAACCGGATTTTAGTGAAACCAAAAATATTTGAATCTATTAGAGAATATCTTTCCAACGAATCCGAAAAATTGAAATTTCATAGCGGGGATAAAAAGTTACGCTCAGTTGAAAATTCAGAATAGTCGTTATGGAATTCTGGCCCTTAGAAATGGAAATTTTGCAAGCGACCTCGGTTTTCAATAAAACCACTTTTGTTGGATCCGCGATGTCAAGTTATTGTTAGATTCCAAAATTCGTAATTTTTCAAATCAATATGTGAGCATGGCAAAGAAAAGCGCGTTTGACCAGTTTTAGTTGATTTTAATCGACTGGAAAATGACCATTTTTCAAACGGTCTCAGAATTTGACGAAATTAGTTTTGTTAGGACCATATCGTCAAAACAAAGTTAGAAAATATTTTTCGGGAATTTTTAGAGGCTGTATGTGGGCCCGGTAAATTGAAATGTGCGTTCAAATTCAATATATAGAGTTATATTTGGATTTTGACGAAAACTGATCGAAACGATTGAATCAGCTTACGATACATATCCCATCGTGTTTGGAATGGGGGTAATTAGCTAGAGACGACAGTCGGTGGGTTCGATTTCGAGTTCGAAAATAAAAGTTGCTTTTTGAAATTTTAAAATAATAAAATATATAATATTTATAGGCCTCCACCATTCCTTTCTCTTCAGGTCAACGATTTTTTTTTTTTAAAAAAAACTCAATCGCGTCGCCCCCCACATCCACCGCCGCCCCCTTTTTGCCGCCATCGCCTCCACCAAGACGAGCCCCCCTTCTTCCCTGATCCTCCTCCCTCTCCCCTATCCCCTCCCACGTGAGCCTCACAGCCCCGAAGCCCACAAAACCGCCACCGGCCTCCAAACA
Source organism: Allium sativum (assembly GCA_030737875.1). Taxonomy (NCBI): domain Eukaryota; kingdom Viridiplantae; phylum Streptophyta; class Magnoliopsida; order Asparagales; family Amaryllidaceae; genus Allium; species Allium sativum. The sequence continues at coordinate 238,658,105 of CM060923.1, read as the reverse complement.
TCCAATCCGCCGCCACCTACGGCCCCACCCTGCCTGACCGCACCTTCCGGCCGCCGACCCCGACCCCTGCGTCGCCTCTGAACCCCCACCTCCGCAGTGAAACCTCCCTCCTCCATAAAAATGAAATTTTTATCCATTTTCAGTGTATCCCTTCGGTCCGTGAGCTTCCCGAGCCTCCTCCGCCAACCGTCAACGCTAGTGAGTGTTTATTTTTAATTTTATGTCGTTCATATAGATAAAATTTACTATTTTTATTATAGGTATATAATTAAAAATCTGAAATGTATAGGTATGAAGGAATAGAAAAGGTCGGATTTTTATATAGTTAATCGAATAGAAAAGGTCGGATTTTTATATAGTTAATCGAATAGAAATGGTTGGATTTTTATATAGTTAATCGAATAGAAAAGGTCGGATTTTTATATAGTAGCGATGTAAAAATAGAATTTTTATCTATATAGTGGCGATATAAAAATGTGATTTTTATCCATATAGAACGATTATAGAAAAGTGATTTTTATATACATAGCAAGAATATAAAAATGTGATTTTTATATATGTAGTGGCTATGGACGATGAAATTGACAAAAGGCGAGCGCGGCGAAGATTTTCTACATATGAAGAGTCATGGTGTTTGATTTAGCTAGTTGGTGAGAACTTCTCACCTTTAATTTAATTTTCTAATTAAAATATATACTAGGATGCAGACGGTGTTTAGTAGCCCCCGACGCCCGTCGTCCATAGACCATGGACGGCTTGTTTGTTTGTTTGATTTTGATGTGTAGTTGATTGTGTGATGTGGAACGGAATAAAATATTTACATAGTTAAAAATATTTTATAGTTAAAAATAAAAAATTTAACGTGTATATAAAAGGAAATAAATAAATACAAACAAATCGAACGATTTGTTTATATACGCACATTTGGCTGATATTGATAGGGACGATAAATTTTACACATCGCCCAACTGCACAAATAAAATATGTGTTTGATTGTTTGAAACCCCACACGTGTATTGGGATGATATATGACATACACTAATCATAATAATTAGCTGTACGTCGATCGATTGATTGACAGACTGTTATAAGCGTTGAATAGTTATATTTGATGCTTATACAGTGCAGAACACACTTTGGATGATGGTTGATTGTTAATCGTCATTGTTGCATATATGAATTGGATGAAATCCATATAACTGAAATTATAAGGTAATTGACTGTGTCTGATTCCAGTTCAAAATTATCGAATAATTTAAAATAATATTCAATGAAAATTGAATTGGGAAGCCGTGTTAAGTAGTTAAACGCCATTTCAACGCGAACATGAATTTTGTCGATTTTATAATGAATATCAAGAAGTGATTTCAGAATCAAATATTTTGAAATGAATTCGAATTGAAATTGAATAGAAATGAATTCGAATTGAAATTGAATAGAAATTAATTCGAATTGAAATTGAATAGAAATTAATTCGAATTGAAATTGAATAGAAATGAATTCGAATTGAAATTGAATAGAAAATGAATTCAAATTGAAATTGAATTCGAATTGAATTGAATAGAAAATGAATTCGAATTGAAATGGATTTGAAATTTGAATTGAACCGAAATGAATTTAAAATGAATTTATAAGGAAAAATTCAATTTGGATTTAAAATTGAATATGAAGTTGAAACTTACGATTTATAAAATATGTTTTTAAAGGAAATCGACGAAATATATATATAATATATATTATATATATAGAGAGGACTGAATAGAACGCGCCACTCTGCGGCAGTTCGTGAATTTCTACCATTGACTTCGAATGAACATTGCGGAAGATCCGACCATCAAATTCTCCTAAAAGCAGAATCATTCGGTTCGTATCGAAAAGAGCTTTCTAACGAATATTAGAAATTAGAAATCTAACGGCTGGATTTGTAATTATGTCCAAATCAAATTTGGAAAAGGTCGTTGTAAGTGCAGTTCGATGGCCGTTGATGGAAATCGACTGTACGGGCCTTGATAAAATTATTAAAAACATTAATAATTTGTGTAAAATCATAAGAAATGATTTGTGAAGAATTGGGATGAAAAACTCCATATTTGAAAAGATAAAAGTAGACTTTTATTGAAATGAATTGGATTTGAACTAGAATAATAATTTATTTATTTTTAAAATAAATAAATTGGATTTGAAATGGTTTCGAAAATAACCAGAATTTCCAATAATTGAATTGGAATGGATTTGAATCGAAATTGTCTTTGGAATATTTCGATGTTGGATTTCGTGATTATACAGATATTGTTATGGAAATTTGAAAGATATATTTATATCGTTATTTCCAATACGATATTTGTTGGTCGTAGAATTTGATATCGAATATAAGCCGATATATTTTCTATTCAGAGCCTTGTATTTAAATATCAAATGGGATTGGGTTTGACGTGAATGGTGTCTTCATTAACACTGTTCTTAAACCCAGTTGAGAAAAAATTGAATCTTTTTATTTAGATTTAATGAAGTGTACCAATTAAATGGTATTTAATTGGAATTGAATTTGAATTGATTTTTGGGTTTATCGTGAACGGTGTTTTAAATAACACTTGTTCTTTAACCCGATAATTAATAGAATGTGATTTTGGGTTGCCGTGGATGGTATCTTCAATAATACTGTTCTTGGACCCAACTGAGTTAAGAAAATCAGAAACTAACTGGAGATTAGTTAAGTTGAATGATTTCTTGGGTATTGATCTGATGTTGGTTTCGACCTTCGGGGTTAATACTTAGGGTAATTGCTCACTTGCTATTTTACGGTTAAAAGCTGATAGAATGGAATGTGATTTTGGGTTTATCGCGAGCTTTGTTTTAAATATCATTGATTCTTTAACCCAGTTAAAGATTAAAACTAAGTGGAGTGTTAATGAATCTTTAATTAGATTGAAAAGATCAAGAATGGAGTATCATCAGTTTTGCTCCAGGCAATAGTTAAATCTTTAATTAGATTTGACGTGAAATGGTAATTGAATTTACCGACAACACCGTGGTGTTAGATATGGAGTATTACCAGTTTTTCTCCATGGGATAAATAGGTTGGGATTGGGAAATAAAATAAATGATTACTTCGGTGTGGTTCACTAATTCCGACTAGTTGGATTTGATATCCAAAGGAAGATTAAAGAATAAATTTAAAAGAATTTATCTTTGATAAAATTAATGGGAACCTTTCCCTAAGAATGTGAAATTTAGAAACTAACTGAAGATTAGTTAAGATGAATGGTTTCCTTGTATTGATCTGATGTTGGTTTCGGCCTTCGGGGTTAATACTTAGGGAATTATTCTCTTACTAATTTACGGTTAGTGACTGATGAATTGGAATGAGGCGTATGTTGTGTTTGTGTAACACTTGTTTATTATATACGCAAGTTATTCGGAAAGACTGGGTTTATCACATTCTGAATAGCTGATACGACGAAAAGTCGAAGATGAAGACGGTGGTCAAAGACCGGAGGTCTTCACGTCGTTTGGGGTGATTACTGATGATCTTGATTGGGCCGTATACGCAAGTGGAGAGACTCAGTTAGTGGTCGTCCTGACGTACTTGGAGATCGATGGACATGCGAGGCACATGGTGCCTCCGGTTTCGTTCAGACCTAGAACGGACTTGTAAATGGACTATGTGTCTGACATTGGATATCATTCTGTGTGATTGATGGATATCGGTTGCATGGAGTGGTTTGTCTGTGTGGCGTGCTAAGATGCAAATGATCAAGGCTTCTGTTGAAAAGCAGGGTCTTGTGGTTGATGATTAAAGCACAGTCTGTGTGACATAGCTTTGTGTAGCGTGGATTCGCGAGCCTCACACCCCGGTTGTGAACCAGAAACGGGAAAAGACCTCAAGGAAGACATGCATTTCCTTCTAGGTAGAAGTGGCGTCAGTGGTTTTACACGCCCTGACGAGTTCGAAAAGCAACTTTTATTTATATGCCCCCCCATTCCTTCTAGGTAGGGACGACAGTCGGTGGGTTCGATTTCGAGTTCGAAAATAAAAGTTGCTTTTTGAAATTTTAAAATAATAAAATATATATTATTTATATGCCCCCCATTCCTTTCTCCTCAGGTCAACGATTTTAAAAGAAAAATAAAATCCAATCGCATCGGCCCCCACATCCACCGTCGCCCCCCCTTTCGCCACCATCGCCTCCGCCAAGACGAGCCCCCCTTCTTCCCTGATCCTCCTCCCTCTCCCCTATCTCCTCCCACGCGAGCCTCATAGCCCCGAAGCCCACAAAACCTCCGTCGGCTTCCAAACATCCAATCCGCCGCCACCTACGGCCCCACCCCGCCTGACCGCACCTTCCAGCCACTGATCCCGACCCCTGCACGACCTCTGAATCCCCCCTCCACAGTGAAACCTCCCTCCTCCATAAAAATGAAATTTTTATCCATTTTCAGTGTATCCCTTCGATTCGTGACCTTCCCGAGCCTCCTCTGCCAACCGTCAACACTAGTGAGTGTTTATTTTTAATTTTATGTCGTTCATATAGATAAAATTTACGGATTTTATTATAGGTATATAATTAAAAATATGAAATGTATAGGTATGAAGGAATAGAAAAGGTCGGATTTTTATATAGTTAATCGAATAGAAAAGGTCGGATTTTTTTATAGTTAATCGAATAGAAAAGGTCGGATTTTTATATAGTTAATCGAATAGAAAAGGTCGGATTTTTATATAGTAGCGATGTAAAAATAGAATTTTTATCTATATAGTAGCGGTATAAAAATGTGATTTTTATCCATATAGAGCGATTATAAAAATGTGATTTTTATATACATAGCAAGAATATAAAAATGTGATTTTTATATATGTAGTGGCTACGGACGATGAATTTTGACAAAAGGCGAGCACGGCGAAGATTTTCTATATATGAAGAGTCGTGGTGTTTGGTTTAGCTAGTTGGTGTGAACTTCTCACCTTTAATTTAGTTTTCTAGTTAAAATATAAACTAGGATGCGGACGGTGTCTAGTAGCACCCGACACCCATCGTCCACAGACCATGGACGGCTTGTCTGTTTGTTTGATTTTGATGTGCAGTTGATCGTGTGATGTGGAATGGAATAAAATATTTGTATAGTTAATAATAAAAATTTTAACGTGTATATAAAAGGAAATAAATAAATATAAACAAATCGGACGATTTGTTTATATACACACATTTGGCTGATATTGATTGGGACGATAAATTTTACACATCGCCCAACTGCACAAATAAAATCTGTGTTTGATTGTTTGAAACCCCACACGGGTATTGGGATGATATATGACATACACTAATCCCAATAATTAGTTGTACGTCGATCGATTGATTGACAAACTGTTATAAGCATTGAATAGTTATATTTGATGCTTATACAGTGTAGAACACACTTTGGATGATGGTTGATTGTTTATCGTCATTGTTGTATATATGAATTGGATGAAATCCATATAACTGAAATTATATGGTAATTGACTGTGTCTGAATCCAGTTCAAAATTATCGAATAATTTAAAATAATATTCAATAAAAATTGAATTGGGAAGCCGTGTTAAGTAGTTAAACGCCATTTCAACACGAACGTGAATTTTGTCGATTTTATAATGAATATCGAGAAGTGATTTCAGAATCGACTATTTTGAAAGGAAATCAAATTGAAATTGAATAGAAATGAATTCGAATTGAAATTGAATAGAAATGAATTCGAATTGAAATTGAATAGAAATGAATTCGAATTGAAATTGAATAGAAAATGAATTCGAATTGAAATTGAATAGAAAATGAATTTGAATTGAATTGAATAGAAAATGAATTCAAATTGAATTGAATAGAAAATGAATTTGAAATTTGAATTGAACCGAAATGAATTTAAAACGAATTTATAAGGAAAAATTCAATTTTGATTTAAAATTGAATATGAAGTTGAAACTTACGATTTATAAATTACGTTATGAAAGGAAATTGACGAAAAGAGCTTTGACTTCGAATGGACATTGCGGCAGATCCGACTGTCGGATTCTCCTAAAACCAGAACCGTTGGGTTCGTATCGAAAAGAGCTTTCTAACGAATATTAGAAATTAGAAATCTAATTTCTGGATTTGGAATTATGACCAAATCGAATTTGGGAAAGGTCGCTGTAAGTACAGTTCGATGGCCGTTGATGGAAATCGACTATGCGGGCCTTGATAAAATTATTAAAAAATATTAATAATTAGTGTAAAATCATAAGAAATGATTTGTGAAGAATTGGGATGAAAAACTCCATATTTGAAAAGATAAAAGTAGAGTTTTATCGAAATGAACTCGATTTGAACTAGAATAATAATTTATTTATTTTTAAAATAAATAAATTGGATTTGAAATGGTTTTGAAAATAACCAGAATTTCCAATAATTGAATTGGAATGGATTTGAATCGAAATTGACTTTGGAATATTTCGATGTTGGATTTCGTGATTATACAGATATTGTTATGGAAATTTGAAAGATATATTTATATCGTTATTTCCAATACGATATTTGTTGGTCGTAGAATTTGATATTGAATATAAGCCGATATATTTTCTATTCAGAGCCTTGTATTTAAATATCAAATGGGATTTGGGTTTGTCGTGAATGGTGTCTTCATTAACACTGTTCTTAAACCTAGTTGAGAAAAGATTGAATTTTTTTATTTAGATTTAATGAAGTGTACCAATTAAATGGTATTTAATTGGAATTGAATTTGAATTGATTTTTGGGTTCATCGTGAACGGTGTTTTAAATAACATTGATTCTTTAAAACCCGATAATTAATGGAATGTGATTTTGGATTGTCGTGAACGGTATCTTCAATAATACTGTTCTTGGAGCCAACTGAGTTAAGAAAATCAGAAACTAACTGGAGATTAGTTAAGTTGAATGATTTCTTGGGTATTGATCTGATGTTGGTTTCGGCCTTCGGAGTTAATACTTAGGGTAATTGCTCACTTGCTATTTTACGGTTAAAAGCTGATACAATGCAATGTGATTTTGGGTTTATCGCGAACCATGTTTTAAATGACATTGATTCTTTAACCCAGTTAAAGATTAAAACTAAGTGTAGTTTTAATGAATCTTTAATTGGATTGAAAAGATCGAGAATGGAGTATCACCAGTTTTGCTCCAGGCGATAGTTAAATCTTTAATTAGATTTGAACGTGAAATGGTAATTGAATTTACCGACAACACCGTGGTGTTAGATATGGAGTATTACCAGTTTTTCTCCATGGGATAAATAGGTTGGGATTGGGAAATAAAATAAATAATTACTTCGGCGTGGTTCGCTAATCCCGACTAGTTGGATTTGATATCCAAAGGAAGATTAGAGAATAAATTTAAAAGAATTTATCTTTGATAAAATTAATGGGAACCTTTCCCTAAGAATGTGAAATTTGGAGACTAACTGAAGATTAGTTAAGATGAATGTTTCCTGGGTATTGATCTGATGTTGGTTTCGGCCTTCGGGGTTAATACTTAGGGAATTGTTCTCTTACTAATTTACGGTTAGTGGCTGATGAATTGGAATGAGACGTATGCTGTGTTTGTGTAACACTTGTTTTTTATATACGTGAGTTATTCGGAAAGACTGGGTTTATCCCATTCTGAACTGATACGACGATAAGTCGAAGATGAAGATGGTGGTGGAAGACCGGAGGTCTTCACGTCGTTTGGGGTGATTACTAATGATCTTGATTGGGCTGTACACCCAAGAGGAGAGAATCAGTTAGTGGTCGTCCAGACGTACTTGAAGATCGATGGATATGCGAGGTACAAGGTGCCTCCGGTTTCGTTCAGACCCAGATCGGACTTGTAAATGGACTGTGTGTCTGACATTGGATATCATTCTGTGTGATTGATGGATATCGGTTGCATGGAGTGGTTTGCCTGTGGCATGCTAAGATGCAAATGATTAAGGCTTCTGTTGAAAAGTAGAGTCTCGTGGTTGTTGATCAAAGCACGATCTGTGTGGCATAGCTTTGTGTAGCGTGGATTCGCGAGCCTCACACCCCAGTTGTGAACCAGAAACGGGAGAGGACCTCAGGGAGGACACGCGTTTCATTCTAGATAGAAGTGGCGTCAGTGGTTTTACATGCCCTGACGAGTTTGACTTATGTGGTTGTTGCTGTTGCGAGGCGCCTTGGATATATCGGTGACTATGTGAAGCCGATGGAGTCATTCGTTGGCTCATTTACGCCCCAAAGGGCGGGGAAACGTAGTGTTCAGGCATTTTAATCCACATCGGTGGACCGGCCCTGTCGCTCTAAAGGTCACTCGAGCTCTGACCTGAGACTTGGGCTAGATTGTCTCGAATAGGTAGAGGACGATCCCTGGCCTCAGTTCATAGATGGAAATCCAATTTTCAAATACGATATGTGCGGTTTTGGTTGTAAACCTATATGTGGCGACATAGTGGCATGGGACGCTCTTGTCGCCTATGATTGATATTTATGATTGTATATAAAATCATAAACTAACTGGAAACGAGCTAAGATGGGTGGTTTCCTAGGTATTAGTCTGATGTTGGTTTCGGCCTTCGGGGTTAATACTTAGGGAATCGTTCTCTTACTAATTTACGGATGGAGTCTGATTAAGAATTAAAACATGAAATTTAGCGTATCAAACATTCTTTGGCTATTATAAGGTAAAAACTCTATCCTCCGACTTGCGTTGCATTGTGTAATGGGACCTGGGTCTTATAATAGCGTCATTGTTTTTTATTTAGCATTGCGCTGTTGTTTAATGCACTGGTATTCTTGGAAGGAAACCCATTTCCTGTTATACGGCGTGGTCCCTTGATTTACCTAACTTTAAAATAAAGATTAATAACTGTTTTATTTCTCACGCCAGTCACATGACTGACCTGGAGTTTATTGTTTTAACCTAAACTCTGGGTGCCCTTATGTTGACACGGACAGTTAGTAGTTTTGGTTTTGTAGATTTATATTCACAGGATCCTGGCTTACAGCTGGAAAGATATCCGGAAAGCTCTGTATCCGTATATCTCTTCTAGTTGTGTTTTGTATTATTTCTGCTGCTATGTATTTAAATGTAGTTTAAATCTCTGATATTTTATGTGCAATATTTATTCATACCCTGTATATTCTTGTTTTCTGATGGAATTGTTGTAATAAGCAATGAAATGTTCTTCTGTCTGCGTTCTTTTGTGTGTTGTTCTCAAAGTATCCGCTCTTTCCTTACCGGGGAAGTTACGGGTCCTTACACCAGAGATGGATCCTCACACTTCGAGACACTCGAGCCAATGTCTCAGGACTCCCCACAGAGAGCCCTTGGATCGGTTAGGTCGGTCCTCCCTTATGTATGAGGATTAGTTTCTCCTGAACACAAGTTTCCCGGTCCAATCGGACCTTTATCCATCGGCTCCGTAGAGACCGATATATCCGAAGCGCCTTGCAACCCCACAACCACATAGGTAAAAATATAAAAATGTCAGGGCTTGCAAAACCCTAACACTACCCATAGCTAGAAAGAAACATCATGTTCTCCCAACGGTCCGATCCCGTTTTTGACTCATACCGAGGTGTGAGGCTCGCGAATTAATGCTATACAAAATCTATGCTATATTAAAGTTGTGCTTTGATCATTAACCACAAGACTCTGCTTTTCAACAGTAGCCTTGATCATTTCATCTCGGTATGCCACACAGGCAATTCATGCCATGCGATTGATATCTATCGATATATAACCTCTAAGCTCGTAGGTCTCAGAGAAGGGCAATAAGCAAGAGAATAAATTCTCCGCCGCCAAAAAGATATATATTTAAAGAAATCAATCAACACAGAATAAAATCCAATGTCAGACACACATCCATTTACAAGTTCGTTCTGGGTCTGAACGAAACTGGAGGCACCTTATTCCTCGTCCCGTATGACCAATACAGGAGAGAGGTCCTCGCATACCCGGTCGATCTCCAATTACGTCTGCACAATCACCACTTATTACCTCGTCTTGGGTGTACAGCCCAATCAAGACATCAGTAATCTTCCAAACGATGTGAAGACCTCTGGTCTTCAACCACCGTCTTCGTCGTCGGCATATCGTCAAATCAATTATTCAGAATGGGTATAAACCCGGCGTTCCCGAATAACCTGCGTATATAATAAACAAGTGTTATAAAAACACAACATACGCCTCATTCCAATCCAGAATATTCTTTTATTCAAATATTCGTATCATTTGGGAAAGGTTCCCGTTAATTTTATCAAAGATAAATCCTTTAAATTTATTCTTTAATCATCCTTTGGATGTCAATTCAAACCATATTAAGGTTTATCGAAACTAGTCGGGATTAACGCACCTTACCGAAGTAATCATTTATTTAATTTCCCAATCCCAACCTATTCATCCCATGGAGCAAAACTGGTAATACTCCATATCTAACACCACAGTGTTATTAGTAAAATTAATTACCATTTCCCGTTCAAATCCAATTAAAGATTTAACTATCGCTTGGAGCAAAACTGGTGATCCTCCACTCTCGATCATTTCAAAAATTTGATAATTTCAAATTATCTGTTCTCATTCCAATCTAATTAAAGATTCATTAAAACTCTACTTAGTTTTAATCTTCCCAAAAGTCAATATTAGTGATTATTTAACTTTGGAAAAACAAACATGTCGCATCAACAATCTACACCGTACTATTGATTTCTACCGATATATAACCTCTGAGCTCAGTGTTAAACAAGAGAATAAGTTATCCGCCACCAAACAAATATATATTTAGTAGAGATCAACCATACAGTTCGAGATACAATAACAGACATGTAATCCTGCCTTTAACTGGGTTAAAGAACTAATGTCATTAAAACACATTTCACGATAAACCCAAATCGAATTCCACTGATTATGGAATCCTCACGGAAAAACAAATTGATATATAACCAATATCAATTTCCGTATCCGACTAATCATATAAATGGAATAACGGCAAAGACTTTTAAATTCCATATGTATTAACAGTCTTCCTCCACAGAAGTTCACTTCGATTATTATCAAATCGAATTCCATTCAATTCCAATTTGATATATTAAATTGGAAAACTTTACTTTGGAAAATTCCCGTAAAATCTTATTAAAAAGATTTATAAATTCCAAATCTCATTTCACTGTAAATCGGGTTAAAGAATGAATGTCGTTAAAAACACAGTTCACAATAAACCCAATTCACATTCCATTTTCAATTCCAATTAAATGTTAATTAATTGGTAAATTCTTCTAAATCTTATTGAAAAGATTTAATCTTTTCTCAACTGGGTTTAAAAACAGTGTCATTTAAAACACAGTTCACGACAAATCCAAAATCCAATTCAATATTGAATACAAGGCTCTGAACAGAAATTATATCCGCCTATATTCAAAATCAAATTCTGAAATTAACAAATATCGTATTGGGAATAACGATATATATATCTTCCAAATTCCTCCACAATATCCGTATAATCACAGAATCCAATATCGAAATCTTCCGAAGACAATTTCGATTCAAATCCATTACAATTCATACGTTGGAAACTTTGGTTATTTTTAAAACCATTTCAAATCCAATTTATTTATTTAAAAATATTGGATTTATAATTCTAGTTCATAACTAGTTCATTTCGATAAAAAAATATTTTTATCTTTTCAAATATGGAATTTTACATCCCAATTCTTTCAAAATCATTTATTATGATTTTACACAAATTATTGATATTTTCAATAATTTTATCAAGGCCTGTACAGTCGATTTCCATAAACGGTCATCGAACTGCACTTACAGCGACCTTTACCAAATTTGATTTGGACATAATTCCAAATCCAACCGTTAGATTTCAAATTCCTTATATTCTTTGGAAAGCACTTTTCGATACGAACCCAACGGTTCCGATTTTAGGAGAATCTGATGGCCGGATCTCCCGTAATGTCAATTCAAAGTCAGTGGTCGAAATTCACGAACTACCGCGGCGCGGCGCGTTCTACTCAGGCCATTAAATATATATAATATATATTTTATATATTTCATAGATTTCCATTTAAAACATATTTTATAAATCGTTTTCAAAATGATTTCAACTTCATATTCAATTTCAAATCAAAATTGAATATTCCATATCATCAATATATAAATGATAATATTTTCAAAACATTAGATTTTGAAATCACTTTCTTTTCTTTATTCATTATAAAAATGAATAAAATCGATATAAATGTCGTTCATGTCAAAATGGCGTTTATGTAATCAACACGGCTTTATATATTTAAATATTTATGTGTCCATCCAAAATCGTACATCAAAATCATATTTTGATCCATTTGAATATTATTTTAAAATATTCTTTATTTTAAAATATTTGTTCTTTCCGAAACCGGATTTTAACGAAACCAAAAATATTTGAATCTAATAGAGAATATCTTTCCAACAAATCCGAAAAATTGAAATTTCATAGCGGGGATAAAAAGTTATGTCCAGTTGAAATTTCAGAATAGTCGCTATGGAATTTCGGCCCTTAAAAATGGAAATTTTGCAAATGACCTCGGATTTCGACGAAACCACTTTTGTTGGATCCGTGAAGTCAAGTTATTGCTAGATTCCAAAATTCGTAATTTTCTGATTCAATATGTGAGCGTGGCAAAGGAAAACATGTTTTGTCAATTTCGATCGACCTGAAAATGGCCATTTCTCAAATGGTCTCAGAATTTGACGAAATTAGTTTTGTTAGGACCGTATCGTCAATACGAAGCTAGAAAATATTTTTTGGGAATTTTTAAATTCCGTATGTGGCCCCGGTAAAATGAAATGTGCGTTCAAATTCAATATATAGAGTTATATTTGGATTTTGACGAAAACTGATCGAATCAGCCTACGATACATATCCCATTGTGTTCGGAATGTGGGTAATACGCTGGGGACGACAGTCGGTGGGTTCGAATCCGAGTTCGAAAATAAAAGTTACTTTTTGAAAGAATAAAATATTAATTAAATAAAATTATATAACCTTCCTTCCCTCTTCTCTCTCTTCCTTTTCTCTTCGTTCTGAAATAAAATATATAAAAAAAAGGAAAGAAACCGACGGAAGGAATCACGCCTTCCTCTCCCACCCGATTCGCTCAGCTCCGCCCAGGCCTCCTGCCATCCCCAACGTCGTGAAGCTCAGGCGAGCCCCTCCGATCGAGACCGCCCCTCCCTCAGCTCTTCTCCTTCTCTAATTCCGCAAACCCTACCCCTAAAACCCGCGCCCAGGCCCGCCGTGATTACCTAGCCCCCTCCGACCCTCCACCAACCTCTGACCACCGGAATAATCCGCACGAAACCCTCCCCCTTCCTTCAATGGTAAAGGTAAGTTCCTATATTCTTTATTTCAGTTATTTTCTACAATGAATAGATAGAATTTTTAATCGTGAAGAGTTAAGTTTTTTAGAACGTGTAAGTATCGATTTTTAGTTCATGAAAGTTATGATTTTCATTAACGAAAGATTAGATTTTTGATTGCATGAAATTTTGATTTTTAAAAGCATGAAACTTTGATTTTTAACATACAAAAGGAGAGATTTTTATTCTCTTAAAGAAATGATTTTTATTTTGTTAAAGGAGTAATTTCTATAAACAGGAAGTTAGTATTTCTATGATATGAAGTTCAATATAAAGATTTGATTTTTTGTAGACAAAGAAACGATGTTTATTTATAGTTATAGAGTATTAAAAATATAATTTTTATTATAGTAGAGTATTAAAAATATAATTTTTATAAAGTAGAAGTATTGAAAATATGATCTTTATAGATGTAACGGTATAAAATATAATTTTTATAAAGTAGAAGTAGTAAAAATGTGATTTTTATCCATATAAGGTTGAAATAAAAATGTGATTTTATAGCGATGAAATAAAAATTCGATCTTTATGTATGAAGTAGGAATAAAAATATGATTTTTATTTATTGAAAAGAAGTGATAAAAATATAATTTTTATTATAAACAGCGTGAAAAGGATTGTAGTAGAATTTCAGGCAGATCCAGACGGTTCAGCAGTTCAACAGTAAAGCACGGCGGAGTGGAACCCTCTGTGAGAACTTCACACTTTTAATTTAATTTCTAGTTAAAATATATACTAGGATGCAGACGGTGTTTAGTTGCACCCGACACCCGTCGTCCACAGACCATGGACGGCTTGTATGCTTGTTTGTTTGATTTTGATGTGTGGTTGATTGTGTGATGTGATGTGAAATGAAATAAAATATTTATATAGTTAAAATATTTTATAGTTGAAAATAGAATTTTTAACGTGTATTTGAAATGAAATAAATATAAACAAATCGGACGATTTGTTTATATACACTCATTTGACTGATTTTGATTGGGACGATAAATTTTACACATCGCCCAACTGCACAAATAAAAATCTGTGTTTGTTGATTTGAAACCCCACACGGGTATTGGGATGATATTTGACGTACACTAATCGTACACATCGCCCTTAAAAATGAAAATTTTGCAAACGACCTCGGTTTCCACGAAACCACTTTTGTTGGGTCCGTGATGTCAAGTTATTGCTAGATTCCAAAATTCGTAATTTTCTGAATCAATTTGACAGTTTTAGTCAATTTGACAGTTTTAGTCAATTTGGATCGACCAGAAAATGGCCATTTTTCAAACAATTTTCAAATTTGATGAAATTAGATTTGTTAGAACCGTATCGTCAATACAAAGCTAGAAATAATTTTTCTGGAATTTTTAGAATCAGTATGTGGCTCCAGTAAATTGAAATGTGCGTTTAAATTGAGTATATAAAGATTTATATTTTAAATTCAACGGAAACTGATCGTAACGATCGAATTGACCTGCGATACATATCCCATTGTGTTCAGAATCGGGGTAATATGCTGGGGACGACGGCCGTTGGGTTCGAATTGGAGATCAAACGAAAAAGCAACTTTTTGGAGAATAAATTAATTTAATTATATATATATTTATATATATATATATATATATATATATATATTACAACCCCTCCCTCTCCTCCCTTCATTAGTCAATGCTCAGAAATCAAAATAAAATCCGATCCCCTTTTTTCTCTGTCGCCCTCCCTTACCAACCCCCACCCAACGTCGTTCGCCCCTCCGCTTGGCCCGCTTTCACCCCATTCCAGCACCGTCCTCTCCCCTCCGTTCCCCGACCATTCCGTGGCACCGCACCCCCCTGAGCCCCAAAACCCATCGCTAACCCTAGCCCCTCAAACTGACAGCCGCCACACCCTTATCCCTTCGCCACTACTGCTTCCGACCGCCACTCAGACGCTGGTGCCCCCTTCTCTTCGATAAGCAACATGCGTTTTTATATTCATGTTATTTTATTTTTATTTTTTTCCTTTTCTTTCAGCTTTGAATATAGATTTTAAATATAGAAAAAAAAAACTGATTTTTAATTATATCAAAACTGATTTTTTTATGTGTTATAAAAATTAATTTTTATTTTTGTTTAACAAAAAGATTAGGTTTTGTATAACAAAAAGATTAGGTTTTTTGTTTAAAAAATGTTTTAAGTTTTGTAAAGAGTTAGGGAAAAATCGAATTTTTCTATGTATGTAAAGTACATAAAGATCGGATTTTTATATATGAAGTGGCGAAGTAAAATTTGATCTTTATATATTTAGCGATACAATAAAATGCGATTTTTATTATGTGTATAGTGATATAACAATACGATATTTACTAAGAAGTTAGCAATATAAAAATATAATTTTTATATAATAGAAATTATAAAAATATGATTTTTTATGTAGGAGAGATTGTAAAAATATAATTTTTATATGAAGTAGATAATAAAAATGTGATTTTTATATATGTAGTGGATGCGGACAACGAAAGCGATAAAAGGCGAGTGGCGAAGATTTCCTACATATGAAGAGTCGCGGTGTATTGGTTTAGCTAGTCGGTGAGAACTCCTCACTTTTATTTTATTTTCTAGTAGAAATATATACTAGGATGCAGACGGTGCTTAGTAGCACCCAACACCCGTTGTCCACAGACCATGGACGACTTGTGTGATTGGTTGTGTTGTAAAATTTGACTGTTGATTATGATGTGAAAAATATATATTCATGTGTTGAAATAAAATATATATTCATGTGTTGAAGTAAAATATATATTCATGTATTGAAATAAAATATATATTCATGTGTTGAAATCAAATATATATATTCATGTGTTAAAATAAAATAATTATTCATTTACAAATCGAACGATTTGTTTATGTACACCGATTTGACTGATATTGATTGGGACGATAAATTTTACACATCGTCCAACTACACAAATAAAAATCTTTGTTTGTTGATTTGAGAAACCCCACAAGGGTATTGGGATGATATTTGACGTACACTAATCCCGATTGTTTAGTTGTATGTCAATCGATGGGTTGACAGACTGTGTAAGCGTTAATTATTTATATTTAATGCTTATGCAGTTGTGTGGTGCACTCTGGATGATGGTTGATTATTTATCGTTGCTATTATATACATACATGTGTTGTAGAAAATCCATATAATTAACCTTATATGGTAATTGATTGGGCCTCATTCCAATTTGGAAAATAAGGAATATTATAGAAATAAATTCATGTGTTGAATAGAATGTAAATTCATATGTTGAATAGAAAATAAATTCATGTGTTGAATAGAATAAAAATTCATGTGTTGAATAATATAAATTCATGTGTTGAATAGAAAATAAATTCATGTGTTGAATAGAAATAAATTCAAGTGTTGAATAGAATAAAAACTCATGTGTTGAATAGAAAAAATTCATGTGTTGAATAATATAAATTCATGTGTTGAATAGAAAATAAATTCATGTGTTGAATAGAAATAAATTCATGTGTTGAATAGAATAAACATTCATGTATTGAATAAAAGCCGTGTTGATTAGATCGATGCAATTTTGATGTGAACGATATTTATATTGATTTTATTCATTTTTATAATGAATATAGAAAAGAAAGTGATTTCAAAATGTAACGTTTTGAAAATATTATCATTTGTATATCGATGATGTGGAATATTCAAATTTGATTCTAAATTGAATATGAAGTTGAAATCGTTTCGAAAACGAATTTAAAACGATTTATAAAATGCGTTTTGAAAGGAAATCGATGAAATATATATAATATATAAATATATAATGGCCTGAATAGAATGCGCCGCACTTCGGCAGTTCGCGAATTTCGACCATAGACTTCGAATGGACGTTACGGGAGATGCGACCGTTGGATTCTCCTAAAACCGAAACTTTTGGGTTCGTATCGAAAAGATCTTTCAAACGAATATTAGAAATTTGAAATCTAATGGTTGGATTTGGAATTATATCCAAATCAAATTCGGAAAAGGTCGCTGTAAGTGCAGTTCGATGGCCGTTGATGGAAATCGACTGTACGGGCCTTGATAAAATTATTAAAAATAGTAATATTTTTATTAAAATCATAAGAAATGATTTGGAAAGAACTGAGATGAAAAACTCCATATTTGAAAAGATAAAAATAGATTTTTATCGAAATGGGCTAGTTTTGAACTAGAATTATAATCCCCTTTATTTTTAAAATAAATAAATTAGATTTGAAAGGATTTTAAAAGTAACCAGAATTTCCAATAATTGAATTGGAATGGATTTGAATCGAAATTGTCTTTGGAATATTTCGATGTTGGATTTCGTGATGATATAGATATTGTT
Source organism: Allium sativum (assembly GCA_030737875.1). NCBI lineage: Eukaryota > Viridiplantae > Streptophyta > Magnoliopsida > Asparagales > Amaryllidaceae > Allium > Allium sativum. The sequence continues at coordinate 238,640,343 of CM060923.1, read as the reverse complement.
ATGGGAATTTAAAAAACATGTTTATATAGTTATTTCCATTAAGATATTTGTTGGTCGTCGAATTTGAAATTGAATATAAGTTGATATATTTTCTATTCAAAGCCTTGTAATTAACATCAAATGGGATTTGGGTTTGTCGTGAATGGTGTCTTCGTTAACACTGTTCTTTAACCCAGTTAAAGACAGGATATGATTTCGTAAGTTAAACAATCATTAATATTGATTTTTGGGAAGATTAAAACCAAGTGGAGTTTTAATTAATCTTTAATTAGATTGAAATGATCGAGAATGGAGTATCACCAGTTTTGCTTCAGGCGATAGTTAAATCTTTAATTAGATTTGAACATGAAATAGTAATTGAATTTACCGATAACACCGTGTTGTTAGATATGAAGTATGACTAGTTTTACTTCATGGGATGAATAGGTGGGGATTGGGAAATAAAATAAATTATTACTTCGGCGTCGTTCGCTAATCTCGACTAATTTGAATTGATATTCAAAAGAAGATTAAAGAATAAATTTAAAGAAATTCTCTTTGATAAAATTAATAGGAACCTTTCCCAAAGTATAAGAATATTTGAATAAAAGAATATTCTGAATTGGAATGAGGCGTATGTTGTGTTTGTGTAACACTTGTTTATTATATACGCGAGTTATTCATAAAGACCGGGTTTATCCCACTCTGAATAGCTGATTTGACGATGTGTCGAGGGTGAAGACGGTGGTCGAAGACTGGAGGTCTTCACATCATTTGGGTGATTACTGATGATCTTGATTGGGCTATACACCCAAGAAGGGAATCAGTTGGTGATCGTCCAGACGTACTTGGAGATCGATGGATATGCGAGGTACAAGGTGCCTCCGGTTTCATTCAGACCCAGAACGAACTTGTAAATGGACTGTGTGTCTAACATTGGATTTTATTCTGTGTGATTGATATCTATTAAATATATATTTGTTTGGCGGTGGAGAATTTATTCTCTTGCTTAACGCCCTTCCCTGAAACGTACGAGCTCAGGGGTTATATATTGATGGATATCAATCACGTGGAGTGAATTGCCTATGTGGCATCCCTAAGTGGCAATTGATCAAGGCTTATGTTGAAAAGCAAAGTCTTGTGGTTGATGATCAAAGCACCGCCTGTGTGGTATAGCTTTGTGTAACGTTGATTCGCGAGCCTCACACCCCGGTTGTGAACCAGAAACGGGAGAGGACAACAGGGAGGACATGCGTTTCTTTCCAACTAGAAGTGGCGTCAATGGTTTTACACGACCTGATGAGTTTGACTTATGTGGTTGTTGGATTGCGAGGCGTCTCGGATATATCGGTGGCTGTGTGGAGCCAATGGAGTCATTGGACTCATTGACACCACAAAGGGTGGGGAAACGCAGTGTTTAGTCATTTTAATCCACATCGGTGGACCGGCCCTGACGATCCAAAGGCTTGACTAAGTATTTGTCTGAGGGGTGGGCTAGAGCATCTCGAATTCGGTAGAGGACTGTCTTTTGCCTCGGTTCACAGACGAAAATCCAACTTCCAATACGTGACAATTGCGGTTTTGATTGTAAACCTATATATGGCGACCTAGTGGTATGGGGCACTTATGCCATCTATGATTGATACTTATGATTGAAATTGTTTTGACACTATGCACTTATAGTAATAATAAAACATGAAATTTCACGTACCAAGCATTCTTGGCTATTATAAGGTAAAAACCGTATCCTCCGGCTTGCGTTGCATTATGTGATGGGACCTGGGTCTTACAATAGCTTCATTGTTCTTTATTTAGCATTGCGCTATTGTTTTATGCACTGGTATTCTTGGGAGGAAACCCGTTCCGTGTTATACGGCGTGGTCCCTTGATTTACCTAACTTTATAATAAAGATTAATAACTGTTTTAGTTCTCACAACAGTCACATGACAGACTTGGAGTTTATTGTTTTAACCTAAACTCTGGGTGCCCTTATTTCGACATGGGCAGCTAGTAGTTATGGTTTTGCAGATTTATATTCACAGGATCCCGATTTACAGCTGGAACGATACTCGGAAAGCTCTGTATCCGTGTATTACTTCTAGTTGTGTATTGTATTATTTTCCGCTGCTATGTAATGTATTGTAATCTTTGATATTTATCGAATGTGTAATATTCTTTCATACTCTGTATACTCTTGTATTTTGATGGAATTGTTGTAATATATGATGAAATGTTCTTCTGTTTGCGTTCCGATGTGGCTTGTTCTCTATTCTATCCGGGCTTTCCTTACCGGGGAAGTTCGGGTCGTTTCATTTTGGTATCAGAGCTCTGGTTTACAAAGCTCGAGAACAAGGCACTTTAGAACCATACGAAAGAATTTATCAGAGATTGTATTAGTAATATCCAATAAGAATGACTCGTTATAGATCGGATCAGTAGTATCCTAGAACAAGTGTAAAGAGTATATTTCTAAAATGAAAACAAATTTTGTTTCGAAAATTTAAATCAATTATTTGTATTTGATTATTTATTTTATATTGAATTTGGACAATCCAGTATATAAAGATTTTGCGTATACGTCTGATCCGCGTGTATTTGAAGTTTTGATATACTGGATAGATATAGAAACACACTCTAGTCGCCCGGGGATGATACTAGTAATTGTGACCACATTACCAGTATTTATGCTCGAGTTTCGAATGTGTGATGTTTATATGATTTCAATTGACTGGTGCGAGAACCAAAATTAGATAGGGTCTATTGTTGTGATTTGGCACCAACAATGTGATTTTTTGACTATGTATCAAAGTTATGAATTTGAAACGTTAATCAACTAATTGATTGCTGATTGTGTTGTTTGATTATGATTAATTAAATGTTGAACCTTTAGCCAAATTGAACCAAATATTGAACTGTATTGAAAATTGTTTGAATTTGCATGCATATACATGTACTTACATTGAACAGGTCATTGCAAAGAGGCTAGAGAAGAGGAATAAAATTGTTTTCCCGACAAATAGGTACATGTTTATTGTATTTCTTGAGTTTTTGATGATTTTATGAGCCGATTGGCTAGCCGCTTGGCTGTTTCTTTTTCTTTTTGGATTGGTGAGGGCCACGGGAGGCTATTTGAAATATCCCGAAACTCCCGGTGCAGGGGAGGTTATGGCGAAATTTTTCGAAAATTTAGGGTGTTAGCCAAATTTTTGAAGAATTTGAAAAGTTCTTAGAAACTGAAAAGTTGAAGAACTTAAGCCATAAAGAAAATAATAAAAGTTGAGTTGGTTCGTAAAACAACTTTCAGCTTCGTTCCTTTTTGGGGACGAAAATTTTTAAGTGGGGGAGATTGTAATAACCCGGAAATCTGAGCCAATTTAAAATTTTTATTTTGGCAATTTTATTGAATTTTGGATATGTAAAATGGTTTATTTTAAATAATTACGACGAGAAATTTATTTTGAATAGAAATAGAACGTATATATTTATATAGATCGTCGTTTGAATATAAATATTTATTTTAAAATATAAAAGGGATTGAAATTGGCGTGGTAGTTAGAAAATTCGATTTCAAAGTCCAAATGAATGCACAAGATTCAAAATAAACTAGATTTTGGCGAAACAGAAAACATTTGAATCTATTTGAAAATATCTTTCCAACGAATCCGAAAAATCAAAATGTCATAGCGGGCTAAAAAGTTATGCCCAGTAAAAAATTCAGAATAGTCGCTACGGTATTCTGGCCCTTAAAAATGAAAATTTTGTAAACAACCTCGATTTTCGATGAAACCACTTTTGTTGGGTCTGGGATGTCAAGTTATTGCTAGATTCCAAAATTCATAATTTTCTGAATCATTGTGTGAGCGTGGTAAGAGAAAACGTGTTTTGACAGTTTCAGTCAATTTGGATCGACTAGAAAATGGCCATTTTTCAAACGATCTTCAAATTTGACGAAATTAGTTTTGTTAGAACCGTATCGTCAATACAAAGCTAGAAATAATTTTTCTGGAATTTTTAGAATCAGTATGTGGCCCCAGTAAATTGAAATGTGCGTTTAAATTAAATATATAAAGATTTATATTTTAAATTCAACGGAAACTGATTGTAATGGTCGAATTGGCCAGCGATACATATCCTATTGTGTTTGGAATGGGGGTAATACGCTAGGGACGATGGTCGTTGGGTTCGAACTGGAGATCAAACGAAAAAGAAACTTTTTGGAGAATAAATTAATTTAATTATATATATATATATTATAACCCCTCCCTCTCCTCCCTTCATTAGTCAACTCTCAGAAATCAAAATAAAACCCGATCCCCTTTTTTCTCTGTCGCCCTCCCTTACCAACCCCCACCCATCGTCGTTCGCCCCTCCGCCTGGTCCGCTTCCACCCCATTCCAGCGTCGTCCTCTCCCCTCCATTCCCCGAGCATTCCGTGGCACCGCACCCCCCTGAGCCCTAAAATCCATCGCGAACCCTAGCCCCTCAAACTGACAGTCGCCACACCCTTATCCCTTCGCCACTGCTGCCTCCGACCGCCACTTAGACGTTGGTGCCCCCCTTCTCTTCGATAAGCAACGTGTGTTTTTATATCCATGTTATTTTATTTTTATTTTTTTCCTTTTCTTCCAGGTTTGAATATAGATTTTAACTATAGGAAAAAACTGATTTTTAATTATAACAAAACTGATTTTTTTTATGTGTTATAAAAATTGATTTTTATTTTTGTTTAACAAAAAGATTAGGTTTTTTGTTTAACAAAAAGATTAGGTTTTTTGTTTATAAAATGTTTTAAATTTTGTAAAGAGTTAGGGAAAAATCGAATTTTAATGTATGTAAAGTTCATAAAGATCGGGTTTTTATATATGAAGTGGCGAAGTAAAATTTGATCTATATATATTCAGCGATATAATAAAAATGCGATTTTTATTATATGTATAACGATATAACAATACGATATTTACTAAGAAGTTAGCAATATAAAAATAAAATTTGTGTATAATAGAGATTATAAAAATATGATTTTTTATGTCGAGAGATTATAAAAATATAATTTTTATATGAAGTAGATAATAAAAATGTGATTTTTATATATGCAGTGATGCGGACAACGAAAGCGATAAAAGGCGAGTGGCGAAGATTTCCTACATATGAAGAGTCGTGGTGTATTGGTTTAGCTAGTAGGTGAGAACTCCTCACTTTTATTTTATTTTCTAGTAGAAATATATATTAGTATGCAGACGGTGCTTAGTAGTACCCGACACCCGTTGTTCGCAGACCATGGACGACTTGTGTGAATGGTTGTGTTGTGAAATTTGACTGTTGATTATGATGTGAAAAAAAAATATTCATGTGTTGAAATAAAATATATATTCATGTGTTGAAGTAAAATATATATTCATGTGTTGAAATAAAATATATATTCATGTGTTGAAATCAAATATATATATATATTCATGTATTGAAATAAAATAAATATTCATTTACAAATCGAACGGTTTGTTTATGTACACCGATTTGACTGATATTGATTGGGATGATAAATTTACACATCGCCCAACTGCACAAATAAAAATCTGTGTTTGTTGATTTGAAACCCCACACGGGTATTGGGATGATATTTGACGTACACTAATCCCGATTGTTTAGTTGTATGTCAATCGATGGGTTGACAGACTGTGTATGCGTTAATTATTTATATTTGATGCTTATGCTGTTGTGTGGTGCACTCTGGATGATGGTTGATGATTTATCGTTGCTATTATATACATGTGTTGTAGAAAATCCATATAATTAACCTTATATGGTAATTGATTGGGCCTCATTCCAATTTGGAAAATAAGGAATATTATAGAAATAAATTCATGTGTTGAATAGAATATAAATTCATGTGTTGAATATAAAATAAATTCATGTGTCGAATAGAATAAAAATTCATGTGTTGAATAATATAAATTCATGTGTTGAATAGAAAATAAATTCATGTGTTGAATAGAAATAAATTCATATGTTGAATAGAATAAAAATTCATGTGTTGAATAGAAAAAAATCATTTGTTGAATAATATAAATTCATGTGTTGAATAGAAAATAAATTCATGTGTTGAATAGAAATAAATTCATGTGTTGAATAGAATAAACATTCATGTATTGTATAAAAGACGTGTTGATTAGATCGACGCCATTTTGACGTGAACGATATTTACATCGATTTTATTCATTTTTATAATGAATATAGAAAAGAAAGTGATTTCAAAATATAACGTTTTGAAAATATTATCATTTGTATGTCGATGATGTGGAATATTCAATTTTGATTCGAAATTGAATATGAAGTTGAAATCGTTTCAAAAACGAATTTAAAACAATTTATAAAATGCATTTTGAAAGGAAATCGACGAAATACATATAATATATAAATATATAATGGCCTGAATAGTACGCGCCGCGCTCCGGCAGTTCGCGAATTTCGACCATAAACTTCGAATGGACGTTACGGGAGATGTGACCGTCGGATTCTCCTAAAACCGGAACCTTTTGGTTCGTATCGAAAAGAGCTTTCTAACGAATATTAGAGATTTGAAATCTAACGGTTGGATTTGGAATTATATCCAAATCAAATTTGGAAAAGGACGCTGTAAGTGCAGTTCGATGGCCGTTGATGGAAATCGACTGTACTTGCCTTGAAAAAATACTTAAAAATAGTAGTAATTTGTTTAAAATCATAGGAAATGATTTAAAAAGAATTGGGATGAAAAAAATCCATATTTGAAAAGATAAAAATAGATTTTTATCGAAACGGACTAGTTTTGAACTAGAATTATAATCCCCTTTATTTTTAAAATAAACAAATTGGATTCGAAAGGATTTTAAAAGTAACCAGAATTTCCAATAATTGAATTGGAATGGATTTGAATCGAAATTGTCTTTGGAATATTTCGATGTTGGATTTCGTGATGATATAGATATTGTTACGGGAATTTGAATGATATATTTATATCATTATTTCCAATACGATATTTGTTGGTCGTAGAATTTGATATTGAATATAAGCCGATATATTTTCTATTCAAAGCCTTGTAATTAATATCAAATGGGATTTGGGTTTATCGGGAATGGTGTCTTCGTTAACACTGTTCTTTAACCCAGTTATAGGCAGGATGTGATTTCCCAAGTTAAATAATCATTGATAGTGATTATTGGGAAGATTAAAACTAAGTGGAGTTTTAATGAATCTTTAGTTAGATTGAAATGATCGAGAATGGAGTATCACCATTTTTGCTTCAGGCGATAGTTAAATCTTTAATTAGATTTGAACGTGAAATGGTAATTGAATTAACCGATAACACCATGGTGTTAGATATGAAGTATGACCAGTTTTACTTCATGGGATGAATAGGTGGGGATTGGGAAATAAAATAAATGATTACTTCGATGTCGTTCGCTAATCCCGACTAATTTGAATTGATATTCAAAAGAAGATTAAAGAATAAATTTAAAAAAATTTATCTTTGATAAAATTAATAGGAACCTTTCCCAAAGTATAAGAATATTTGAATAAAAGAATATTCTGAATTGGAATGAGGCGCGTATGTTGTGTTTGTGTAACACTTGTTTATTATATACGCGAGTTATTCAGAAAGACCGGGTTTATCCCATTCTGAATAACTGATTCGATGATGTGTCGAGGGTGAAGACGGTGGCAAAAGACCGGAGGTCTTTACATTGTTTCAGAGATTACTGATGATCTTGATTGGGCTGTACACCCAAGAGGAGGGAACCAGTTGGTGATCGTCCAGACGTACTTGGAGATCGATGGATATGCAGGGTATAAGGTGCCTCCGGTTTCGTTCAGACCCAGAATGAACTTGTAAATGGACTGTGTGTCTGAAATTGGATTTTATTCTGTGTGATTGATTTCTATTAAATATATATCTGTTTGGCGTCGGAGAATTTATTCTCTTTCTTAACGCCCTTCTCGGAGACGTACGAGCCCAGGGGTTATATATTGATGGATATCAATCGCATGGAGTGAATTGCCTGTGTGGCATGCCTAAGTGGCAATTGATCAAGGCTTCTGTTGAAAAGCAAAGTCTTGTGGTTGATGATCAAAGCACCGCCTGTATGGCATAGCTTTATGTAACATTGATTCGCGAGTCTCACACCCCAGGTGTGAACCAGAAATGGGAGAGGACATCAGGGAGGACATGCGTTTCTTTCCAGCTAGAAGTGGCGTCTGTGGTTTTACACGCCCTGACGAGTTTGACTTATGTGTTTGTTGGTTTGCGAGGCACCTTGGATATATCGGTGACTGTATGGAGCCGATGGAGTCATTGGACTCATTGACACCCAAAAGGGTGGGGAAACGTAGTGTTCAGGCTTGACTGAGCACTTGCCTGAGGGGCGGGCTAGAGCGTCTCAAATTTGGTAGAGGACTATCTTTTGCCTCGGTTCACAGACGGAAATCCAACTTCCAATACATGACAGTTGCGGTTTTGATTGTAAACCTATATATGGCGACATAGTGGTATGGGGCACTTATGCCGTCTATGATTGATACTTATGATTGAAATTGTTTTGACACTATGCACTTATAGTAATAAAAACATGAAATTTCACGTACCAAGCATTCTTGGCTATTATAAGGTAAAAAACCTATCCTCCAGCTTGCATTGCATTGTGTGTTGGGACCTGGGTCTTATAATAGCTTCATTGTCCTTTATTTAGCATTGCGCTATTGTTTTATGCACTGGTATTCTTGGGATGAAACCCGTTCCGTGTTATACGGCGCGGCCCCTTGATTTACCTAACTTTAAAATAAAGATTAATAACTGTTTTAGTTCTCACACCAGTCACATGACTTACTTGGAGTTTAATGTATTAACCTAAACTCTGGGTGCCCTTATTTCGACACTGGCAGCTAGTAGTTTTGGTTTTGCAAATTTATATTCATAGGATCCTGATTTACAGCTGGAACGATACTCGGAAAGCTCTATATCCATGTATTACTTCTAGTTGTGTATTGTATTATTTTTCGCTGCTATGTAATGTATTGTAATCTCTGGTATTTATCGAATTTGTAATGTTTATTCATACTCTGTATACTCTTGTATTCTGATGGAATTGTTGTAATATACAATGAAATGTTCTTCTGTTTGCGTTCCGATGTGGCTTGTTCTCAATTCAATCCGGGCTTTCCTTGCCGGGGAAGTTCAGGTCGTTTCATCTTGGGTGTACAGCCCAATCAAGATCATCAGTAATCACCCAAACGATGTGAAGACCTCCGGTCTTCAACCACCGTCTTCATCCTCGACACCACGTCGAATCAGTTATTCGGAATGGGAAAAACCCGGTCTTTCTGAATAACTCGCGTATATAATAAACTATTTTTACACAAACACAACATACGCCTCATTCCAATTCAGAATATTCTTTTATTCAAATATTCTTATACTTTGGGAAAGGTTCTCATTAATTTTATCAAAGATAAATTCTTTAAATTTATTCTTTAATCTACTTTTGAATATCAATTCAAACTAGTCGGGATTAGCGAACCACACCGAAGTAATCATTTATTTTATTTTCCAATCCGAACCTATTCATCCCATGAAGTAAAACTGGTCATGCTTCATATCTAACACCACGGTGTTATTGGTAAATTTATTTACCATTTCACATTCAAATCTAATTAAAGATTTAACTATCGCCTGGAGCAAAACTGGTGATACTCCATTCTCGATCATTTCAATCTAATTAAAGATTCATTAAACTCCACTTAGTTTTAATCTTCCCAAAAACAATATTCTGTCTTTAACTGGGTTAAAGAACCAATGTCATTTAAAACACGGTTCACTATAAACCCAAAATCACATTCCAGTAATTATCGGGTTAAAGAACAAATGCTATGTAACACACCGTTCACGACAAAACCAAAAATCAATTCCAATTCAATAATACCATTTAGTTGGTACACTTCATTAAATCTAAATAAAAAGATTTAGTCTTTTTCTCAACTGGGTTTAAGAAAAATGTTAATAAAGACACCATTCACGACAAACCCAAATCACATTTGATATTAAATACAAGGCTCTGATTAGAAAATATATCAGCTTCTATTCAATATCAAATTCTACGACCAACAAATATCGCATTTGAAATAACGATATAAATATATATTTCAAATTCCCATAACAATATTTGTATCATCACGAAAACCAACATCGAAATTCAAATCCATTCCAATCCAATTATTGAAACTTCTGGTTACTTTTAAAACCCTTTCAAATCCAATTTATTTATTTAAAAATAAATAAATTATTATTCTAGTTCAAAACTTGTTCATTTTGATAAAAACCTATTTTTATATTTTCAAATATGGATCTTTCATCCCAATTCTTCACAAATCATTTCTTATGATTTTACATAAATTATTACTATTTTTAATAATTTTATCAAGGTCCGTACAGTCGATTTCCATCAACGGCCATCGAACTGCACTTACAGCTACCTTTTCCAAATTTGATTTGGACATAATTCCAAATACAACCATTAGATTTCAAATCTCTAATATTCGTTAGAAAGCTCTTTTCGATATGAACCCAATGGTTCCGGTTTTAGGAGAATCCGATGGTCGAATCTCCCGTAATATCCATTCGAAGTCAATGGTCGAAATTCGCGAACAGCCGCGGTGCGGCGCGTTCTATTCAGGCCATTGTATATATATTATATATATTTCATCGATTTCCTTTCAAAACGTATTTTATAAATCGTTTTAAATTCGTCTTCAAAACGATTTCAACTTCCTGTTCAATTTCTAATCAAAATTGAGTATTCCATATCATCGATATATATATATATATATATATATATATATATATATATATATATAAATGATAATATTTTCAAAACGTTATATTTTGAAATCACTTCCTTTACTATATTCATTATAAAAACGAATATAATCGATATAAATATCGTTCACGTCAAAATGGCGCATATCTAACCAACACAGCTTTATATATTTCAATTACTTCATTATTCTATTCAACAAATGAATATTTTCTTCAACACTTGAATGTTCTTTTATTCAACACATGAATATATTTTATTCAACACATGAATTTATATTTTCAACACCTGAATATTCTCAACACATGAGTATTGTCAACACATGACTATTTTATTTATTCGACACATGAATATAATTTATTTTCTAAATTGGAATGAGACCCACTCAATCACCATATAATATTATTTATTTGAATTCCATACAACACATATATATAATAGCAACGATGAATAATCAACCATCATCCAGAGTGCATTCTACATGTACAAGCATCAAATATAAATATTCAACGCTTATAACAGCCTGTCAATCAATCGATCGACGTACAGTTAATTATTGGGATTAGTTTATGTCCAATTTCATCCCGACACCCGTGTGGGGTTTCAAACAATCAAACACAGATTTTATTTGTGCAGTTGGGCGATGTGTAAAATTTATCGTCCCAATCAATATCAGTCAAATCAGTGTACATAAACAAATCGTTCGATTTGTAAATGAATATTTATTTTATTCAACACATGATGAATATATATTTGATTTCAACACATGAATATATATTTTATTTCAACACATGAATATATATTTGATTTCAGCACATGAAATTATTTTATTTCAACACATGAATTTATTTTATTTCAACACATGAATTTTATACTTGATTTCAACATATGAAACTATTTTATTTCAACACATGAATATATACTTTTCATATCACAATTAACAGACAAATTTCACAACACAAACAATCACACAAGTCATCCATGGTTTGTGGACAATGGGTGTCGGGTGCTACTAAGCACCGTCTGCATCCTATTATATATTTCAACTAGAAAATAAATTAAAGGCGAGGAGTTCTCACCATGGGGTTCCACTCCGCCATTTCATTTCTGAACCTTTTGAATTCCATTTTGAGTTTAATTCGTTCCATCCCAATTCTTTTCATGCTGGTCACATTATAAATCAAATTTTTATATCTCTGTATACAGAATAAAAATCGTATTTTTATCACAATGAAACATTATACAAATCATATTCTTTTCACTTATAAAAATATATTCTTTTCGATTATAAAAATATAATCCTTTCCTATATAAAAATATATTCTTTTCACTTATAAATATATATTCTTTTCACTTATAAAAATATATTCTTTTTATTCTCTACATTAGATAAAAATTATATTTTTATTCCTTTCATCATATAAAAATTATATTTTCATTCTTCACATCATATAAAAATTATATTTTTATATGATGAAAAATCATATCTTTTCCCTCTCAAAAATCGTATCTTTATTTTGAAATCCCACACATAAAAATCCTATATTTATTTTGAAATCAAACATGTAAAAATCCTATCTTTGTTTAAATTAAAAATCAAACCTTTTTACATATAAAAATCAATTAATCTTTTTATTTAAAGAAAAAACAAAAACCGAATTCAAAACAATGCATTTAAATTAAAACTGAATTTTAAAATAACTAAAAAGGGCTCACTGTTTTTGGGTGTTGACTGTGGAGGCGGTCTGAATGGGAGGAGGACAAGGGCTTTGGCATCGAGGCGGCGGCGCTCTGACAACGGCGGGCCCAGGTGTGGTAGCGCGCGGTTTTGGCTCGAAGTTCCAGGAGGGGCTCAATTCAATCGAGCTGGGTGGTGACGGAAATTGAGGAGAGGAGGGAGGTCAACGGTGATGGGTGGACACGGCTGTCTCGCGTCGTGAGGTGGAGGGGTGCGTGACGCTGAAGCGAGGAAGGAGGCGGTGGAGAAGAGGAATCGGAAAGGAGGAGAAGGCGCGGGGGTAGCTCGACGTCGGCAGTGCAGTGGAGGGAGGAGGACGTCGGCCATTTTCAGATTTGGGGGATCGATTTTCTGGTTTGAGAAAAATGAAGAGGGGTGCGGGTTAAATGTAAATTTATATTATATATATATACATACATATATATATATATATATATATATATTAATTCTCCTCCAAGTTGACTTTACTTTCGAACTCTAAACGGGACCCAACGACTGTCGTCCCTAGCTAATTACCCCCATTCCGAACACAATGAGATATGTATCGTAAGCCAGTTCGGCTGTTTCGATCAATTTTAGTAAAAATCAAAATATAACTCTATATATTGAATTTGAACGTGCATTTCAATTTACCGAGGCCACATACTAACTCTAAAAATATCCGAAAAATATTTTCTAGCTTCGTATTGACGATACGGTCCTAATAAAACTAATTTCGTCAAATTCCGAGACCGTTTGAAAAATGGCCATTTTCCAGTCGATCGAATTCAACTTAAACTGGCCAAAACACGTTTAACTTCGCCATGCTCACATATTGATTCAGAAAATTATGAATTTTGAAACCTAGCAATAATTTTACATCCCGGATCCAACAAAAGTGGTTTCGTCGAAAACCGAAGTCATTTGCAAAATTTCCATTTTTAAGGGCCAGAATTCCATAGCGACTATTCTGAATTTTCTACTGGGCATAACTTTTTATTCCCGCTATGAAATTTCAATTTCTCGGATTCAATGGAAAGATATTCTCAATTAGATTCTAATATTTTTGGTTTCACTAAAATCTGGTTTATTTTGAATCATGTACATTCATTTGAACTTTGAAATCGAATTTTCGAACAACCGTGCATTTTCAATTCCTTTTATAATTAAAAATAAAATATTTATATTCTAACGACGATTCAAATAAATATATTTGTTCTAATTCTATTCAAAATAATTTTCCCGCCGTTATTGTTTAAAATAATTCATTTTAAATATTCAAAATTCATCAAAATTGTCAAAATAAATTTTTTTTATTGGCTTGGATTTCCGGGTTATTACATTTAATATATTAAATTGGAATTGAATGGAATTCAATTTGGTAATAATCGAAATGAGCTTCTTTGGAGGAAGACTGTTAATATATGGAGTTTAAAAGGCTTTGTCGTTATTCCATTTATATTGTTAGTCAGATACGACGATTGATATCGATTATATATTGATCTATTTTTCATGAAAATTCCATAATTAATTGAATGTGATTTGGGTGTATTGTGAACTGTGTTCTAAATGACATTAGTTCTTTAACCCAGTTAAAGATAGGATTACATGTCTAACATTGTATTTTGAACTGTATGGTTGATCTCTGCTAAATATATATATATATATATCTGTTTGGTGGCAGAGAATTTATTCTCTTGCTTAACACCCTTCTCTAAGACGAACGAGCTTAGAGGTTATATATCGGCAGAAATCAATGGCACGGTTTAGTTTGTCGATTCAGCAAGTTTGTGTTTCCAAAGTTAAATAATCATTAATATTGATTTTTGGAAAGATTAAAACTAAGTGGAGTTTTAACGAATCTTTAATTAGATTGAAATGGGAATTGATAATTTAAATTATCAAATTTGAGAAATGATCGAGAATGGAGTATCACCAGTTTTGCTCCTAGCGATAGTTGAATCTTTAATTAGATTTGAATGTGAAATGGTAATTAAATTTACCGATAACATCGTGGTGCTAGATATGGAGTATGACCAGTTTTTCTTCATGGGATGAATAGATTGGGATTGGGAAATTAAACAAATGATTACTTTAGTAAGTTGCGCTAATCCCGACTAGTTTGGATAAACCTTAATTTGGTTCGAATTAATATCCGAAGGAAGATTAAAAAATAAATTTAAAGAATTTATCTTTGATAAAATTAATGGGAACCTTTTCCAAAGGATATTGTAACAACACGCAAATTCTGAACCAATTTAATTTTTTTATTTTAGAAATATTAATGGGTTTTAAATAGTTAAAATGATTTATTTTAAATAATAACAACTAAAAATTTGTCAAATAGGAAATAATTCAAATAGAATTATAATTGGTTAAATTTATTAACCAATATTCTATTTAGATGAACTGCTGTTGTTTAAAAACCCCACCCGGGTATTGGGATGATAATTGATATACACTAGTCCCAATATTTATTTGTATGTCAATCGATAGATTGACAGGCTGCGATCAGTGTTATTATCTCACTTTAATGCTCACACAGTTGTGAACTTCACTCTGAATGTTAAATGGATGGTTTGATGACAATTTATCAATTGTTGTCATTTACATACGATGTATGAAATCCATATATCCGAAGTTATATGGTAAATGATTGAGTTGCTTTTCGATTCAGAATATCTTTTATATAAAGAATATTTTAGTCTACAGAATTTCTTTAAAATAAAGTATATTTTTAAAAGATATTGAAATAAAGAAATTGGATTTTGGGTTGTCGGGGATGGTGTCTTAAATAACACTGTTCTTAAACCCTGTATGAAAGAATAAATCATTTAATTAAGATTATTAGAGTTTCAAATTATATTTAGTAATTGGAATAAAATGAAATGTGAATTGGGTTTACCGCGAACTGTGTTTTAAATGACAATTATTCTTTAACCCAATTAACAGTGAAAATATCATTTGGAATTAATAAATCTTTTTATTGAGGTTTAATGGAAATTTTCCAAACGTAAATTTTTTCAATTTAATATATTGAATTGGAATTGAATGGAATTCGATTTAATAAATAATCGAGATAAGATTTTGTAAAAGAAGACTGTTACTATACATGGAATTTAAGAGGCTTTGCCGCTATTCCATTTATGTTATTAGTCTGGTACAGAAATTTATATCGATTATATATATATATATATATTGATTTGATTTCTGTGGAAATTTCATATTTAATGGAAGATGATTTTGGGTTTGTCGTGGACTGTGTTTTAAATGACATTGGTTCTTTAACCCAGTTGAGGATAAGATTAATTTCTTAAAGTTGAATAATCATTAAGAAATGATTTTTGATATTAAAACCAATTGGAGATTTTAATGAATCTTTAAAGAATAAATTTATAAGGATTTATCTTTGATAAAATTAATGGGAACCCTCCCAAATAATGTGATTATCTTATTAAAAGAATATTCTGAGTTGGAATGTGGCGTATAATATGTTCTTACAGCACTTGATTTTTGCTTATAAAATACGCGAGTTATTCGGAAAGACCGGGTTTAACCCAATCTGAATAATTACTACGACGATCAAGAGTCGAAGATGAAGATGGTGATTGAAGACCAACAATCTTCACATCGAATGGACGGCTACTGATGCCTTTGATTGGAGTTACTGCCTTGAGAGGTTTCCAGTGGTAGTTGTCCGGACGTATTGTTGATTGTTCGGATATGCGAGGTATAAGGTGTAGCACCCCGTATTTTCGAAAAATATGTTAAGTAACGAATTAGAGAATAATTAGATGGAACGGGTTACGCCATTGCGTTCGTCTCGGAATTCTGCTTGAGATAGAGTCCGCGTTTGCGTAAATCGGATACCGTACGAAGAAGATATGGACGAACGAATTTAGGCAGAAAACCAGAAGAAGAAAAAAAATATAAATGCACTAGCGCACTTGGGAAGTGCGCCAGTACAAAAATTGCACTGGCACACCTGCCAAGTGCGCCCAGGTCGGGCTGAAATCCTGCACAACTTTCTGGTGTGTTCCGATCCGTACTTTGAGTCATTGTTGAGTCCTTTCTGACTCCTTGCTGAGTCATTAGGGTTGAGGTGTCACCGTATCCTAACTGAATGGTTGTGGTTAACTCTAGGTTCATCCGACTGCTCTAATTAAATTGAAATTCTATATAAACAACTTAATACTCAACCCTAAAATCACACTAATTCATTCCAAGAGCCGTCATACCGCCATACCGCCATACTCAACCTAGGGCAGCCACCATTCTCATTCAACAAAAAAGAAAACTAGAAAGCTACAAAGTGAATCAAATCTAAATTAAAAGAACAACGATCTACATCAAAGGCGAGCATTCCAACTTCAAAATTCAGATTCCAGAAATCAGGAATTCCTTCTTTGTAAGTTCGGTTATTCCTTAGATTTGAACGTGTAATTGGAATCGTGAATGTAATAAATCAAAATATAGAACTGCACCTATTTGCAAGTTAATTATCTTTTGCTTATGTCAAATCTAAAGTTATCTATGCCTTTGGATTTGATTCACGACTATGACTACGATACTTTGCCTAAGACTATGACTATGAAACTGTTGCCTATGAAGCTATTGCCTATGACTATGGCTATGAGACTTTTGGCTATGACTATGATTCGTGACTATGAGACTGTTGCCCATAACTATGAGACTATTTCCTATGACATTTATTAAGAAATTATTGTGATTAGTCGCCCATGACTATTGTGGTTAATTGCCTAGTAGTTAGTTGCTTATGCCTATTCCCATTGTTACGATTAACCAATCATGTTGTACCTTGAACTGGCATTATGTTGGATCAAATCACCTATGCCTATTCCCTTAGTTATGTTGGATCTCATATTTAGGGTGTAACATGGCCAGTTTGTTCCTATTCACTATTATGTACATCGAAGCTATTGCCTATGACTATGGCTATGAGACTTTTGGCTATGACTATGATTCGTGACTATGAGACTGTTGCCCATAACTATGAGACTATTTCCTATGACATTTATTAAGAAATTATTGTGATTAGTCGCCCATGACTATTGTGGTTAATTGCCTAGTAGTTAGTTGCTTATGCCTATTCCCATTGTTACGATTAACCAATCATGTTGTACCTTGAACTGGCATTATGTTGGATCAAATCACCTATGCCTATTCTCTTAGTTATGTTGGATCTCATATTTAGGGTGTAACATGGCCAGTTTGTTCCTATTCACTATTATGTACATCGAACCAGTTGGAGCCATTATTTCAGCTTGCCTATTCTTTTATATCAATTGTTGTGCTTATCCCCTATTCCTCTTGTTAGTGTCATTTCATGAGTATTTAGAAAACTTGTGAAATCATGTTATACGTACGATTATGATGTAGGGAATGGGCATAGCTTAATTAAGATAATTTGGCATAATAAATACGTTGGCATAATCTGAATTGGCTATAATAGTGAATAATTTACATGCATATTAGACTTGGGCACAAATGATAAATTTTAATTGGCCGCAAAGTATGTAAGTGGCATGTAAACCAAGTTTTGGACAAAAACAGTAAACTAGAATATTAAATCTTGTTTGGACATAAACTGTAAATTGGGATATTAATTTAGATTGGGCGTAAATTGGGAATATTAAATCTAAATTGGTATAAACCGCAAGTTGGGTTAATTGATAGGTAAATCATGTTTTGGGCATAGAATATAAGTATGTTAATTTGCATGACAAATGAATATGATCTAGGTAAATTGATTTATGGAAAATTTACATGAATAGTATATATGTAAATTAGAGAAGAGGAATGTGCCTAACCCGAGGTTAGACTGAGTTCTGGTGTAAATCTGCCCGGAACCGCCCGGCGCATCCAGTAACCACAACAGTACATGTCTAATGTGAGAGGTTAGTGCATCAAGCCCAGAAAGACCCGAGGTTAGACTAAGTTGTGGTGTAAAACTGCCCGGAACTGACCGACACATCCATTAACCACAACAATACCTGTCTAATGTGAGTGGTTGGTGCTTTGATTAATTAATTAAAGCTCATGAACAATCAAGGTAGAAATGGTGAGGTTTAGTAATTAAGGAAACACTTAACCAACTTAACATGTTAACAAGACAAGAAGCGTGGGGTTAAGTAATTGAGAAAACACTTAGCCAATTCAACATGTTAACTAGACAAGATTGATAGGGGTCAAGTAAATTTGGACACTAAACCAACTTAACATGTTAACAAGGCAAGATTTGTGGGGGTTAAGTAACTAAGGAAACACTTAACCATTATAACATGTTAACTAGACAAGTGGGTGAGGTTAATTAAATGTTTAACATGCTAACTAGACTAGATAGTGGGGTTAAGTAAACTTAGAACACTTAGCCGTTATAGCATGATGAATAAACAGGGTTAAGTTAATGAGCGACACTTAACCAGTATAACCTGATAAACGAGTAAGGTTAAGGAACACTTAACCAATTTGACATGATATATGGGTAGGTTAAGTCAATGTGAACTACTGGATAACACTTAACCAATTTAACATGACAAGTGAATGGGGTAAGTTAACTTGAATTGACTGATGACACTTAACCAATCCAATATGACGAGAAAGAGAACTAAGTAGTAAACCTTAGTTAAGAGGACTAAGTTGTAAACCTTAGTTAAGAAAACGAAGGATTCAGGAAACTAAGTGGTAAACCTTAGTTAAGAGAACTAGGTAGTAAACCTTAGTCAAGAAAGCCACGTAGAACACGAAAAGGAGCGAACGTCCGTCTGATCATGAAGAAGGCTCCAACGTACTAGGTTATGAAGCACGCGGGTTACTCTTGGTATCCCTATGTGAGGCTGCAGATGATCCTCCTGGGCTCACATAGGTTAAGGTCTGCGTTAGAAGAGCTAAGGGTATGCCTTCGTTGCAATAATTAGGCAACCTAAAGACTAGGATGGACCAGCATGATTCGGCGAGACATGTTTTTGCCCTGTGATAGCAACTCGTCGTCTACCTACCATCTTGAGTCAGTCGTGATACGTGAAGCGGAAAGGCGGAGAACTCCAACAGACCATATACTTGTTATCTAGTTATGGGTGAGGTTGGCCATAGGTTTGTGGGGGCATAGAGGGGCCTGCGTACAGTTCTCATTCTTGATTTTCTTGGGTGCCTTTCATTTTTAGTTGAGGGAGGGGTCAAATGGGACCACAGCCACTGTAAAACAGACCTTAGCATCTGCAATCGGTAAATATCTGAAAGCTCCCGACCGAGTTCCGTGTTTCTTGACTAGCCCTGCTACAGGACTCGGGTCGCACATATAGAGGACATGTGCATCTAGACATTGATAACGATTCACGACACATACGTGGGCAAAGTCTAGGTACATATACCGCTCTTGATAGTGTGTCCTAGACTAAGGTCATCGTTCGATAGGTACATAATCCCTAGTTGGACCTAGGTCGCGTAAACCCTGAATCCGAGAAGCGTTCAATAGGTAGCATAAACCCTGGTTGAATCTAGGAAGCGCTCAATAGTAAACCCTAGATTAGATCTAGGTAATAAATGGAATCCCCATAATAGATGTACACCTGAAGGAAACCACAATTACGGGGATTGGGATCACGTTATCATATGATCATTTTATATAGATTACTAGTTTGGACAGTAGTTAGGTAGTGCAGAGATATAGAAATCAGTATAACGGGGCAGTCGCGAAGTAGAGAAGGAGTAGAAGCGCATTCAGTTTATCAGTATATTCAGTTTATCAGTATATCCAGTTTATCGGTACATTCAGTTTATCTTGCCATATCATATCACATGCTTATCCCATGTTATCTTGTTACTATGGTTTGTCTTATATTTAGTTTATTCATGTCATGACCCTTTTCCTCGTATAAATGCAAAGAATCACTGAGCTTACCAGGCTTTATGTCTGACCTAGTTTGCTTTCACCTCTTTTCTTCCATCCCCCCCCCCCCCAGATAGTCAGGGAGGGAAAAGCTCAGCTCATTTTGGACCGTTACTCTTTCCGAGCTTGAAGATTCTTTGGCGCATTGCTTTGAACTCCATTTTCTACTGCTATGGCTAGCTCATGCTTTATTAGGGAATATCATTGTCAGTTTGTGCTTCTTTATATTAAACAAGACAGATGCTTTGTTGTAGTAAGTATTGGTGTTGTAAATCAATCTTTGTACAAGTTGTTTTAATCAATAAAGATTATTTATTTTCCGCTGCTTTATTTGTCTGTCTTGTAATTTTTTGCATCTTGTACTAAAAATGCTCCACCAAAGTTAAGGAATTCCCTTTGTGAGTGACCTTAACGGAGGTGGGGTGTTACACTTAGTATCAAAGCTGAAGGTTACCGGATCAGAAAAAAAAAGATTTGAAAAATTATTTTCAAACGATTTTAAAATAAGCATTTTCAAAAGAAAAGTTTTTGTTTTAAAGGCATATTCCCCAAAGCCATATGGACTATCTTTTGATCCTCTGTTTGAATCCCTGTTTCCTTCTTTCCTGAGTCTCTTGGGCTCCTGGCTTTCTGGGAGGTAACCTCTTCGCGTCATGATCCCGTAGGCTTGAATAGACTACGACACCTGTCAAAAGGCAAATAAGTGCCTACTTCCATCTGTAGCCGTAATTTTCTTTCGAGCTTTGTGGGATTCTCCGTGCGATGGAGGCATCTTTCAAGAGACATGTCAACAAGTTACACAAGGATGGCATAGTTGAGAATGAGGGGGTTTGGCTAAGGAGCACAACACAAGGATGAATAACCCATGGATATGGACTTGGTTCACAAAGGAGGGGAGAAAAGAATAGTAAAACCTAAAACAAGAGGAAGTATCTTTATTTTGGTATAACGGGTCGTATAATTAAGGGCAAGGGGCAAGAACAAGGGACAGGATTTTCCGAAAGGCAAGTGCATGCTCTCACCGCCAGCATACCTGAGAGAGAGGCAGTAAGATTTCTGTTGAAAGAGTTTTTCATTTTTGATTATCCTGTTAGTACTCCTTCTGATTTCAGCGCTTCACATTCGTATATATCTACTTCCATAGTTGAGTCTCTACACCCTAGATATTGTATAGTAGAGGATCCCATTATAGTCTCAAATCCAATTGCTGGTTCGGCTTATTTATTTTTGACTTGTGAGGATTTGAGAATAGTTATATTTATGCTTATGTTTTTTTGGTCTATGGGTTGATTCTAGGCATTGATCGGTTAGCTAGTAATTGTGAAACAAGGGTAGTTAGACTTTAGACTTGCCTCGGGAATACCCTTGAGATTTCGTACGATCCTAAGGGATCAGTTTGTCTTATCTACCTATAATCACTTTATTTATCTATCGACGATTTTCGATCCGTTGGAGTAGTCCATGAGTACGCAAGATGTTTTTATTAGGGTAGTGGTTTTCCCCCTAAAACTCAAGACAGACTTCCGCATGTATCTTGATGACACTGCAAAGCCAGTATGCGATCAACGATAATTCTGGAGCAAGATTGGCGAGGATAGCCAGAGTCGGTAAAGTGCTCAATGGTTTGGTTGTTTTGTTAGTATCATCTCACATAGATCGTCCAAATTCGGAGGAGGTATCCCTTGGGTGCTTGTCTGATATTGGTTTAGGACTTTGGGGTTTGTACTTGAGGGATGTCGAGTTCGACTAGGATGGTTTGCGTGAGAAATAAATGGTTGGGGCCGACACCCTAAGTTAGACTGAACTTAAGAGAGGAAAAAAGCACATAGTAACCCTCAGATGTGCAGCATGATGGATAAGCTAAGTAGAGGAGAGACCTCTATTCATCTTAGGACATACACTTGATATCATGGTTAATATCTGTTTATCTTGGAAAGATAGTTCGACTACATTGGATACCCTCTAGCATAGTAAGTGATCGAGGGCCTATCTTTACTAGTGGGTTTTGGAAATGGAGGTCAAGAAGCTTCGCAACCGTGAAGTTAAATTAGGTAAGGTACAATGGAGTGAAGCTCAAGAAGATGCGACTTAGAAGACTGAAGATTAGATACGCGCATCATACCCTTTTTAAGGGTGTATCATTGATCCTCTTTTTCTGTAAAGTTTATTTGCATGCTAGTCTTTATCTTTAAGGTATATCCTCCAAGACATATCTTCGATTCTTAGGTAGAAGCCAATGGATGTAAACATGTGTTTGAAACATGTTATGATTGATCGTTGCAAGTGGTTGCTAGTGGTTGATCGTGGATGCATATGCACACATTAAGCACTAGATCAACTCAGTCACTTTCATATTGCATTTGCATATATGTACTTGTTTATGGATTGAACTAGATGTGTTATCATGTGGACGTTGCATTTGAGTGAATGGTTACGCACTCATATAGAAATAATATGTATCATTAGGATTGCATACATATTGGACGCATGGCACTGACATGATTAGCATTAAGGAGGTCAACTGAATCAGTAGACCGCCTGATTTTGCATTAAATAAGGAAATATACACACACTATGCATATGATCATGAAAGCATTAGAAATCTATTTAAGGACAATGGATGTGATTGAATGGTTGAGTAGATGGATGGTTGGATGAACATTCTTCCTAACATAGAGATTTCGGGGACGAAATCCTCTAAAATGAGGGGAAAATGTAACACCTCGTATTTTCGGAAAATACGTTAAGTAACGATTTAGAGAATAATTAATTATTAAAAGAATAATTAGATTGAACGGGTTACACCATTGCGTTCGTCTCGGAATTCTGCTTGAGATAGAGTCCGCGTTTGCGTAAATCGGATATCGTACGAAGAAGATATGGACGAACGAAGTTAGGCAGAAAACCAGAAGAAGAAAAAAAATATAAATGCACTGGCGACCTTAGGAAGTGCTCCAGTACAAAAATTGCACTGGCGCACCTGCCAAGTGCGCCCAGGTCGGGCTGAAAGTCTGCACAGCTTTCTGGTGTGTTCTGATCCGTACTATGAGTCATTGCTGAGTCCTTTCTGACTCCTTGCTGAGTCATTAGGGCTGAGGTGTCACCCTATCCTGACTGAATGGTTGTGGTTAAATCTAGGTTCATCCGACGGCTCTAATCACTCAACCCTAAAATCACCCTAATTCATTCCAAGAGCCATCATACCGCCATACTCAACCTAGGACAGCCACCATTCTCTTTCATCTAAAAAGAAAACTAGAAAGCTACGAAGTGAATCAAATCTAAATTAAAAGAACAACGATTTACATCAAAGGCGAGCATTCCAACTTCAGAATTCAGATTCCAGAAATCAAGAATTCCATCTTTGTAAGTTCGGTTATTCCTTAGATTTGAACGTGTAATTGGAATTGTGAATGTAATAAATCAAAATATAGAACTGTACCTATTTGCAAGTTAATTATCTTTGATTCATGCTTATGTCAAATCTAAAATTATCTATGCCTTTGGATTTGATTCACGACTATGACTACGAGACTTTTGCCTAAGACTATGACTATGAAACTGTTGCCTATGAAGCTATTGCCTATGACTATGGCTATGAGACTTTTGCCTATGACTATGATTCGTGACTATGATACTGCTGCCCATGACTATGATTCATAACTATGAGACTATTGCCTATGACATTTATTAAGATATTATTGTGATTAGTCGCCCATGACTATTGTGGCTAATTGCCTATAACTATTGTAGTTAGTTGCTTATGCCTATTCCCATTGTTACGATTAACCAATCATGTTGTACCTTGAACTCGCATTATGTTGGATCAAATCACTTATGCCTATTCCCTTAATTATGTTGGATATCATATTTAGGGTGTAACTTGGCCAGTTTATTCCTATTCACTATTATGTACATCGAACCTGTTGGAGCCATTATTTTTGCATGCCTATTCTTTTATATCAATTCTTGTGCTTATCCCCTATTCCTCTTGTTAGTGCCATTTCATGAGTACTTAGAAAACTTGTGAAATCATGTTATACGTATGATTATGATGCGGGGATTGGGCGTAGCTTAATTAAGACAATTTGGCATAATAAATATGTTGGCATAATCTGAATTGGCTGTAATAGTGAATAATTTACATGCATATTAGACTTGGGCACAAATGATAAATTTTAATTGGCCGCAAAGTATGTAACTGGGATGTAAACCAAGTTTTGGACAAAAACAGTAAACTAGAATACTAAATATAGTTTTGACATAAACTGTAAATTGGGATATTAATTTAGGTTGGGCCTGAATTGGGAATATTAAATCTAAATTGGTATAAACTGCAAGTTGGGTTAATTGATAGTAAATCAAGTTTTGGGCATATAATATAAGTATGTTAATTTGCATGACAAATGAATATGATCTAGGTAAATTGATTTATGGAAAATTTACATGAATAGTAAATATGTAAATTAGAGAAGAGGAAAATGCCTAACCCGAGGTTAGACTAAGTTGTGGTGTAAAACTGCCCGGAACCGCCCGGCACATCCAGTAAGCACAACAATACCTCTCTAATGTGAGAGGTTAGTGCATAAAGCCCAGAAAGACCCGAGGTCAGACTGAGTTATGGTGTAAAACTGCCCGGAACCGACCAGCACATTCAGTAACCACAATAATATATGTCTAATGTGAGTGGTTGGTGCTTTAATGAATTAATTAAAGCTCATGAACAATCAAGCTAGAAATGGTGAGGTTAAGTAATTAAGGAAACACTTAACCAACTTAACATGTTAACAAGACAAGAAGGGTAGGTTTAAGTAACTGAGAAAACACTTAGCCAATTCAACATGTTAACTAGACAAGATTGATAGGGGTTAAGTAAATTTGGACACTTAACCAACTGAACATGTTAACAAGGCAAGATTTGTAGGAGTTAAGTAACCAAGGAAACACTTAACCATTATAACATGTTAACTAGACAAGTGGATAAGGTTAAGTAAATGTTTAACATGCTAACTTAGACTAGATGGTGGGGTTAAGTAAACTTAGAACACTTAGCCGTTATAGCATGATGAATAAACACGGTTAAGTTAATGAGAGACACTTAACCAGTATAACCTAATAAACGAGTAAGGTTAAGGAACACTTAACCAATTTGACATGATATATGGGCAGGTTAAGTCAACGTGAACTACTGGATAACACTTAACCAATTTAACATGACAAGTGAATGGGTTAAGTTAACTTGAATTGACTGATGACACTTAACCAATCCAATATGACGAGAAAGAGAACTAAGTAGTAAACCTTAGTTAAGAGGACTAGGTTGTAAACCTTAGTTAAGAAAACGAATGATTCAGGAAACTAAGTAGTAAACCTTAATTAAGAGAACTAAGTAGTAAACCTTAGTCAAGAAAGCCACATAGAACATGAAAAGGGGTGAACGTCTGTCTGATCATGAAGAAGGCTCCAAAGAACTAGGTTACGAAGCACGCGGCTTCGAGGGGACGTGAGGGTACTCTTGGTATCCCTCTGTGAGGCTGTAGATGATCCTCCAGGGCTCACAGAGGTTAAGGTCTGCGTTAGAAGAGCCAAGGGTATGCCTTGGTTGCAATAATAAGGCAACCTAAAGACTTGGATGAACCAGCGTGATTTGGCGAGACCAGTTTTTGCTCTGTGATAGCAACTCGTCGTCTACCTACCATCTTGAGTCAGTCGAGATACGTGAAGCGGAAAGGCGGAGAACTCCAACAGACCATATACTTGCTATCTAGTTATGAGTGAGGTTGGCCCATAGGTTTGTGGGGGCATAGAGGGGCCTGCATACAGTTCTCATTCTTAATTTTCTTGGGTGCTTTTCATTTGTTAGTTGAGGAAGGGTTCAAATGGGACCATAGCCACTGTAAAAGCAGACCTTAGCATCTGCAATCGGCATATATGTGAAAGCTCCCGACCGAGTTCTGTGTTTCTTGACTAGCCCTGCCACGGGACTCGGGTTGCACATATAGAGGACATGTGCATCTAGACATTGATAACGATTCACAACACATACGTGGGGAGAGTCTAGAAACATATACCGCCCTGGGTAGTGTGTCCTAGACTAAGGGCATCGTTCGATAGGTAGCATAATCCCTAGTTGGACCTAGGCCGCGTAAACCTTGAATCCGAGAAGCGTTCAATAGGTAGCATAAACCCCACTGGCCCTGGGTAGCGTAAACCCTGTTCGAATCTGGGAAGCGCTCGATAGTAAACCCTAGATTAGATCTAGGTAATAAATGGAATCCCCATAATAGATGTACACCTGAAGGAAACCACAATTACGGGGATTGGGATCACGTTATCATATGATCATTTTATATAGATTACTAGTTTGGACACTAGTTAGGTAGTGCAGAGATATAGAAATCAGTATAACGGGGTAGTGCGAAGAAGAGAAGGAGTAGAAGCGCATTCAGTTTATCAGTATATTCAATTTATCAGTATATCCAGTTTATTGGTACATTCAGTTTATCTTGCCATATCATATCCCATGCTTATCCCATGTTATCTTGTTACTATGGTTTGTCTTATATTTAGTTTATTCATGTCATGACCCTTTTCCTCGTTTAAATGCTAAGAATCACTGAGCTTACCAGGCTTTATGTCTGACCTAGTTTGCTTTCACCTCTTTTCTTCCGTTTCCCTCCCCTAGGTAGGCAGGGAGGGAAAAGCTCAGGTCATTTTGGGCTGTTACTCTTTCCGAGCTTGAAGACTCTTTGGCGCATTGCTTTGAACTCCATTTTCTACTGCTATGGCTGGCTCATGCTTTATTGGGGAATATCATTGTCAGTTTGTGCTTCTTTATATTAAATAAGACAGATGCTTTGTTGTAATAAGTATTGGTGTTGTAAAGCAATCTTTGTACAAGCTATTTTAATCAATAAAGGTTATTTATTTTCCGCTGCTTTTTTTGTCCGTCTTGTGATTTTTCTGCATCTTGTACTAAAAATGCTCCATCGAAGTTAAGGCATTCCCTTTGGGAGTGACCTTAACGGAGGTGGGGTGTTACATAAGGTGCCTCCGGTTTCGTTCAGACCCAGAACGGACTTGTAAATGGATTGTATGTCTGACGTTGTATTCCTTTATACTGTATTCATTGATCTCTGCTAAATATATATCTAGTTGGTGTTTAACACCCTTCTCTAAGACGTACGAGCTTAGAGGTTATATATTGGCAGAAATCAATGGTATGGATTGTCAATGTGGCATGCCAAGATGCAAATGATCAAGGCTTTTGTTGAAAAGCAAAGCCTTGTGGTTGATGATCAAAGCATAACTTTAAATAGCATAGCTTTCTGTAGCGTTACTTCGTGAGCCTCACAACCCGTTATGAACCAGAAATGGGAGTAAGGACTACAGGGAGGACATACGTTTCTTCGCAGCTAGAAGTAGCGTCATGGTTTTTACAATGCCTGACAATTTTACCTTGTGGATGATGGAATGGAACGCCTCAGTTATTTGAGTCCCTAGTGGCTCTATTTACGCCCCATAGGGTGGGGAAACGTATTGTTCAGGCGTTATTAATCCACTACCATAATTATGGACCGACCTTGAAGATCAAGGGACAATGCATTCTGTTCCTGAGACATGGGCTAGATAGTCTCGAATTCGGTAAGGACTATCTTTTGCCTTAGTTCATGATGGAAATCCAAATTCCAATATGTCCCATGCGGTTTTGATTGTATTACTTGTATGGCGACATAGTATATGGTAGCTATGCTGTCTATGATTGATATTATGATTGAAATGATTTAAAATACATATACACTAATAATAATATCAAATCAGTTTTATCGTATCAAGCATTTTTGACCATTATAAGGTAAAACTCTATCCTCCGGTTTGCATTGCATTGTGTGATGGGATTTGAGTCTTATAATGGTTTCATTTTTCTAAAAAGCATTGCGTTGTTTAACGATTTACTTTATTTTATGCACTGGCAATCCAATGGAGTAAACCCGTTCCGCGTTAGCGGCGTGGTCCTGTGATTAGCCTTATTATTTAAATAGGTTAAGTAAGATTTCTCATACCAGTCCCATGAATGACCGGTAGTTTGTTTCACTTTGCAAACTCGGGTGCCCTCTTTTCCACACGGGCATCGAGTAGCTTCTTTTGCAGATATTCATTTCTTGTGCAGGATGCTGGATCGAAGCTTAAAGCTGTGTCCAGAGCATTGATAGTCTTCCGTTGTATTGTATTAGTATATTGTAAATTATCTTCCGCTGTATTATATTCGATGTGCTCTGATATTATGTACTCTGATGTAACATTATTATAATGTTTATAAAAGTCTTATATTATTTGTTCTGATGTGTTGTATGCCCAGAGTTAAAGTATTCGTGGATTTCCAACTTTTGGGTCCGACCTGTGTGGTTTATGGTCGATCCAAAGGTCGTGGATTTATGGGTCTTTACAGATATGAATATTCAAATAAAAGAATATTCAAAATTGGAATGAGGCGTATGTTGTGTTTTTATAGCACTTATTTATTATATAAGCGAGTTATTCGGAAAGGCCGGCCTTATACCCATTCTGAATAGCTAATTTGACGATAAGTCGACGATGAAGACGGTGGTTGAAGACCAGAGGTCTTCACATCGTTTGGATGATTACTGATGTCATGATTTGGCGGTAAACCCAAGACAAGGTAATAAGTGATGATCATCCGGACGTACATGGAAATCTACTGGATATGCGAGGACCTCTCTCCTGTATTGGACATACGGGACGAGGAATAAGGTGCCTCCAGTTTCGTTCAGACCCAGAACGAACTTATAAATGGATGTGTGTCTGACATTGGATTTTATTCCGTGTTGATTGATCTCTATTAAATATATATATGTTTGGCGGCGAAGAATTTATTCTCTTGCTTAATGCCCTTCTCTGAGACGTACAAGCTTAGAGGTTTTATATCGATAGACATCAGTCGCATGGCATGAATTGCCTGTGTGGCATGATGAGATGCAAATGATCAAGGCTTCTGTTGAAAAGCAGAGTCTTGTGGTTGATGATCAAAGCAAAGCTTTAATATAGCATAACTTTGTGTATAGTGTTAATCGCGAGCCTCACACCTCGGTATGAGTCAAAAGCAGGATAAGGGACCCAAGGAGAACATGACGTTTCTTTCTAGCTATGTGTGGTGTCATGGTATGGAGCCTAGTTATTTATTTATTTTTACCTAGTGGATGTTGGATTGCGAGGCGCCTTGAATATATCGATTACTACGGAGCCGATGGATATTGAGTCATCTGGCTCAATTACGCCCTATCGGGCGAGGAAACGTGTGTTCAGGAATACTATTCCTCACAGGAAAGAGATGACCGACCTTGGAGGATCCAATGGTCTACTGCGGGAGATCCTGAGGCATTTGCTAGAGTGTCTCGAAGCCGACAAGGAGTACATCCCTTGCCTCGACTCATGAAGGAAATCCAATTTCCAATACGTGACATTTCGGTTTTGATTGTAGAGCCTAGTATTGGCGACATAGTAGCATGGGATACTATGCTGTCTATGATTGATATATTTATATTTGAAGTTGTTTTTATACACTTTACACTATAATAGTATCAAAATGATTTGATTTAGACGTGCCAAGCATGTTTGGCTATTATAAGGTAAAACTCTATCCTTCGGCTTGCATTGCAATGTGTGATGGGACCTGACTCTTATAATAGCTTCATATTTCCAAAAAGCATTGCGCTATTTGTTTTATGCAGCGGCATTCTTGGAAGGAAACTCGTTCCATGTTATACGGCGTGGACCCTTGATTTACTCCATTTTAAAGTAAAGTTTTAAATAACTGTTTTAGTTCTCACACCAGTCACATGTCTGACTTGGAGTTTATTGTTTTAACCTAAACTCTAGGTGCCCCTATTTTCCACATGGGCAGCTAGTAGTTTTGCTTTCGCAGATTTATATTCATAGGATTCTGGTTTATAGCTGGAATGATATTCGGAAAGCTTTGTATCCGTGTATCTCTTTAAGAAGTGTTATGTATTATTTTCCGCTGCATAATTTGTAAATCTCTGACATTTATCAAATGTATATTATTTTCTCATACTCTGTATATTCTTGTACTCTGATGTAAATTTTTGTAATGAGCAATGAAATGTTCTTCTGTTTGTGTTCTGATTTGTCGTGTTCTCAAACAATCCGTCCTTTCTCTTCTCTTCGGAGAATGGGGAAGTTCGGATTGTTACAGAATGGGTTTTAATATAACCAGAATTTCCAATGTATGAATTGGAGTGGATTTGAATGGAAATCATCTTCGGAATATTTTGATGTTGGATTTCGTGATTATGCGAATTTTGTTATGGAAATTTGGAAGATATAGTTATATCATTATTTCCAATACGAAATTTGTTGGTTTCAGAATTTGATATTGAATATAAGTCGATATAATTTCTATTTAGAGCCTTGTATTTAATATCGATTTGGATTTTGGGTTTGCCGTGAACAGTGTCCTAAATACTATTCTTAAACCCAGTTGGGAAAAAGAATAAATCTTTTAATTAAGATTTAGTGAAGTTTTCCAATTAATTAATATTTAATTGGAATTGAAAAAAAGAATTGGATTTTGGCTTTGTCGTGAATGGTGTTTTCAGTTACACTGTCCTTGAACCTCGTGTGAGAAGAACAAATCTTTTAATTAAGATTATTAGAGTTTCCAGTTAATTAACATTTAATTGGAATAAAATAGAATGTGAATTGGGTTTATCATGAACTGTGTTAATGACATTCGTTCTTTAACCCGATTTACAGTGAAATGTGATTTGGAATTTATAAATCTTTTTACAAAGATTTAATGGAAATTTTCCAAAGTAAAGTTTTCCAATCTAGTAAAATAAATTGGAATTGAATGGAATTCGATTTTATAATAATTGAAGTGAGCTTCTGTGGAGAAAGACTATTAATGTATATGGAATTTAAAAGGCTTTGTCATTATCCCATTTATATTATTAGTCGGATACGGAAATTGATATCGATTATATATTGATCTGTTTTCCGTGAAGATTCCATAATTAATGGAATGTGATTTGGGTTTATCGTGGATTGTGTTTTAAATGACATTAGTTCTTTAACCCAGTTAAAGATAGGATTATATGCCTAACATTGTATTTCGAACTGTATGGTTGATCTTTGCTAAATATATATTTGTTTGGTGGTGGAGAATTCATTCTTTTGCTTAACACCCTAAGACATATGAGCTTAGAGGTTATATATATGTAGAAATCAATAGTATGGTGTAGATTATAGGTGAGACATGTTTGATTTTCCAAAGTAAAATAATCATTAATATTAATTTTTGGGAAGATTAAAACTAAGTGGAGTTTTAATGAATCTTTAGTTAGATTGAAATGTGAATTGACAATATAAATTATCAAATTTGGGAAATGATCGAGAACGGAGTATCACCGGGTTTGCTCCAAGCAATAGCTAAATCTTTAATTAGATTTGAACGTGAAGTGGTAATTAAATTTACCAATAACACCATGGTGTTAGATATAGAGTATTACCAGTTTTACTCCATGGGATGAATAGGTTGGGATTGGGAAATATAACAAATGATTACTTCGGTAAGGTGCGCTAATCCCGACTAGTTTGGATAAGCCTTAATTTGGTTTGAATTGATATCCAAAGGAAGATTAAAGAATAAATTTAAAGAATTTATCTTTGATAAAATTAATGGGAACCTTTCCCAAAGGACATGAATATTTAAATAAAAGGATATTCAAAATTGGAATGAGGCGTATGTTGTGTTTTGTTCTTTATAACACGAGTTATCCGGAAAGGCCGGGTTTACACCCATTCTGAATAACTGATTCGATGATAAGTTGACGATGAAGACGGTGGTTGAAGACCGAAGTTCTTCACATCATTTAGATGGTTAATGATGTGTTGATTGGGTTGTACACCCAAGACAAGGTAATAAGTGGTGATCGTCCAGACGTACTTGTAGATCGACCGGATATGCGAGGACCTCTCTCATGTATTAGACATATGGGATGAGTAATAAGTCGCCTTCAGTTTTGTTCAGACCCAGAACAAACTATTAAATGGATGTGTGTCTGGCATTGGATTTTATTCTGTGTTGATTGATCTCTATTAAATATATATCTATTTGGTGGCGGATAATTTATTCCCTTGCTTAACACCCTTCTCTGAGACTTACGAGTTCAGAGGTTATATATTGATAGACATCAGTTGCATGACATGAATTTTCAGTGTGGCATACAGAGATGCAGTGATCAAGGCTTCTATTGAAAAGAAGAGTCTTGTGGTTGGTGATCAAAGCACGGCCTTAAAGGGCATAGATTTGTGTATAGCGTTAATTCGTGAGCCTCACACCCTGGTATGAACCAGAAATGGGTGAGGACTGCTGGGAGAACATGTGTTTCCTTCTAGCTAGGAGTAGTGTCATGGTATGAAGCCCAAGTATTTTTACTTATGTGGATGATGGAAAGCGAGGTACCTCGGATATATCGGTCACTACGGGGCCGATGGATGGACATGGTCGACATACTGACCAGACTTACGCCCCATAGGGCAGGAAAACTTATTGTTCAGGAATTACCAATCCTCAAATGTAAGAGAGGACCAGCCCTGAAGATCCAAGGGTCACTCGAGCTCTGATGCTGAGGCACAGGCTAGAGTGTCTCGAAGTCGACAAGGACGATCCCTTGCCTTGGTTCATGATGGAAATCCAACTTCCAATCCGAGACATTTCGGTTTTAAATTGTAGAACTAGTATGGCGACATAGTAGCATGAGATACTATGTCGTCTATGATTTATACATTCATATTTGAAGTTGATTTTGACACTATACACTTATAGTAATATCAAAATGATTTGTTTTAAATGTATCAAGCATGTTTGGCTATTATAAGGTAAAACTCTATCCTCCGGCTTGCGTTGCATTATGTGATGGGACCTGAGTCCTATAATAGCTTCATTTTTCAAAAAAACATTACGCTGTTTGTTTAATGCACTGGTATTCTTGAGAGAAAACTCGTTCCGTTTTATACAGCGTGGTCCCTTGATTTACCCTAGTTTAGAAACAAGTTAATAACTGTTTTAGTTTTCACGCGAGTCACATGATTGACCCGGAGTTTATTGCTTTAACCTAAACTTTGGGTGCCACTATTTTCCACACGGGCAGCTAGAAGTTTTGGGTTTTGCATATTTATTTTTGCCGGATCCTAGTTTACAACTGAAGTTATATTCGGAAAGCTCTGTATCCATGTATTTCTTTTAGTTGTGTTATGTATTATTTTTCCACTGCTTTGTAATTTGAATTTCTGATATTTATCAAATGTATATTATTTATTCATACTCTGTTATATTCTTGTACTCTGATGTAATTGATGTAATTAGCAATGAAATGTTCTTCTGTTTGTCTTCTGATTTGTCATGTTCTCAACTCAATCCGGGCTTTCCTTTACGGGGAACTTTGGGCCGTTTCAGCCTTGTCTAATTTTCATGTTAAATAGGTCGAAATCCAATCGTTCGTCATAATTCTTTGCACAAAAAATAAAAACCTGAAGTGTATACCAATATTGTTTTGACCATAACTCCCTAACCGATCGTTGTATTTTTATGTGCTTGTACAATTCGGAAAGCTCAGGATCTGGGCTAAAACTTTTCTTCAATATGCTTGTAAAATTTTAAGGTTTAAAGAGTTGAAAACTGGGTTGAACAATTTAGGCCTGCATTTGATTTTTTTTGGGCTGAAGCGTTTGCTTTCGCTAAAATGGTCATAGCTTTTGAACGGATTATCCAAATTCGACGAATCTGGGCAATTCGGAAAGCCTGAAACAAATGGCTCTGTGTTTTTGGCAAATTCTATCATTTTAGTGGTGATAAACCTCGATTTGTTCACTAGCCTGTCGCTAATATGTTGATTTTGTAGTTGAAATGATTAGTACAGGTGGTGAAAGTTGTATAGTTTGTTATCTATTGTGTATATGTTTGATTCTTATGTATACTTAAGTATGTAGCGGGTGTAAGAAACTTGCGCTATGCTTTGGAGCTCGTTTTCATTAGATAATAGAGTCCTAAGATAAATAAATTTACGAACAACACTTAAGAAGGTACGTATTTGTGTTATATTGGTTTTGTGGATATATATACATTGTTTCCCCATTGTTTGGGATGCCTTATCGTTTGATGAGATGTACCTTTGAGTTTTTATACATATTGTGATTTTTTCAGACCTCTCCTTATAGAGGAGATGCTGTCGAAATTTTCGGTGATTTCAGGAGTTAGAAAATTTATGAGATTATATATATATATATATATATATATAACTCAATAAGTTATTTTATAAAGGTTTTTTTATAACTTATGGTTTTGAAATATGTGTGCGCTTAATACCTTATTTTGTTCCCTTTCCGAGGACGAAAATGTTTGAGTGGGGGAGAATGTAACATCCCATAATTCTCCATATATTTGAGTTTAAATTTAAACAAATAAATTGAATAATATTGGTTAAAAATATAATTTGATTGATTATAGTAATGATGATTATTTGAATTGAGTGTAATCGGATTTTAAATTTAGTTTATGTTTAGAAATATCGTAATTTGGAATTTAATATTTTACTAATTAAATAAATTACAATTGTTTAATTTAAAAATTGGAATTTAAAATTTAATTTGGTAAACGATGATATTTTGAGTTGTTTAATTTGTAATTTCAATTCAAATTTAAAATTTGAAATAATCAAATTCGAGAACTTAAAATTTGTGAAATCCATTAACAAAATTTATTTAAGCCATAATTGTACTAAAATGGAATTTAATAAATGTTTAAACTGAATCAAAGCAGTTAAGAAAATATTTGAATATTTATTGATTAATTAACTGTGAATTTAACTATCTTGGCGACTGTCTCGGAATTCGATGAAACCGACTCCATTGGGTCCGGAACAGTGAGTTATTGTAGAATTTCAAATTTCATTACAATCGGACTTGTCATTTGATCGTACGGAATAAAACATGAAAATAATCATTATGATATGATAATTGTTTAGTTCTCATATTGGAATTTCTATATTTATAGAAATAAAATTCCATATCCACCTCATCAACCCATTTCACTATACATATATTTTTCCTTCATCAAATTTTTTTCTAATGGTAGAACAAATCTTCAAACCCTAGATCAAAATAAAAATACAAGCTTTAAAATCAAATCTCCCCAAAACCTAACAAATTATATATCAATTCGAAGCTCTCGACGATACGAAGCTACTGGCACCATTTAGTTCAACATGCAATGCTTGGATTTATGGAAATCGTGGTCAAAGACTGTAGTTTTCGAAACCCTAAGTGCAAATTTGGGGTTTTTTGATACAGGGATTAATTGGAGAAATCGACATATGGGTATTGAAGAGGTCGACGATACGAGTTGATAGCATGTGGTCGGAGGCTATATTGTGGAGTAGAATGTCGGGAATTTGGATTTCAAGCTCAGAAATCTCGTTCGCTCACCTCAATGTCGGCAGCAGAGGAGGCCACCGGAGGTGATGGCTCCGGCGCACGTGGACGTGGCTCGAGGTGGGCTTCCTTTTGCTGGCGGCCGGAGATCCAATTTTGATCGGAGGAGGGAGCAGTTTTAGGTCAAAGTCGCGGTGTATATGGTGTATTTGATCAGGTACTATAGCAACGCGATGGTGAGAGCGGGAAGAAGGAAATTCGGTGTTGACGTGGTGTAGTTATTTAATATTTTATTTAAATTATAAATTATATATTGTATATATATATATATATATATATGGTAAATTCGCATACGAATAACTTGCACATACGAGGTCGGATTTGAGTGTGGCTTGTTGCGTTGGGATCACTATGAATTTCCGGACGTTATGGCACTAATTTGGCAGCATTTGGAGAATGTAAAATTTTGGGCTTTGGTTGGACGTTAGTCTTATTAAAGACCCAAAGGTGAGTGAATTTCTCGCTCACATCTTGCTAAATTATTCCCATATTTATCAAATTAGATTATGAAATAAGTTTGGTTGTATGGTTGTGAGTGATTGTTGATGATTGCGATGATTGTTGATGATTTCTTTAAAAAAATTGTCATGCAAGCGTGTTGACGTGGAAACTTCAATTCGAAACTAGTTATTTAATTAAATTAAGTTTCTAGTAAAATTTTACCAACCCTCATTAACTAGCGAAATGAGATAATATGTACCATTTGGATGCCATGATTATGATGGATGTTTTATTGAAATTGGTTACTGCGCTGATATTGACACCAAAATGTTTATTGAATTTGTTAAAGAAATTATTCCAAATTAAATTGGGAGTTTGGAAATGGAATTTAAATAAAATTTGATTACCTAAATTTAATTTGTTTAAAGTTGAAGTTAAAATTTCCCTTAGATTTAATTTAAGATAAGAGTATTCGACGATTTAGGAAGTGCTTGAAATTTGGAATAAGTATGGATTTAAATCCCTTTAACTCGAGAGGTTGCATTGAAATGTTGTTTTGAAATTGAGATATGGAAACGAAAAACTTTATCGAAGCTGAGATAAATATCAAGTCATTGAAATTCTAAAGGAAGAAGTTATTATGATTTTGAAATTTGTTAACTGTATATATACCTATAGTTTTGAAACAAATTATATTATATTATTTAGTATTTAAAAATTATTTTAGTAAAGCATTTAATATATATACCTGTAATTTGAAATAAAGCATATCATATTATTTATCATTTAAAGATTATTTTAATAAACATTTAATATACATATGCATACATAGTGATTTAAATTATTATTTTTATGTACTCTAATTATTTTAAAATATGTATAATTTCATAAAAGAGTTTTATTTATAATTGTCTAATTTTCAATTTAGTTAGATATTTAAAATTTCTTCCCAAATGTGAATTGCTCTCGATTTAAGCTCTGGTTTCAAATAAAATTTGAAATATTTACTCTCCTTTCAATATAAACCGATTTTGAAAGGACTATGGTATTATAATTTGAACAAATATCCTATTCTGAAATATAAATTGATTTGGAAATAATCATGATATGATATGCAATTTTTTTAAATGATGACGATCTCTCAATATGAAATATATTATATTTGAATATAAAATGGTTTGAAATGATTGAGATATTTGATATAAGATATACATTCCATTTTGAAATATAAGATTTGAAATTGAATATTGAGTTTAACGAATGGGGTCAAAGCGACAACGGGATTTATGGAAACTGAAATAAACCCAACCTTGATTATAGTAAATCGATAACTATTCGAAAGGAGATTTGAATGGGAAAAAACAAAATGATCCATAACTATTGATTAAAAATTGCGTTCACTACTTGGAAAGACCTTGATCGAATATTTGTTCGAAAACCATTCTAGGTAGTAGTACGACGTTATTAAAAAATTGAAGACTTGTAAATCGATATGTGAAGGCCGAGAGTCTTTGAATTGTTTGGATTGAGTGTGGATGTCTCATTTGGGCCGATCACTAGATACGAGGTTATTAGTGGCATGAAATCTGAATATATTTAGAGATTTTTTTATTGTTGTTCCGTTCAGGCACAAAACAGACTTGTATGGATGGTGTGTCTGACATTGAAATTGACTACGTAGCACTGATCCCTGTTGATATATATTGAATCTGTGGAAATCAATTATTCTCGTCTCTAAGTCATATGAACTTAGAGGGTGTGTATTGATAGAAATTAGTGACACGTCGTGAATTCTCAATTTGGCATACTTGAGTTATGAAATGACCGAATGGATCAATGCTTGGCTTATTAAAGCATAGCTTTGTGCATATCGTGACATCATCGAACCTCACACCTCGGATTGATGGTAAACTGGCAGTTAAGTTGTATACATAATCCTTAGTGAAAATCGAAAGCTGCGGCGGAGCTCTACCTCGAAACCTGAGGGAATAAAGTATCAGTGTCCGATGTCTCGATGTTATCCGGAATATATACTTTCGCGCTATGTATTCGGTGTCCGTTGTCTGGATGTTAACCAGGAATACTTAGCTTTGTGTCCTCGAATGATCTTTCGTGCCAGGAACCATCATGTTGGAACCCCAATAACCAATACGAGCCATTGGATTTGTTTGTGTTCCGCGTTAGCGGCGTGGTCCCGTGATATGCCATATTATTTAATAAGTTAATTATAACTGTTTAGACTTTTTCACACTAGTCTCATGACTGACCTGTAGTTTGCTTTTCCCTTGCAAACTCGGGTGCCCTTATTTTCCACACGGGCAGTCGAGTAGTTTTATTTTGCAGATATATTGAGCAGGAATCTTGATTGGAGCTTTAAGTTGTGTCCAGTGCGTTTATTGTCTTCCGCTGTGTTACTTTATTTATTTTCCGCTGTGCATTGTATTATATTTATGTAAATTTATCTTCCTTTGTGTATTATTTTCGATATACTCTGATATTCTGTACTCTGATGTAACATTATTATGATGTTTATAAAAGTCTTCAGTTATTTGTTCTGATGTGTTGTATGCCCGGAGTTAGCTTATGCGGGATTCGAACGGTCTTGGTCGATTTAGCGATCGATTAGGTCCGAGCGAAATCCGTGTCGTTAGAGGAAGCATATTTAAATCATGGTTATACATGTATAAAACTTCTCAGTTATGTTAAAAGTTACTGCAAACTAGGCGGTTACAAGTTGTTTTACACGGTTTTAAAAAAAACAAAAGAAAAGCTAAGCTACTAACAGCTAAGGAAAATAGACAGAGAAAAGGAAAACAGTAAAATCTGTAAAGCTAAAGTTAGTAGTTAGAAATAGTTCTACAAACAACAAAATATATATGAATATCTTCGTACATACGGCCGATCAAAACAACACAATGAACAGAAATATGAACAGCTAAAGGAAAAGGTCATGACAATTCAAATCGGTAATATGACCATACAAACAGTATATACATATTTATATATACAGTGACTTTATATATCAAATGTATAAACATTTGTAACAACAGATCTTGACCGAATCAAACAGTACAAATAGGATCCATTACTTAATATCAACAGCCTTGGTTCTTTAAAGGATTAGTGAATCCATCTCGATCAATTTTGATCTGCAGAAAAAGAAGAAAACCCATTAAAAGGGTGATTTCATGATAGTAATGAACAACAAGAATAATAAAAAAATAAAAATAAAACAAACAGTTAAAACTTAAAGGTCTTCACATGCATGAACAATGAAAACAGCTAAAAACCTATAGAACAACTACTCAAATAGCCCAAACAGCTAGAGAATAGCATAAGGGATAGCTGAAAACGGCTATCTATATATTCACTGATACACAACTAAAGTAAAGATATGCATATGTTGATACATCAATTTCAAACAGATAAAAGATATGAACAGCTAGAAACTGTATACATCAACAGCTAAAACTTAGCTTTCGATCCGAAGGGTCTTGGACCAATATCGGTTGAAGCCGAAGACCTAGGCCTCGATCTGGTTCGCTCGTTGTGGTTCTGGAAAACTCGGGTTGCTCGACAGTGTGGTGGCGGGTCGTTGGAGGAGGGTCGCTGTCTGTGGTTGACCGCGGAAGGGGATTGCGACGCCATAAGCTCGAATTGGCGGAGGATAGAAAAGAGGGACTAGGGTTTCGGTCTGGAGTAATTAGTGGTGACGGTTGATAAATGGAATAAGGATTGAAGGGTAGGGTTTAAAATGGGAACGGGTTGGGTAGTGGGCCGAACGGAGATAAAGGTAAAGGTCCAATCTTATTTTGTTTAAAATTTAAGTTTAAATAATTTAATTACTTCGTAAAATTGTTTATACGATATCTTGCACCTACGTTATCAGATTCAAGCGCGGTCAGTCTCGTTCGGACCGTAGAGACGAGAACTTAGAGATGGAGCAGGCCAATCCGGATCTGAAGTAACTGGAATTTTTATTCGAATTAAACGTCAGTTTAATTTGACTATAACAGACTGTTTATTGATAGATTCAAATCAAAGTGAGTTAAACTCACTCAGTTCTTCCCATTTATATTTTATCTAAATTGGGTTTTTATTTTGCGTGTTCTGGTTGTTAGTGGGACTGTTTGCTAGTTAAATAGATTTATTGTTGACTCAACCACTGAAATTAAATAGTCGTTTAATTTCAATAAAACACCAATCGTATTGATTTGACCCAAATAAAGTAATTTCCCTTGATTGGTCACGTTTATAAACGTGTTTGAAATTGTTTGAATTGTTTGAATGATCTGTTAATTGGTTGTTGATCGTTATAGAAATTATCAGTCGAATAAAAAAAGGAATGATTGATTGTTGAACCATGTTTCAACATTTGTTCTAATGGGTAGTGTGGTTGGGTAATTGGCATCACCTGGCCTATAAATCAATCGATTTATAAAATGTGGGTTTTATCGACAGTGAACTGATAATATGTAAGTTATAAATATATTTTATAACGAAAATAGGTTTTGAAAGTTATTACATTGAAAGGTTATTTAAAAAGGAAATAAATATTTAATTATTTATCTATTTAAAGTTTATATGGAATTATGAAATTTTTTTATAAACCAAAGTCTTATGCTGGTAAGAATTATATACAAACGAGAAAGTAATAACCTAGGGGTTAAGTATTTCATTAATCACGTCAAGTGAACAATTAAATGAAGCTATTTAAATTAATTATATTTTTGTTAATTTAAAGAAGGAATTAACTGGAGTTGGTTAAAGAAATAATCATGTTTTGAATTGACCGAGTCGACCATTTCAACAAAGTTAGACCTTTTTATTAGTTTTTTGTTAATGAACTAAAATAAATGACCTGATGAATAAGATTTTAAAAGAGATTTTTATTATTTATCTTTGTAAATAAAAACTGATTTTACAATAATAAATGTAAAAGTAAATTATTTGTTTAGTTTGATTAATTACTTCTTAAATGAGATATATTTAAGTAAGTAATTATTTTGGAGATATAAAGGGGTTTAGGTTAAACCTGAGATGTATATACATAGTTATAAAGGGAATATGAGATTAAAGCATTGTTTTAAATTGGGAATACTTGAGAATGGAATTAAGTTAAGGGAATTGAATTTTCATGAAAAAAGGAGATTGGAAAAGGGGTTGAAATCGAGGTTGGTAAACAAAGTTGAAAATAGGATTTGTAATAATAATTTAGTTTGTGAAACAAAGTTATTTGAATTAGTTGAGAGTGAATAAAAGTGGTGTTTAGTAAACAATTATTTAATTAATGAATTAAGTGATACTAACTATATTTAAAGAACTATAAAGCTATATTTTAACTAGTGGGAGGTGTTTGATGTAAGATTAAACATCGTTTCTTGAATTATAACTCATATTTACCAGAAGATAAGAACGTTGTTGATCAAGGTCTGAGAGATAATTAAAATACCCCAACTTGAACGACTTCGGGACTATCCAAGGATGATACTAGTTGGTAATGTCAAGAAGGTATAATAAGATTTCCAAGGTAACGGAAATGATATGAGACGATATTTCCTAGTAACGGAATTAAAAGGAGATTGGGCGATAAATTTTTAAAGCTAAGTGATGCTGAGTACCAAACCAGTAAATCTGTTTATGATTTCATGGATGTTTACTTGATAGTTAAATAACATACTATCGAGTCTGACCTTTACGATTGTTGGTATGGAAAGACCGAGATCGAAAATATATTCGAAAACCATTCCAACCAACGAATACGAAATATATAGAATATATCAGGCGACGATCGAGATGGAGCATGTGAAGACCATAGATCTTCATAAAGCGGAAGAACCACTTACAAACTCTGATTCGACCCGGAGATATACTAGGGTTCTGTCATGGTTGGAATCTGTGGGTTGCAAGGACGATCGCTACTTATCCATGGGGTGATTCCTATATTGGATGCAGTAGGAGAGTACCTTCGGTTCATCCTGTTCCTGGATGACTTATATGGACGGATGTCTGACAGAGTATTTCTTAAGGGTCACGTACATTGATTTTTACAAACGTATCTTTGTTAGTGGAGGAGAGGGGCACCTCTCTAGCTTAACGACCAGAATATTTTTGTGGACGTCAATTAGTGATTTGGCGGATCTGACGATGTGGCATTCAAAGTATATGATGACCAAATGCGTTCTGACCTCAAGCCTCATCAACCAGGAAATGACAAAAATCGGGTTGGCAGCATGGCTATATGGGTCGCTCCCATTAGGGTGTATAATCACCTATCTAGAGAAAATCCATTTTCATTCTTTAATCTATTTCGATGCTGTCCCTATTCGGGAAACGGTGGTTTGAGTCCAACCGTTAGTGATATACATTCGATACACTTAAGCGAAATGAGTAGTCGGTCTTGTGAGGGCCGGGTTGCAAGACGTTCTTCTTGAACTTAGTGTATTCGCCTCTAGAGATACACTATCGGCAGGTGGTCCCATACCTTGTCATAGTTGGAACCCAGCCTCCAATAAAGTGTCCATGGTTTTGTTTGTATATATATACGTGGAGCGTGAGATGCAAGCGTTCCACTAGATTGTTATTTACTTGTATTTATACATTATTATAACATCAGAAAGATATTGATTTCAAAATTGTTTTGGGTTATCGTAAGGTAAAAACCGTCCGTGTTTATGTATGGATTTGGTCTTACGATTATCCTTTTCTTTCGAAAGGATTTTTACTTTAAAATCAAGTTGTGTGATACCTTAATGCTGTGCGAGTTTTTCTGACTCTGGTTCACCAGA
This sequence comes from Allium sativum, assembly GCA_030737875.1. Lineage (NCBI taxonomy): Eukaryota > Viridiplantae > Streptophyta > Magnoliopsida > Asparagales > Amaryllidaceae > Allium > Allium sativum. The sequence goes on along the minus strand of CM060923.1, from coordinate 238,597,133 downwards.
GTGACCCGGTGTTTTGTAAATGCTCGGGTTAGCCCAGGGGTGTACAGGTCCAGGTTATCAGGTACTGTGAAGTACAAAGACGAGATGGAGATGTTCAGACGTATGATATCTAATTTGTGTTCCGCTGTGTGAATATATATGAGTACAGATTATTAAAACTATCCAGATGTATGTTGTACTCTGATATTGTAAGTATTTTTCAAAAGCTTTCAATAAAAATTTATTTCTGTATTATATTTTGTTCCGCTGCGATTTGAGACTCTATGTTGTATTGGTTCTTCTTCTACTTCTATTCTAATATTTCTTTCTTTCTTATCTCACCCTCTAATTTCTTTCTATAAACGTTCCAGTGTTTCGGTGTTTGGAAGGTCGGCATAAGATACGATAAGGGTATTTATGTCGACTTCTCTGGGTCGTTACAGTGGTATCAGAGCTAATTGTTGAGTAGTAACCTTAGATCTATGGCGTAACTCAATAGGGATGGGGTTAGTAATACCATAGATTGAGTTAAGTGTATATATATAAGAGTGTATTTGTAGATTTATATAAAAATGTTTTGTATTGTGATAATTAATCGGTTCAAGTATGGGGAACCCTATCGAACTGGGAATTGACACAATATTGTGTTATAAAGAGGGTCAATGAAATAATTTTACCCAAGACATATTTTTATATAGAAAAGGGAAATAAATTTCTATATTATGATGATGCGGGTTGTTTTGTTGTTCTGATTGATTTGATTTGAATCAAATTTGAAATATGGAATAAAGTTGAACTGACTAGAAAAAGAAATTGTAAATCGAATCAGATATGAAAATGAAACTGAACCTGGTTAAATGAATTTAACCAGTTGGGGTTAATGAGAAATTGTATGAATGGAAAGCAAGGAGATAAATCCCGGTATAGTGGATTGGAAATAAGATTGGGTGGTGAAGTGGAAATAGAATTGTCTAACCCAGATTATTATTTGCATTATAAGTGGAGTATGTGCAGAGTCTTGAAGACTGTAAAGATGAATTGGTTGTACAGACTGCAAATGGAGACGATGAATGGTTACTGGATACGCTGTGAAATTTGGATTTGAGTTCGAATGCTCGACAAATAGGTAAACCTTATATTATGGGTTAAGCGATTAACTTTATACCCTGAGTGGATTGCCATTTGGATTTTAAATTTTCTTTCCGAAGAAGTTGAGGCCCAGAGTGGCTGTTGTAGTCGTATCGATCGAGCCATGCAGAGGAGGTGCTGGCAAAATTTTAGAATATTTTTAGAGTTCGAATTTATTTTGAAGTTAATGCAAAGGAAATGATTTCAAAATAATATGGTTCGGAATATTCTTCCTACTTTGCAATTTTGAGGACGAAATTATTCTAAGGGGGGAAGAATGTAACGTCCTAGATTTTTCGGCCATTTAAATTCGAATATTTAAATTTGTTTACATATTATATTTGAAATACAATGGATTTTTAATCAAATTTATTTATTTAAAATAGAGTTCGAATATATATATATTTATATATATATATATATATATATTAAAACGAGCTCGAAACAACGCGGTAGTTCGAAATTTTCCATTTGAACTTTAACTGGATATACAGGATCCGATATAAGTCGGATTTCTGTGAAACGAGACACGTTTGAACCGGTTCGATTATATTTTTCTAATGAAAGAGAAAATCGAGATTTCAGCTTATAGATTTTAAATTACGTACAATTCCAAATTTCAAATAGTCGATGTGAAATCGTTTTTAAATTTATAACGATTTATTTATTAATATTAAAGGATTTCTATATATTAACCTACTTTAACAGAACCCGTAATACTTTTCATCATTTAAATTCGGGCATTAGCAGTTTCCATACATTTGACAGTTGACAGATTTTAGTAGCTGGGGATTTCAGGGAATAATCAAGGTGATTATCATATTACTTTTAACAGAAACTATTTTTAAATGCTATGTTCAAATATAAAATGCTCATATTAAATATAATAGATTGGGCACCATGTAAAATTTCATGCCAGGATGTATGCTAAATGCATATTATATTTAGTTCAACCATAACTTGGGATAGGCACATACAACTATTTCCAAACACACACTATTTTGATTAAGCACAGTTTTAAACTCTATCACACATTAAAAATCAGTTAGGAAGCATATTTAAATCATGGTTATATATATATATATATATATATATATATATATATATATATAACTTCTCATTTATGTTAAAAGTTACTGCAAACTAGGCGGTTACAAGTTGTTTTACACGGTTTTTTTTTTAAAAAAAAAAGCTAAGCTAATAACAGCAAAGGAAAATAGACAGATAAAAGAGAAAAGGAAAATAGTAAAATTTGTACAGCTAAAGTAAATAGCTAGAAACAGTTCTAAAACAGCAAAATATATATGTATATCTTCATACATACGACCGATCAAAAAGAAACAATGAACAGTAATATGAACAGCTAAAGGAAAAGGTGATGACAATTCAAATCTGTAATATGACCATACAAACAGTATATACATATTTATATATACAGTGACTTTATATATCAAATGTATGAACATTATAACAACAGATCTTGACCGAATCAAACAGTACAAATAGGATCCATTATTTAATATCAGCGGCCTTGGTTCTTTCAAGGATCAGTGAATCCATCTCGATCAATTTTGATCTACGGAAATAGAAGAAAACCCATTAAAAGGGTGATTTCATGATAGTAATGAACAGCAAGAAAAATAAAAAAATAAAAATAAAAAAAAACGTTAAAACATAAAGGTCTTCACATGCATGAACAATAAAAACAGCTAAAAACCTATAGAACAACTACTCAAATTGCCCAAACAACTAGTAAATAGCATAAGGGATAGCTGAAAACAGCTATCTATGTATTCACTGATACACAGCTAAAGTAAAGATATGCATATGTTGATACATCAATTTCAAACAGATAAAAGATATGAACAGCTAGAAACTGTATACATCAACAGCTAAAACAGCTAAGAACATGTCATGAACAGCTAAGAAGAAAGGGACTGACATGCGTATTGGTATACACAAAATTTGTATGGCCAAATCAAACAGGACACTCACATGTATATACAGTAAAATTCTGATACAAAAATTCGCTGTTCATACATTTAAAAATGGAAACAAAAAATCTACAATACAGGTTCCAAATCTCTGAATTGAATAGACAATTCATCACCTAAGCTATCACCTAACCAGTTAGATCAAAAATCCATTTCGAACAGGGCAACAAGTGCTGGAAAAACCTATACTAAAATCCGAACACAAAAATCTAAGGACAGATTCGAATTTTGATTGAAATAACAATTCGTGGCTGTCGATAGACGTTGAACCTATCTAGTTTCAAACAACAACTATATATACACGCAATCACTCAACGTGTATTCATCCATTCAAGAACAAATTCGAAACCAGTAAATCAAATGAAAATAAATACAGTATAGAAAAATCAAGTAAAAAAACTTAGCTTTCCATCTGAAGGTTCTTGCACTAATATCAGTTGAAGCCGAAGACCCAGGCCTCGATCTGGTTCGCTCGTTGTGGTTCTGAAAAGCTCGGGTGGCTCGACAGTGTGGTGGCGGATCGTTGGAGGAGGGTCGTTGTCTGTGGTTGACCGCAGAAGGGGATTGCGACACCATAAGATCGAATTGGCGGAGGATAGAAAAGAGGGATTCGGGTTTCGGTCTGGAGTAATTAGTGGTGACGGCTGATAAATGGAATAAGGATTGAAGGGTAGGGTTTAAAAGGGGAACGGGTTGGGTAGTGGGCCGAACGGAGATAAAGGTAAAGGCCCAATCTTATTTTGTTTAAAATTTAAGTTTAAATAATTTAATTACTTCGTAAAATTGTTTATACGATATCTTGAGCCTACGCTATCAGATTCAAGCGCTGTCAGTCTCGTTGGGACCGTAGAGACGAGAACTTCGAGATGGAGCAGGCCAATCAGGATCAGAAGTAACTGGAATTTTTATTCGAACTAAACGTCAGTTTGATTTGACTAAAGAAGATTGTTTATCGATAGATTCAAATCGAAGTGAGTTAAACTCACTCAGCTCTTCCCATTTATATTTTAGAGAAATTGGGTTTTTATTTTGCGTGTTCTGGTTGTTAGTGGTTTACTGTTTGCTAGTTAAATAAATTTATTGTTGACTCAACCAATGAAATTAAACAGTCGTTTAATTTCAATAAAACACAAATCGTATTGATTTGACCCAAATAAAGTAATTTTTCTTGATTGGTCACGTTTATAAACGTGTTTGAAATTGTTTGAATTGTTTGAATGATCTGTTAATTGGTTGTTGATCGTTATAGAAATTATCAGTCGAATAAAAAAGGAATGATTGATTGTTGTTGATTGTTGAACAATGTTTCAACATTTGTTCTGATGGGTAGTGTGGTTGGGTAATTGGCATCACCTGGCCTATAAACAATCGATTTATAAAATATGGGTTTTATCGACAGTGAATTGATAATATCTAAGTTATAAATATATTTTATAACGAAAATAGGTTTTGGAAGTTATTACCTTGAAAGGTTATTTAAAAAGGAAATAAATATTTATTTATTTATTTATTTAAAGTTTATAAGGAATTATGAAATTGTTTTATAAACCAAAGTCTTATGTTGATAAGAATTATAAACAAACGAGCAAGTAATAATAACCTAGGGTTAATTATTTCATTAATCACGTCAAGTGAACAATTAAATGAAGCTATTTGAATTAATTATATTTTTATTAATTTAAAGAAGGAATTAACTGGAGTTGGTTTAAGAAATAATCATGTTTTGAATTGACCGAGTCGACCATTTTAATAAAGTTAGACCTTTTAATTAGTTTGTTGTTAATGAACTAAAATAAATGACTTGACGAATAATTGGTTAAATTAAAGAAGATTTTAAAAGAGATTTTTATTATTTATCTTTGTAAATAAAAACTGATTTTACAATAATAACTGTAAAAGTAAATTATTTGTTTAGTTTGATTAATTACTTCTTAAATGAGATATATTTAAGTAAGTAATTATTTTGGAGATATAAAGGGGTTTAGGTTAAACCTGAGATGTATAAACATAGTTATAAAGGGAATGAGATTAAAGCGTTGTTTTAAATTAGGAATACTTGAGAATGGAATTAAGTTAAGGGAATTGAAAAGGTTTTTCCCAAGAGAAAGGAGATTGGAAAAGGGGTTGAAATCGAGTTTGGAAAAAAAAGTTGAAAATAGGATTTGTAATAATAATTCAGTTTGTGAAACAAAGTTATTTGAATAAGTCAAAAGTGAATAAAAGTGGTGTTTAGTAAACAATTATTTAATTAACGAATTAAGTGATACTAACTATATTTAGAGAAGAACTATAAAGCTATATTTTAACTAGTGGGAGGTGTTTGATGTAAGATTAAACATCGATTCTTGAATTACAACTCATATTTACCAGAAGATAAGAACGTTGTTGATCAAAGTCTAAGAGGTAATTAAAATACCCCAACTTGAACGACTTCGGGACTATCCAAGGATGATACTAGTTGGTAATGTCAAGGAGGTATGATAAGATTTCCAAGGTAACGGAAATGATATGAGATGATATTTCCTGGTAACGGAATTAAAAGGAGATTGGGCGATAAATTTTAAAAGCTAAGTAATGCTGAGTATCAAACCAATAAATCTATTTATGATTACAGGGATGTTTACTTGATAGTTAAATAACCGACTATCGAGTTTGAACTTTACGATTGTTGGTACGGAAAGACCGGGATCGAATATATACTCGAAAACCATTCCAACCAACGAATACGAAATATGTAGAATATATCAGGCGGCGATCGAGATGGAGCATGTGAAGACCATAGATCTTCATAAAGCGGAAGAACCACTTACAATCTCTGATTCGACCCGGAAATATACTGGGCTTCTGTCGTGGTTGGAATCTGTAGATTACAAGGACGATCGCAACTAACCCATGAGGTGATTCCTATATTGGATGCAGTAGGAGAGTACCTTCGGTTCATCCTGTTCCTGGATGACTTATATGGACGGATGTCTAACAGAGTATTTCTTAAGGGTCACGTATATTGATTTTTACAAACGTATCTCTGTTAGTGGCGGAGAGGGGCACCTCTCTAGCTTAATGACCAAAATATTTTTGTGGATGTCAATTAGTGATTTGGCGGATCTGACAATGTGGCATTCCAAGTATATGATGACCAGATGTGTTCTGACATCAAGCCTCATCAACCAGGAAATGACAAAAATCGGGCAGGCAGCATGGCTATGAGGGTCGCTCCCATTCGGGTGTATAATCACCTGTCTAGAGAAAATCCATTTTCATTCTTTAATCTATTTCGATGCTGTCCCTATTCAGGAAACGGTTGTTTGAGTCCAACCGTTGGTGATATACATTCAATACACTGAAGCGAAATGAGTGGTCGGTCTTGTGAGGGCCGGGTTGCAAGATGTTCTTGGTGAACCTAGTGTATTCGCCTCTAGAGATACACTATCGGCAGGTGGTCCCATACCTTGTCATAGTTGGAACCCAATCTCCAATAAGTGCCCACGGTTTTGTTTGTACATATATACGTGGAGCGTGAGATGCTAGCGTTCCACTAGATTGCTATTTACTTGTATTTAGACAATGTTATAATATCAGAAAGATAATGATTTAAAAACTGTTTTGGGTTATCGTAAGGTAAAAGCCGTCCGTTATTATGTGTGGATTTGGTCTTACGATTATCCTTTTCTTCGAAAGGATTTTAACTTTAAAATCAAGTTTAAAATCAAGTTGTGTGATACCTTAATACTGTGCGTGTTTTTCTCACTCTGGTGACCAGACCGACCCGGTGTTTTTTAAATGCTCGGGTTAGCCCAAGGGTGTACAGGTCCAGGTTATCAGGTACTGTGAAGTCCAGAGACGAGATGGAGATATTCAGACATATGATATCTAATATGTGTTATGTTGTGTAAATATATATGAGGACAGATTATTAAAACTATCCAGATGTATGTCGTACTCTGATATTGTAAGTATTTTTCAAAAGCTCTCAATAAAGATTTATTTATGTATTATATTTTGTTCCACTGCGATATGAGACCCTTTGTAGTATTGGTTCTTCTTCTATTCTAATATTTCTTTGTTTCTTATCTCACCCTCTAATTTCTTTCTATAAATGTTCCAGTGTTCGGAAGATCGGCATAAGATACGATAAGGGTATTTATGTCGACTTTCGGGGGCCGAAAATCTCTGGGTCGTTACATTCAATTTTTCGGATTCATTGGAAAGATATTCTTAAATTTTTTTACATATTTTTTGTTTCACTAAAATCCATTTTATTTCGCATCATGTACATTCAATCAAATTTCAAAGTCAAATTTTCAAACTACCGCGCTATTTCTAACTCTTTTTATAATTAAAATAAAATTATTCGTTCTAACTTCGATTTAAATAAATTTTTATTCGTTATTATTTAAAATAAATTATTTTAAATATTTAAAATCAATTAAAGTTTCCAAAATAAAATTTTTAAATTGGTTCCAAAATTCCGGGTTGTTACAATCTCCCCCACTTAAAATCTTTTCATCCTCGAAAAGGAACGGAGCTGAAAGTTGTTTAATTAACCAACTTAACTTTCATTCTTTTATTGATTTCAAAATTTTTATTAGTTGATTAACTTTTCAAATATATAAAACTTTTATATATTTAAAAATCATATTTTCTAAGATCGGATTGTATATATAATCAAAAATACGTTAATTATGAACATGTCACTCTCAACACATTCTAGGGCATTTCTAACCCCATCTCTAATGAGTTTTCTCACTCTAGGATACTACTGATCCTATCTCTAATGAGTATTCTTATTGGATATTACTAATCCAATCTCTGATGAGTCTTTTGTTCAGTTCTAACGAGTGGTACCCCAAAGATTTGAGCTAACCAGAGCTCTGATGCCAACTGTAATGACCCGAAAATCCCCGCCCTTTGAATAGACCATAAACCACACAGGTCAGATCCAAAAGTTGGAAATCCTCGAATGCATTATGAAACGTCCCAAAATCCCCCTTACGGGAAATCATGGATTGAGTTGAGGACAAGTCACATCAAAACGCAAACAGAAGAACATTTCATTGTTTATTACAACAATTCCATCAGAATACAAGAATATTACAGAGTATGAATAAATATTACATAGAAAATATCAGAGATTTAAATTACATTTAAGTACATTGCAGCGGAAAATAATACAAAACACAACTAGAAGTAATACATGGATACAGAGCTTTCCGAGTATCGTTCCAGCTGTAAACCAAGATCCTATGAATAAAAATCTGCAAAACCAAAACTACTAGCTTCCCGTGTCGAAAATAGGGGCACCCAGAGTTTAGGTTAAAACAATAAACACCAGGTCAGTCATGTGACTGGTGTGAGAACTAAAACAGTTATTTATCTTTATTTTAAAGTTAGGTAAATCAAGGGACTACGCCATATAACATGGAACGGGTTTCCTCCCAAGAATACCAGTGCATAAAACAACAGTGCAATGCTAAAGAAAGAAAAATGAAGCTATTATAAGACCCAGGTCCCATCACACAATGCAATGCAAGCCGGAGGATAGGGTTTTTACCTTAAAATAGCCAAAGAATGCTTGATACGCTAAAAACAAATTATTTGATGCTATCATAAGTGCATAGTGTATAAAACAATTTCAAATCATAAGTATCAACATAGACGGCATAAGTGCCCCATACCACTATGTCGCCATACTAGGCTCTACAAATAAAATAGCAAAGTCACATATTGGAAGTTGGATTTCCATCTGTGAACCGAGACAAGGGATCGTCCTCTACCGAATTCGAGACAATCTAGCCTATGTCTCAGGCAAGCGCGCAGACAAGCCTTGGATCGTCAGGGCTGGTCCGCCGATGTGGATTATTATGCCTGAACACTACGTTTCCCCGCCCTTTGGGGCGTAAATGAGCCAAATGACTCCATCGGCTTCACACAGTCACCGATATATCCGAGGCGCCTCGCAACAGCAACAACCACACAGGTGAAAAGTATATGCCACACAGGTGAAATGTCAGCCAGTTTAAGCACTGACACCACCCTAGCTAGAAGGAAACGCATGCCCTCCCTGATGTCCTCTCCCGTTTCTGGTTCACAATTGGGGTGTGAGGCTCGCGAATTCATGTTACACAAAGATATGCCACACAGGCGGTGCTTTGATCATTAACCACAAGACTTTGCTTTTCAACAAAAGCCTTGATCATTTGCCACTTAGGCATGCCACACAGGCAATTCACTCCATGCGTTTGATATCCATCAATATATAACCCCTGAGCTCATACGTATCAGAGAAGGGCGTTAAGCAAGAGAATAAATTCTACGCCGCCAAACAGATATATATTTAATAAAAATCAATCACACAGAATAAAATCCAATGTCAGACACGCAGTCCATTTACAAGTTTATTTTGGTTCTGAACGAAACCGGAGGCACCTTGTACCTCGCATATCCATCGATCTCCAAGTACGTCTGGATGATCACCAACTGATTCCCTCCTCTTGGGTGTACAGCCCAATCAAGATCATCAGTAATCAGCCAAACGATGTGAAGACCTCCCGTCGTCGACCACCGTCTTCATCCTCGACACCACGTCGAATCAATTATTCAGAATGGGATAAACCCGGTCTTTCTGAATAACTCGCGTATATAATAAACAAGTGTTATATAAACACAACATACGCCTCATTCCAATTTAGAATATTCTTTTATTCAAATATTCTTATACTTTGGGAAAGGTTCCCATTAATTTTATCAAAGATAAATTCTTTAATCTTCTTTTGAATATCAATTCAAAATAGTTGGGATTAGCGAACCACACTAAAGTAATCATTTATTTTATTTCCCAATCCCAACCTATTCATCCCATGAAGTAAAACTGGTAATACTTCATATCTAACACCACGGTGTTATCGGTAAATTCAATTACCATTTCACGTTAAAATCTAATTAAAGATTTAACTATCGCCTAGAGCAAAACTGGTGATACCCCATTCTCGATTATTTCAATCTAATTAAAGATTCATTAAAACCCCACATAGTTTTAATCTTCACAGAAATCAATATCCTGTCTATAACTGGGTTAAAGAACCAATGTCATCTAAAAAACGGTTCACGATAAACCCAAAATCACATTCCATTAATTATCAGGTTAAAGAACTAGTGTTATTTAAAACACCGTTCACGATAAACCTAAAAATCAATTCAAAATCAATTCCAATTAAATACCATTTAATTGGTACACTTCATTAAATCTAAACAAAAAGATTTAATCTTTTTCTCAATTGGGTTTAAGAACAGTGTAAATAAAGACACCATTCACGACAAACCCAAATCACATTCGATATTAAATACAAGGCTCTGAATAGAAAATATATCGGCTTATATTTAATATCAAATTCTACGACCCACTAATATCGTACTGGAAATAACGATGTAAATGTATCTTTCAAATTTCCATAACATTATCTTTATAGTCACGAAAACCAACATCGAAATATTCCAAAGATAATTTCGATTCACATCCATTCCAATTCAATTATTGGAAATTCTGGTTACTTTTAAAACCATTTCAAATCCAATTTATTTATTTAAAAATAAATAAATTATTATTCCAGTTCAAAACTAGTTCATTTCGATAAAAATCTACTTTTATCTTTTCAAATATGGAGTTTTTCATCCCAATTCTTCACAAATCATTTCTTATGATTTTACCCAAATTATTACTATTTTTATCAAGGCCCGCACAGTCGATTTCCATCAACGGCCATCGAACTGCACTTACAGCGACCTTTTCCCAAATTTGATTTGGACATAATTCCAAATCCAATCGTTAGATTTCAAATCTCTAATATTCGTTAGAAAGCTCTTTTCGATACGAACCCAACGGTTTCGGTTTTAGGAGAATCCGACGGTCGGATCAACCGCAATATCCGTTCGAAGTCAATGGTCGAAATTCGCGAACTGCCGCAGCGCGGCGCGTTCTATTCAGGCCATTCTATATATATAATATGTATATTGTATATATTTCGTCGATTTCCTTTTAAAACGTATTTTACAAATCGTTTTAAATTCGTTTTCAAAACGATTTCAACTTCATATTCAATTTCGAATCAAAATTGAATATTCCACATCATCGATATACAAATGATAATATTTTCAAAACGTTATATTTTGAAATCACTTTCTTTTCTATATTCATTATAAAAATGAATAAAATCGATATAAATATCGTACACGTCAAAATGGCGTCAATCTAATCAACATAGCTTTTATATATTTCAATAACTACGTTATTCTAGTCAACAAATTAATATTTTTTCATTCAACACATGAATTTATTTTCAACTCAACACATGAATTTATTTTCAATTCAACACATGAATTTATTTTCTAAATTGGAATGAGGCCCAATCAATTACCATATAATGTTAATTATATGGATCTTTCTACAACACATGTACATAACAGCAACGATAAATCATCTACCATCATCCAGAGTGCACCACACAACTGTATAAGCATTAAATATCAATAATTAACGCTTACACAGTCTGTCAACCCATCGTTTGACATACAACTAAACAATCGGGATTAGTGTACGTCAAATATCATCCTAATACCTGTGTGGGGTTTCAAATCAACAAACACACTTTTATCTGTGCAGTTGGGAGATGTGTGAAATTTATCGTCCCAATCAATATCAGTCAAATCAGTGTATATAAACAAATCGTCCAATTTGTTTATAAATATTTATTTTATATACATGTTAAAAATTATATTTTTAACAATAAAATATTTTTCCACTATAAAATATTTTATTTCATTCACTTCATACAATCAAATTTCACAACACATCAATCAAACAATCAAGTCATCCATGGTCTGTGGACGATGGGTGTCGGGTGCTACTAAACACCGTCTGCATCCTAGTATATATATTTCAACTAGAAATAAAAATAAAAGTAAGGATTTCTCACCCAAGCTAAACCAAACGCCACGACTCTTCGTATGTAGAAATCTTCGCAGTGATCGTCTTTTGTCAATTTCATTGTCCGTAGCCGCTATATATATAAAAATCACATTTTTATATTGTAGCTATGTATATAAAAATCACATTTTTACACTGCTACTATATAGATAAAAATTCTATTTTTTTTCTCTCGCCATTCTCTATATAAAAATCGTATTTTTATATCTCTGCTACATATGTAAAAATCACTCCTTTACAACGCTACTTCCATGATAAAAATTATATTTTTATCTTGCTAGTAATATAATAAAAATTATATTTTTATTACTCTACATGAATAAAAATCATATTTTTATTCTTCCTATGATATAAAGATCGAATTTTAATTATCTATATAATATAAAAATCATATTTTTGCTATCTTACATATATAAAAATTATATTTTTAACTTCATACATATATGAAAATTCTATTTTTAAACTTCTAAAGATCAAATCTTTATAATTAAAAATCTAGTCTTTTTCTAGTTTAAAAAAAATCAATTCTTTTAAATAAATAAAAAACTCATCTATAAATAAAAACCTCGTTTTTTCCTATGTATATAAAAACTAATTTATAATTAAAAATAAAGTAATAAAAATTAAAAAGCTTACAGTTGGATTTTAGAAGGGGGGAGGGGCTGTCTCGCGTAGATCGAAGAGGAGGTGGTGGTGCAGTCGGAGGCTAAGGTGGCGGAGGGTTTGTCGGATTGGGGTGCGGTTTCCGTTTTCCGGGGGGGAGGGAATGGGTTGCGGTTTCAGGAGAAGAAGGAGGGAAGAGAGAGGAGGAGGAGGGGAAGAAGGAGGGGAGACATGCCGGGGGGTGCGGCGGCGATGAATCGAGGGGGGGGGGGCGGCAGTTCATCGTCGAGCTCTCTCTCTTTTTTTTCTCTGTATCGATTTGGGGAAATGAACGGTGGAGGGCTGCGAAGGAGATAAAGGGCTTGGGCCCAATCAATTATATATATTTTTTAATTAATTTTTTTTTCATCCTTCAAAAAGTTAATTTTTTGTTCGGACTCAAAATCAAACCCGTCGACAATCGTTCATAGCCAATTACCCCCATTCTGAACCCAATGGGATATGCATCATAAGCTGATTCGATCGTTTCGACCAGTTTTCATCAAAATCAAAATATAACTCTATATATTGAATTTGAACGCGCATTTCAATTCACTAGGGTCACGTGCGGACTCTAAAATTCTTGAAAAAATATATTTTCTAACTTCGTATTGACGATACGGTCCTAACAAACTAGTTTCGTCGAATTCTGAGATCGTTGGAAAATGGCCTTTCCCGGTCGATTAAAATCAACTGAAACTGGTCAAAGGCGTTTTCCTTCACCACGCTCACATATTGATTTGAAAAATTACGAATTTTGGAATCTAGCAATAACCCAACAAAAGTGGTTTCGTCGAAAACCGAGGTCATTTGCAAAATTTCCAATTTTAAGGGCCAGAATTTCATAGCGACTATTCTGAATTTTCGACTAGGCATAACTTTTTATCCCTGCTATGAAATTTCAATTTTTCGGATTCGTTGGAAAGATATTCTCAATTAGATTCTAATATTTTTGGTTTCGCTAAAATCCAGTTTATTTTGAATCCTGTACATTCAATTGAAATTTGAAATCGAATTATCGAAATACCGCGCCATTTTTAATTCCTTTTATAATTAAAATAAAATATTTATATTCTAACAACGATCTATATAAATATATACGTTCGAATTCTATTCAAAATAAATTTCTCGTCGTCGTTATTTAAAATAATTCATTTTAAATATTCAAAATTCACTAAAATTGCCAAAATAAAAATTTGAATTGGTTCGGATTTCCGGGTTATTACAATCTCCCCCACTTAAAACTTTTCGTCCCCGAAAAGGAACGAAGCCTAAAGTTGTTTTACAAACCAACTCAACTTTCATTATTTTCTTTACGGCTTAAGTTCTTCAACATTTCAGTTTCTAAGAACTTTTCAAATTTTTAAAAAATTTGGCTAACACCCTAAAATTTCAAAATATTTCGCCATAACCTCCCCTGCACCGGGGACTTCGGGACATTTCAAATAGCCTCCCATGGCCCTCATCAATCCAAAAGAAAAAGGAAAAGCCAATCGGCTCATAAAATCATCCAAAACCCAAGAAATTAGTAAACATGTACCTATTTGTCAGGCAAACAATTTTACTCTTCTGCTCTAGCCTCCTCGCTATGACCTGTTCAATGTAAGTATATGTATATGCATGCAAATACGACTAATTTTCAATGCAACTCACAATTTGATTCAATTTGGCTAAAGGTTCAACGTTCAATTAATCAAACAATAATCAAACAACACAATCAGCAATCAATTAGTTGACTATCCTTTCAAATTCATATCTTTGATATATAGTCCAAAAATCAGATTTTTGATGCCAAATCAAAACAATAAGCCCTATCTAATTTCGGTTCTCACACACGTCAATCAGAAATATATAGAAACCCACCTTCGAAACTCGAATATAAATTTTGATGATGGAGCTCCATCATCAAAATCATCTCCGGGCGACTAGAGTGTGATAGAGTGTGATTCTATATCTATCCAGTATATTAAAACTTCGAATATACGTTTGCAAGGCGCATATGCAAAATCTTTATATACTGGACTGTCCAAATTAATACAAATAAATAATCAAATACGAATAATTGATTTAAATTTTTAAAACCAAAAATTGTTTTCATTTTTATTTTAAAAACATCACTCTTCACATTCGTTCTAGGGTACTACTGATCCCATCTCTAATGAGTCATTCCCATTGGATATTACTAATCCAATCTCTGATGAATTCTTTCGTATTGTTCTAATGTGTCTTGTTCTCTGAGCTTTGTAAACCAAAGCTCTGATACCAAAATGAAACAGCCGACGAAATCTGGTAGGCTTTGCAACCATCCCTTCATCCCCCAAGCAGCAGGTACTACCCACCGTGGCTTCCACATGGCCCCCAGTACACTTGTTTTACCACGACTCTCTCGAGCCTCCCGGCCACTGCCTAACCAACCCCCGCAAGGGACATGTGGGGGTAAGAGTCTCCCGTTCGCCACCAAACCGCGAAGCGAGAACCCCCCATCATGACTGCAACAAGAACTGGTGATACCCCATTCTCGATTATTTCAATCTAATTAAAGATTCATTAAAACCCCACTTAGTTTTAATCTTCACAGAAATGAAATATCCTGTCTTTAACTGGGTTAAAGAACCAATGTCATCTAAAACACGGTTCAAGATAAACCCAAAATCACATTCCATTAATTATCGGGTTAACGAACAAGTGTTATTTAAAACACCGTTCACGATAAACCCAAAAATCAATTCAAATTCAATTCCAATTAAATACCATTTAATTGGTAGACTTCATTTAATCTAAACAAAAAGATTTAATCTTTTTCTCAACTGGGTTTAAGAACAGTGTTATTGAAGACATCATTCACAACAAACCCAAATCACATTTGATATTAAATACAAGGCTCTGAATAGAAAATATATCGGCTTATATTCAATATCAAATTCTACGACCCACAAATATCGTATTGGAAATAACGATATAAATGTATCTTTCAAATTTCCATAACAATATCTATTTAGTCACGAAATCCAACATCGAAATATTCCCAAGATAATTTCGATTCACATCCGTTCCAATTCAATTATTGGAAATTCTGGTTACTTTTAAAACCATTTCAAATCCAATTTATTTATTTAAAAATAAATAAATTATTATTCTAGTTCAAAACTACTTCATTTCGATAAAAATCGACTTTTATCTTTTCAAATATGGAGTTTTTCATCCCAATTCTTCAGAAATCATTTCTTATGATTTTACACAAATTATTGCTATTTTTAATAATTTTATCAAGGCCCGTACAGTCGATTTCCATCAACGGCCATCGAACTGCACTTACAACGACCTTTTTCCAAATTCGATTTTTACATAATTCCAAATCCAACCATTAGATTTCAAATCTCTAATATTCGTTAGAAAGTTCTTTTCGATACAAACCCAAAGGTTCCGGTTTTAGGAGAATCCGACAGTCGGATCTCCCGCAATATCCATTCGAAGTCAACGGTTGAAATTAGCGAACTGCCGCGGTGCGGCGCGTTCTATTCAAGCCATTCTATGTATATAATATATATATATATATATATATATATATATATATATATATATATATTGTATATGTTTCGTTGATCTCCTTTTAAAATGTATTTTACAAATCGTTTTAAATTCATTTTCAAAACGATTTCAATTTCATATTCAATTTCGAATCAAAATTGAATATTCCATATCATCGATATACAAATGATAATATTTTCAAAACGTTATATTTTGAAATCACTTTCTTTTCTACATTCATTATAAAAGTGAATAAAATCGATATGAATATCGTTCACGTCAAAATGGCGTCAATCTAATCAACAGGGCTTTTATATATTTCAATAACTACGTTATTCTATTCAACAAATGAATTTATTTTCAATTCAACACATGAATTTATTTTTTAAATTGGAATGAGGCCCAATCAATTACCATATAATGTTAATTATATGGATCTTTCTACAACACATGTATATAACAGCAACGATAATTCATCAACCATCATCCAGAGTGCACTACACAGCTGTATAAGCATTAAATATCAATAATTAACGCTTACATAGTCTGTCAACCCATCGATTGACATACAACTAAACAATCGAGATTAGTGTACGTCAAATATCATCCCAATACCCGTGTGGGGTTTCAAATCAACAAACACACATTTTATCTGTGCAGTTGGGCGATGTGTGAAATTTATCGTCCCAATCAATATCAGTCAAATCAATGTATATAAACAAATTGTCCGATTTGTTTATAAATATTTATTTTATATACATGTTAAAAATTATATTTTTAACTATAAAATTTTTTTCCACTATAATTTTTTTTATTTCATTCACATCACACAATCAAATTTCACAACACATCAATCAACCAATCAAGTTATCCATGGTCTGTGGACGACGGGTGTCGGGTGCTACTAAACACCCTCTGCATCCTAGTATATATATTTCAAGAGCATCTTCTCTCGCAGAAGTTGTCAAGGTAGCTTGTGATTTAGCGTTAAACTTTTTAATCTTCTCCTGTAAAGGACAACATACATTGTAACTTTCAACATTATCACATTCTAAAATCATTTGCAATATGTCAATTTAAAATTAAATCACATACAATAGTTTCTTCAACTACTGAGCTCGCTGACTCACCGTTTCTTCGAGTGTGAGATTTAATCCAAACATCAGATTGACCGACAGAAGAGGGATCTGGACTCTCTTTTTTCTACGGTAATATAAATTGGAATAAAATAATTTATCATAACTCTATAAATGGCATGACAAGATCACAACATTAAAATTATTTCTGACCAAATCAGCAGCTTGCCATTCCTTTACGGCTGCATGTATGTGGCATCTGTCTGCGTCTGATATCTTTGAATGTTTCCCTTTGTTGCGGAAATAAAAAATTAAAATATACTGACTAGTTAATTCACATATACGAAGATGACCATTTATACATAATTTACCTTAAACTTTGGACTAGTTTTCAAGTTGATAACATCATTCCACTCCGTCATAGTTTTGATGTTATCCGGTTTCATTTGAAGTCTTTCCTCCTTGGAGTTTGCTTTGACCAATTTGTTAACTAACGTGCATTTTGAACACCTAAAAATACACCCCATTAGCTGAAATATGGGGAACTTTTGCCAATCCTCATTCAACACAAATTTAGCCTGTAATTTAAAAAAAAAGGAAAATTTGCGTTTAGCCCTTTTCTGAGAACTTATAATGGATATAAATTACTGGTTTAGGCCTCATTTGGGTACAAATTTCAGTGGCCTCCTAAAATTAACTTCAATTGCCAAAAATCAAAATTTTCCTCTAAATTTAACTTCGATGGCGTCCTTCTATTGTCGACCGCCTCCTATTAGTAAGTTTGCCTAACTTTTTGTACAAAGCTTGTATGTGTATGTTTACAATTAAACTTGTGATTAAATTCAAGTTATCCATATTTAGTTGTGTATTTGTTGAGTTATTGATGTACTAATGCATGTATCTTAACATGTTTACAGACTATGAAGCAGACAAAGCGTGACCAAGCTGAAGAATTTACTCGGGATCCAATAGGTGGATGTATTTTAGTGCACGGACCCAGTCGGGCTTTCATGCTTTAATAGCTTTATTCAAGGGACAAATTTTGTTTCACTTAAGGTAATGAAATTTGCAACTACTTGCAGTTCAGCAATTTATTTTGAAGCAACTTTCAATATCTTTGAAGCAAACTGTGTAGTGTAGGTAATATACATTTGTGTTGCTGTAGGGAAGTGTTTTCCTGAGGTTATCTCTTTTTCTTTTGCTGCAATGGAAAAACAGATAAACCCATGAAAACAATTCCTATGTACAGCAACACAAATGTATATTACTTCCACTACACAGTTTGCTTCAAATATAGTAATGGTTGCTTCAAAATAAATTACTGAACTACAAGGAGTTGCAGTTTTCATTACGTTAAGTGAAGCAACATTTGTCACTTGAATAAAGTTAATAAGCATGGAATCCCGGTTGAGTGCGTGTGCTAAAATACATCCACCAATTGAATCACCGAGTAAATTCTTAACCATGAATTATTTTAAAACTTCGGCTTGGATACGTTGTGTTCAATATGCAATTTAAACATGTTGTTGTATTCGTTATGATATTCGGGTATGCTACTGTTATGTTATTCGGATATGCTATTGTTACGTAATTTGGATATGCTACTGTTATGTAACTAGGGTATGTTATTGTGGATGGAAAATATTGTGGATATGGAACTTTAATTATATATGGCTATAGCTCGACAACAATGAAGACATGCACAGGTGAAATAGGTGTGTCAGACATCTGGATATTTTTCCAGACGTCTGAGAGTAGAAAAAGAAAGCAATCTGGATATCAATCAGATGTGTGAAAATATATCCAGACGTCTGGATTTTTCTCCAGCCTAAAGTAAAATGCCTGAAGATGTTTTCAGACATCTGGATATTTTATCCAGATGTCTGATAGTGTTCTCGGGCTAGAGAATTATATTTGCAGACGAATGCAGACGTCTGCTATTTTATCCAGACGTCTGGATTTTTTCTCAGCCTAAACTATTAAGCCTGAAGAAGTGCTCAGACGTCTGGGTATTTTATCCAGACGTCTTATATTTTTCTGCACCTATAATATTATGTCTGAATAAGTATCCAGACGTCTGATATTAAATCCAGACTTCTGGGTTTTTTATTTGGTATAAAACAATGTATTAAATAGACACAACTAGATAAAAATGACAAAATATACCTGAATGCAATCCCATAAAATGGCTTTCAAACCAGCGTCAAGGTGTTTCCAATTACTAAAACTGTCTGGAACATGCTCTCGTACAAGTGGTCCTAAAAAAGATGATAAATGGACTGATCCTTGACCTATTGGTTCAGCATTCTTAATAAATTCAACTTCAACACGATTTGTGAAGTTTGAAGGAAGTCTCTTCATTTTCGTAGGACCTCTACTCTTTCTTTTCTTCGGCCGACTGGCATTTGCATTTTCAGTTGGTCCATCGGCTTCCACGTGTTGTTCGTTTTGCATTGTACGGTTCTCAAATGCACTAGGATTATCTTTTACTCCTTGTGCATTATTTTCTAATGCTTGTGCTCGATTATCATCTACTACTTGTGGATTATTTTCTATTGGTTGTGCTCGATTATCTACTACTACTTGTGCATTATCTTCTACTACTACTTGTGGATTGCCCTCGCTTTGAACGTTGTTGTCTTCAACATGCTCCTTCCGTTTATTAGGCTTATACGATATATTTTTAGCTCCTTTGCTTTTTTTCTGTTGCCACGTTATTGCCCTCATTTCCTATTACTAAAACATAAGGAAAAACATAAAATATATAGCAGAACTATACAATCCAAACACTTGTGCGCTAAGGCCATCCTGAATACGCCACACTTCAATATGTCATTTACAAGAAAACAACATTGCTTTTCACAGTAAATAACTACAGTTTAGGAGACTTTAAAACATAGAAGTATAGTTATAGCTACAACAAAATATGAGTTAGCCTAAATAAATTGTTATTGTCAATTAGCGTAAATCATATATGTCATCGAACTTTACATCTGTGCTTATATTTATGTGCTCAACGTGACAATACTACTTACTTGTCTTATATACACAACCGCTGCTATCACGGCGACCGACTAGTCGCGACTAGTCGACCAGTCGGTCGCCACTCAACGACTTGGATTCTTGACATGAATTTTGTTAATATGTCGAGCGACTGAAACGACATAGAGCGATTAGTCAATTAGTCAGCAGACTAGTCAATTAGTCAGCCGACTAGTCGACTCGACTTAACAGATTGGCTTCATATTGTTTTAATTTGGGCCCAAAATGAAAAAAAAGGAGAAGAAGCAGGTCTCCAATATTGATAACATTACAATGGATGGACTCTTGATCCTGCAAAGGAATAATTTATTCATTTTGCAAAAAGAAGCAGGGTTTTGTCACAATAAATTCTTTTTGCAATCTCTTGATCCTGAAAAGGAATAATTTATCAAGATAAAGTAAAGTGCGGAAGGCAAAATTTTGGACAAAAAATGAAAACTTTTTTTCACATACATATATATTTAAACCACCTCACGAACGGATTCTCATTGCATTCACTTTGCAGCTCTCGCTACCAAAAAAGGAGTAGCATTTGTGTAATTGTTTATCTTTTTAAGTAAGAGAATTATGCCTTAAACCTTTAAATTCAATATTCGGTCTAAAACTTAATCTAGTTAAATATTTTTTTGCTAAACAAAATAAAGAACACTATAGTGGAGTCAAGCATAGGACTAACGACTAAAGCAACAACGGTAGAAGCCATTATTCCAAAAAGCAATAAAAACAGAGAAAATTCCTATTCAAGTGAAGAGAAAAAGAATCAGCTAAGTGTGGTATTATTCAAATTGTGCATTTTTTTTATCATCTGATATTCTCCGACGCATAATTAAAAACACAAGCAAAATAGAAAATCAAATAACAACAAATACTTATGGTAAATGAAAATATAAAAACCGTTCTCCTTTGCTCTCACATTTCATGGTAAGGGATGCAAAAATAATGCCTAATTGTTTCAAATGAATAAAAACATATGATCGGTATTAGCTTCCATAACCTGTGGAGAGAGAGAGAGAGAATGAAAAATCTTTTCAGAGTTCTAGAATCATCTAAATATATTTAACCAAAAGTTATACCAGTCACAATCTTTGAACACTAAATCTTAATGAATCTACAACTTTTTGCTATCTGACCATAGCTACAGAGTCCATCCATTGCTCCATGTACAACACTACCAGACTGTATTAGTTAGAAGTTTATAATTATATATATATATATTTTTATCGACTAGTCCACTAGTCGACTAGTTGGACCTCTGTCGACTCGACTCGAATTACCACCGTGATAACCATATTACACGATCCATTCCTCTTATAATCAGAAGCTCAACTACTCACTTCTCATATTGATGACTAAGATTTCGACAATCTAAGCAAGGACATAGAATTTTTTCTACATTTCCAAAAATTTTCATAGCGGTATGTACAAACATCCAAGCTCCTTGCTGATACTCACTACTAGTTCTTTGAAAAAAATTATCTTTTAGCTTCTATCAAAATATAGGATTTGATTTTCAAACTACATTTATGTTGAGAATTACGTAGTTGCCTGTGTAGATTCACCCAATTTTTATCCATCATCATCTACTACATAAGCAAGCAAATTTCTAAAATTTGGAAGTAGTAGTCTATTATTCAGTACAAGCAAATTAACATAACTACTTAAATAAAACGGTGATACTAAATGAGACATAACAACTTTTAACTACTAATAACACAGTCAACATTTTCAGCAGGCATACCAAATGTTAGAAAAAATTGAACATTTGCTAATCAATGAAAAAGATAAAATAATCAAGGCGACGCTTACAACGACTTAAGGAAGACTAAGACTAAACGAGATCTATGGGTCCGACCTCCACTGGAATGGAAATTCCTCCACTGGAACCAATAGCCTTCCGTTATGACAACCGAGAGACCAAGAGCAACAGTGCAAAGTGACCGGAGATTCGAAAGTGAGATGGAGACCAGGCGGACGACGAAAATTGGATGGAAAAATTGTAATTGAGAATTTAAAAATTTGGGGAAATATTATGATTCGCTGCCGATTTTAGTAATAGTGGAGGGAAGTGAAAATTCATTCTTGCTTAAATTTATCTCAGCGTTTTAATATAAAACCAACGTACTCTTGCATTATTTCTACAGCATGGAGACCAAAACACTGTGAGTTGCAATTGTAGATAACTCATTTTCTTGTAGTGAGTTTACCCATATTGTGAATGTTGGAGCCCTTAATTCCCATCTTCCATGAATCCCCTAACTTAATGCCTTAAAATAACACAATAAACAATTTGAACTATTGTGCTAAATACTTCTGAGCACACAAAACTGAAAATAAATTGCTTTGCCAAAAAAAACTGAAAATAAATTAAAACCTCAAATTCTGCAACTTGCTCCCTTTTCTTTCCCCCAGTAGTTCTCACCCATTATTATTTATGTGTTGCCCACGGTTATTTGCTATCCATTATGATATGAGGTTCGTTATTCCATAACATCACCTGATATAAAATGCCAAACCAATTTCTACAATCATTCTTATGTGTTCATGCACTGTTCCCTCCAAAGCACAGTAGTATATAGATGACTAAATTTGATATTTTTTACTAGTTTCAATACGTTAGAAAATGATTTCACATATAAATGGAAGTTTCACAGAATTTTGATACAGTGGACCATAACAGCTATTTATTTGACCTAATGCACCTGCACTTCATCAACATCAAGTAGACTCACACGCACCTCTAGTTGCTCATAAACTTGGACATTCTCTTAATTTAAAGTTAATGTAACGACCCGCATTCTACGTATCGAAGGATCTAAAATATTGATTTCCTTTTCATATGAGGTCGTATAGTCGTGTAACTTTGGGGAACGACTATTGGGGTCATTTCCCATGTTCACGATTTTTGCCGATTTTTAAATGACCGCTTTGCCCCTAGCTGATTTTTTTCGGCCATAACTTTTGATTGGTAAGGAGTTTTGACTTAAAAAAACTTCCATTGGATTTAGATAATGGTTTACATTTCCATAGAGTGGTCACATTAGCCAAACGGACTCACCATTTGGGAGATATGGCTGAAACAAGGTTTAGAAGTTGAAAAACTGCTTAAGCGGGCTGATTAGGGTAATTAGCAAATGGGTCCATAACCCATTTCGGGATTAAGTTTATAGGGAGGCTGAAATGAGTTAGGTTTTCATTCTATTTCAGTTTTCTAGCCACCATTTACCTCTTAGAAACCCTAACAATGGTCTCCACCTTCTAAATTCATCCATAATCGCTCTCTAATCAAGGATTAAGCTAATCTACATTAAATCAAGGAGAAATAGCACCAAATCAGAGTTGGAGCTGCTTTTAGACATTAGAATTCGACCCAAATCATAGATATTTTCAGATCTAAGATTAGTTTGTGCCTAAGGTGAGTGATTTGTATTGTTTTTCACTAATTACGGCTAATTAAGGGTGATTAGTGCTAATTAACGAAATTATACATTACTAGATTCTGGAAAAATGTTTACAAATTCATAACATTATTTTAGGCCTCTGTTAGAAATTTGGGTTAATTTGGACATATTTTGCTAATCCTATCATTAGTTATGCTTAAACATGATTAAGGAGAAAATATGGGTTTTTGGGTATGTTTGATCCATTTTAACATATTAGGTTGTTGTTTTGGTGTTTTTGGTTGATTATACATATTGCTATGACTGCTTGGAAAGTTTTATGATTGTTTAGAACAGTTAGAATGGTCGAAAATGCCGTCGTGTGGCGTAAAAACAGACACTAGAAGTCGTAGGAAAGTTGTGCAGGAATCGGATTGGATCGCCCCTACGAACCGACCCGTTCGTGACATGGAAACCGAACCGTTCGCCTACCTGAGTCACGAACCGCATCTGAAGGCTCCGGACAGACCTGTTGTGAAGTAACCCGATCCGTTCGTGCTCTATGCACCCCGAACCGTTCGCCTGAAGTTTGACATGAACCAGAGCACCAGAGCACCACGACCCGAACAGAGGAGCTTGGACTTGAGACGTGAACCACGAACCAAACCGGGAGTACGATCTGAAGCGAAGAGAAATGAAGAATCGAACCGATCCGAAGGAGACCAAAAACCTGAGATGCAAAGGTAGTCCAAATAAGAAGTAAAACTCAGGATCCAGTTGGGAACCAACGAGTTAACTTCATGAGTTGGGCTTTACTGTGGGACGTGTGCTAAGGGGTTATCGACTTCCATAACTTTGATTCACCACCAAGACAGTTGTTAGGCTATAGATCAGTGTAGTGGGGTAGTTATTACTCCATGGGGCAGAGTGATCGTAGCATGGCTATGAGTCAGTGCAGGGGAGTCGTCATGACTTCATGGGGCAGAGTGGACATAGCAAGGGATTAGTAGCTATGGATCAGTGCAGTGGATCCATCATGACTATATGGGGCAGAGTGGTCATAGCAAGGGATTTGGGTGGTTAAAGCAGTGGATATCGTATGGTTTACGCACTGAGTGAGAGATGTGGGGATGGTTGCTATGCTTGATTGTTTGATATCACTATGACATGCACACCCCTCCCCCGTATCTTTGCACCTATGTTAGTGTCACCTTAGTGTATTGTACATCTTGTTGTGCTAACTCTTTAGTTGCAGGTCCAGGTTCAGGTATGATTAGTTATACCTGTTATTGTTCTATTTTGCTGCTTATCACTCATACCAGAATTTTGTCTAACCCAGAGTTTATGTCTCTTCTTATTACTCTGGGTGCTCTTAAACGGGCAGACTAGAGATAGGTCGGTGATTATGCATGAGTAGCTATACTGGAGACGAGCAGGAGGCTTCTACGCATGATATATATATATATATAATCCCCTTGTGTTGTTGCTGGTTACTACTTTGTGCATTAGTAG
This sequence comes from Allium sativum, assembly GCA_030737875.1. Lineage (NCBI taxonomy): Eukaryota > Viridiplantae > Streptophyta > Magnoliopsida > Asparagales > Amaryllidaceae > Allium > Allium sativum. Next base: position 238,571,875 of record CM060923.1, on the reverse strand, counting down.
TGTACCTCTTTCTTTTGCTTTAGTGACAGTATTTCAAAGTTGTAATAATGGATGGTTTAGGTCATAAGCTGTATTTTGAATCTTTCCGCTGCTATGATGGTTTAGTTCTCAGCTTATGCACTATCTCGCCTGTATTATGTCAAAGTTATGTTGATATTATATTTTTTCCCCATGCGCTGTGAGACATTCTACAGGTTTCTTGTTATTTCAAATTCCTTTCTTTTCCCTTCTTTAGCGACCATCCCATGCTAGTCGGGCATCGGCACAACGCACTTTCATTGGAAATGTTGGCTGGTGCGGGGCGGGCCGTCGCACTTGGTATCAGAGCTCTAGGTTGCGTAGTTAACCTAAGGAAAGACACCAGGGAGAGATAGTATGTATATGAGAGCGCGTATTTGTTATATTTTGGGTTTTCAAAGTTATATATATATACACACTATTAGTATATCTAAGGATGGAGTCGCACTGCACTGGAACCACTGAAGGGATAGTTAATCATTTTCTCCTTACAGATCGAACGATGAGTCGACGTACGAGGGGTAGAGGTAGAGAAGCTGGTAATGGGAATGCTCCTGATACGAGGACGATGTTCACTGACTTCATGAGAGAGACGCTTAGGGATGTTCAGAGGGAAGCTCCTAATGCTGTAAATGGTGGTGGTGCAGCGGTGCAGGTATCTAAGGCCGATTTCTCCAAGCTCTGTAAGAACTACACTAGTCTTGGTGGGAAGCCGTTCCAAGGAACGGAATCGGCTACAGAAGTTCAGGATTGGCTCGATAGTTGTGAGTACATCTTCGAGGATTTAGGGATCGATGATGCGATGAAGAGGAAGCTAGCATCCCGTCAGCTGCAAGGACGGGCTTTGAATTGGTGGAATGCTATTAAGGTAGCTACTCCCGAGGATCAAGTTACATGGAATCAATTTAAAGCTCGCTTCAGTGACAAGTTTATCCCAGCTGCCCAGAAGTCAGAGTTGTTTAGGAAGTTCTTGGAGCTTAAACAGAATGGTAGGGCAGTCTCAGAGTATATTACTGAATTCGATACTCTATCGAAATATGGATTATCCCTTATTGACACTACCGAGGAGAAGAACGAGAAGTTCATAACTGGTTTAGATGGGTACTTAGGGGAAAGGCTAATAAACCACATTGATGAGACTTTTGAGTCGATTGTTGGGAAAGCATTGAGATCGAAGAGTCTTTAACCTAAGTCAAAGACCGAAGTTGTTGTTGCATCTTCAGAAGAGCCAAAGCCGCAAGCAAGTAGAGGAGGCAAGAATAATTCTCAGAATAAAAGGAAGCAGAGTCAGAACCAAGCTAAGGATGATCAGAAGAATAAGAAAGATGTTGAGTGCTTTAGCTGTGGCAAGAAGGGCCACTATGCTAAAGAATGTCGAGCAAAGCCAGCGGACAGGAAGTGCTTCAATTGCGGCCAAGTGGGACATCACATGGATAAATGTCCATAGCCTCCTAAAGAGAAGCATATTGTGAAAGCATATACTATTAATGCTGTTCCTTCTTAGTCAAATGCCCCAACTGCGGCGGAGAAAGGAAAGAATGTCATCATTCAAGGTATGCTTTTTGTTTATGGTGTTCTTGTTCAAGTATTGTTTGATACTGGGGCTTCCTGTTCCTTCATATCTAGTGACTTGGTAGATAGGTTAAGACTGGAACCCGAGATAGTCGATATACCTTTAGTTGTGACGAACCCGATTGGTGGTTCAACTAGCCTTAGTATGATTTGTCGTAATGTGGTCTTATCGAGTCATCGATGTATGTTTGCTTGTGATTGCTTTGTTTTGGGCTTCACTGGGTTTGGCATTATTTTGGGAGTCGATTGGCTCTAAAGGTACGGGGTGGTGATAGACTGTGAGGGCTTTTTGGTGACTGTTAGAGCGAATGATGGGCAGAGGATAGAGTTTGGTGGTCTACCTAGTGATGGGGTAATGGCTATTTTGCTAAATTCCCTCGACATCCCGCATGATGAGTTGTCAGATGTGCCTGTGGCTGGCCATTATCTGGATGTCTTCGAGGAAGTGACAAACTTCCACCACACCAAGAGATTGAGTTCCGTATTGATTTAGTGAAAGATGCCAGACCTATAGTGATGCCACTTCGTCATATGGCACCAAGGGAGCAGTGAGAGCTCGGGGTGCAAGTGAGCGATCTTTTAAAGAAGGGATTTATCAGAAGAAGTGTTTCTGAGTGGGGAGCACCAGTTGTGTTTGTTACCAAGGCAGATGGTTCCCTTCGATTTTGTGTGGACTACTACGAGTTGAATAAGGTGACGAGGAAGAACAAGTATCCTCTACCGCGGATAGATGGTTTGTTTGATCAGTTGAGTGGCACAAGAGTGTTCTTCCAGTTGGATCTCGCGACAGGTTTTCCTCAGCTTAGGGTGGAAGCTGAGAGTATAGCTAAAACGGCTTTTCGGACGCCGTCTGGATTCTATGAGTGGTTGGTCATGCCATTCGAGTTGGCCAATGCACCAACATATTTTGTGGATCTTATGAATAGGGTTTTCAGAGATCAATTGAATAAGTTTGTTCTTGTATTCGTGGATGATATCTTGGTTTTTTCGAGGACAGGGTAAGAACACAAGGAAAATTTGAGAGTAGTGATGGAGGTGTTGAGAAAACACCAATTGAAAGCGAAGTTTTCTAAGTGTCACTTCTGGAGGAGGGAAGTGAGATTCTTGGGCCATGTTGTTTCAGAGAATAGTGTTGCCGTGGATCCTGCGAAGATGGCTACGGTACACGATTGGACTTCTCCAAGATAGCAGCATTGTTGACTCAGTTGACCAAGAAGAATCAAGCTTTCGTCTGGGACGAAAAGTGCGACAATGCATTCAAGAATCTAAAGGAGAAATTGACATGTGCACCAGTGTTAGTCATTCCTAAGCGGAATGAAGAGATGATAGTATATACAGATGCATGTGGTACCGGACTAGGTGCTATATTGATGCAAGGAGGTAGGGTTGTAGCTTATGCTAGTAGGCAACTGAAACCGCACGAGAAAAGATATCCTACCCATGATTTGGAATTGGCAGCGATCGTGTTTGCATTGAAGATGTGGATACGCTATCTCTTGGGAGAAAGATTCGAGTTGTTTACTGATCATAAATCGTTAAAGTATCTTTTTCTCTATCTCCGTCAGTAGAGATGGTTAGAATTATTGGCTTCCTATGATTTCAATATCGCATATACACCTGGAAAGGGCAATGCAGTAGCTGATGCATTAAGTAGAAGACATGCCTGTTTAGGGGCTATGTTTATTGAGTGGAAGCAACTGGAGTATATCGCAGTGTACAATTTTAGACCAAAGTGCGAATTGGATCCAGAGATGTTAGCAAGTTTGACGGTCAGACCCACTTTGATTGAGCGGATTGGTTCCAGCCAGAGAGATGATCCTATTCTATTAGAAATCATCTCCAAATTAGAAATGGGAGTCGACAAGGAGATGAACAAGTATGGGCTTGATCGAGATGGATGGCTTAGAAAGAATGGGAGACTAGTTGTACCCAATGTCAATGGATTGAGAGATGAAGTGCTTAGAGAATGTCATCACTCAAAACTGACTATACACGCCGGTGGTAACAAGATGTATCGAGACATGAAGCAGACCTACTACTGGGAAGGTATGAAAAGAGACGTTGGGAAGTTTATATCCAAATGCATGAATTGCCAGCTAGTTAAAGCTGAGCAAAAGAAGCCTAGTGGTTTGTTGCAACCATTAGAAATCCCCGAATGGAAATGGGAAGAAGTCTCAATGGATTTCATCAATGGGCAAGGACTAGATCGAGTCATGATAGCATTTGGGTGATTGTGGAACGATTTATGCCCTCACTGCCAACCACTTAATCAATATGGTCAATTGATTAAAATCACAACACGGTTAACATCCATTCAACCATCAGTATGCAAACCGGGTTTAATGTCAATTGGGGTTCAATCAGTTCATGTGTAAACAATATAAAAATACAACATACACAATATTTTGAGGGATCCAGTCGGATCCCTCCAACCTGTTCTAGCCTGCAGCACAGATTATTATAACATTTCAGGATGGTATATATATTTTTTTATATAAATAAATAAATTAATGATGATACTATAAATAATAGCAACCATTAAAGAAACCATAAGCAACCAAGGAAGCCAATCAACCAAATTTGTATTTTTATGTGGATTTATCACATCATAGCTGTCCAGAAAAGTGCGAGGATTAACTCACCATTATATTTCGATTTGGCAGTGAATTCAGGTCGTTCCGCGAACATTGAAAATTAATACTCCAACTGCCTCCAATTTATTCTGGATTAGCTCAGCAACATAGCCTTTGTCTCTGTAGTCCTGATGAATCAAGTTCCACTGAAATCGGATAATCATAAGAGATAATTATACCCACTAAAATACAGTTCAAGTTAGAATGAATAATTATTTAACTTCTTAGTAAATCACTAATCATGAAATTACCCTTCACATTAGTGTCAATCACGGTTTGCATCATGTAACCGGTTTATTTCTCCAGTAAATTTCACTATCACCCCTTCTGCATCAAAACTGGATGCCCGTCCCTTTCTGTTCCTCCCTTCTCCTTATTCAGTCCATCTGTTTTTTTTCTTTATCATATTTTTTTATATTATATTATGTATGGTCTGAAGACCATGCAAATACATCACCCCCTTTTACCTCCTCTCCTCCTCACGTTTTTAATATGTTCCAGCAAACCAAGCTTACTCAACCGCTTCCCATTTCCTTCTCACCATTCAATGAACTAAACCCAAAATAAACTGCGACTGCACCAAACCCTCCCATGTTGGCGCCAGTAAGTACTCCCCATAGCGTGCCGCCATCCTTCTCCAGTTATACAACATTCGCTGTAGTAAAAAGCTCCATACTGCCAAACTTAAAGCTCCAATTTCAGTAGAGCACACGAGCCTAGTCAACAAAAACCGAGATCTTTAAATTCCCCCGCCGCCACCATTATTCAACGCCGGATACCCATTAAGTTTGACCCCTGTCGCCGCTGCGATGACGACCAACGACCAACTCCCCTCTTCGACCAGCTCCACCCTCTCCAGCAATTCAGTATAAGCCTAACCGACCCACTGACATCACCGAACCACCAAGTTCACCCAACACCATCGTGTTCTCCATCACTCTGATCAGCCCCTCCATGCAGCGTCCTCCCATCGTGCGCTCAACCTTCCCAGTTCGCCAGTAAATAGGACCCATGTCGAATACATCGAAACCATCATTCACGCCATCTCCTGCCATCGGAACCACCCTTCCCGTCCTTCGCCGCTGCTCCTATCACCGGTGAATCCGACATCATCAAACACCCACCACATCATTGGGTTAGTTGGTTTTATGTTTGCTAATATTTTCGTTTGTGGGTGATAGAACGAGTGTAGCAGGTGATTTTATAATAGGAGGAAGCTTGGCTATCACGGAAGGATAAGAACGTGCTATTGTCAGAAGCTATACATACATATATATTTCTTCTTCGGTGCGCATGGTTTCTGCTTTGTCCAGGAAAGAAAATGGAGACAAAAGCATGTGGGTTCTGGAAATTTTCACATGGACAGATCAAAAGGGAAACTGTAGACGGGTAAGGCACACAGAAGTTTTAATATGAAGTGACGCTGATATTTTTGTGAATTGACCAATGATTTTTCCTGAAGATGACTAACGAAATATTTGTGAATGCGACCGACAATGATTTATGGCATTTAGCGTTTGGTGTTAACGGTTCGTACCAATTCATACGAACTATAGTCGTGACGAAATTTAAAACAGTACAACAACTCAATATTTTGAGTATGAAATAATTGTTTTTCATTTAATTCGAAGATCATTTGAAAAACCAATTATTTTATAATTCCATATTAAATCAATAAATTACACATTAAAGTCAAAGAATTAAACTTATTGATAATAAAGTATTATTATCAAATATATATCCAAAAACAATTCATATAACTTCAATAATAAACTAGCTAAGATTTAAACTCAAATATGAAATTTTTGGTTCAAATATTGTTAAACTGAAAATGAATTTTCTTGGATTTTATATAAGAAATCGATATAATTTATAAAGGAATTCCATAGTGACTATTTCAAAATTTGATTTGGATATAAACCAAAATCTACACTATGAAAACTCGATTTTTCTTTTTCATTTGAAAAATATCATCAAATAGATTTCGACGTTTCTTGTTTCGAGATTGGGTGATTGTGGGCTGATTGAACAAGAGTGCGAAGTTTATACCCGTCAAGCCGAATAGAACTGTATATGAAGTGGGTAGCGAGATTTCATGGAGTAACCAAAGGCATTGTGAGTGATCGAGATCCATTGTTCACTAGTGGATTTTGGAAGAGCATACAAGAGGCTTTAGGATCAGAATTACATCTTAGTACCTCGTAGCTTCCCCAAACCGACGGTCAGACTGAGAGGGTGAATCGTACATTAGAGGATCTCTTGAGAGCTTGTATATTGGATTTTGGAGGATCCTGGGATGACCATTTGCATTTAGTGGAGTTCGCGTATAATAATAGTTATCAGTCCAGTATTGGTATGGCTCCATTTGAAGCTTTATACGGAAGACCATGCAACTCACCATCATGTTGGTTGGAAACCGGTGAGAAATTCATGCTTGGGCCAAATGTAATAAGAGAAACTTCAGATAGGATCAAGGTTATCCAAACATCGAATGAAGGCTACCCAAGATAGGCTGAAGAGTTATGCTGATAAGAGGCGAAGAGAATTAAAATTCTCCATTGGCGACTTAGTGTTTGTCAAGATTTTCCATTAAAGAGCGTAATTCGATTTGGCAGGAAAGGCAAGTTAGCACCAAAATTTGTTGGTCCATTCCCAGTTCTTGAACAAGTTGGGAATTTGGCATATAAAGTTGAGTTGCCAAACAAGATGACGGGAGTTCATAACAAATTTCATGTTTCCCAATTAAGAAAGTTTGTGCACAACCCCGATATGACTATTTCACCGGATTAGTTGGATGACATCGAAGTAGAACCCGAGGCGGTTGGAAACTGCAAGCCGATCCGTATTGTTGAGTAAGACACGAAGCAACTTCGAAGGAAGGCAGTGAAACTGGTCAAGGTTCAATGGGGTGAGGATGAGAGTGACTGTACTTGGGAAACAGAGGAGAGCATAAGGGAGTCGTATCCAGAGCTCTTTGCCTAGTAAGATTTTAAGAGTGATAGTTTCTTCCCTTGTTAGTAAACCGTATGCTAGGGTAGGCTTGTTGTGCTCGTTGTGTATGTTTGACTGTTTGTGAATGACTGATTGGCATGCGGAACACCTTTGTATGGTTTTGGTTAAGGATTTCGGGGGTGAAATTTCTTAAAGGGGGAGAGTATAATGACCCGCATTCTACGTATCGAAGGAGCTAGAATATTGATTTCTTTTTCATATGAGGTTGTATTGTCGTGTAACTTTGGGGAACGACTATTGGGGTCATTTCCCATGTTCACGATTTTTGCCGATTTTTAAATCACCGTTTTGCCCCTAGCTGATTTTTTTTTCTGCCATAACTTTTGTTTGGTAAGGAGTTTTGACCTGAAACCACTTCCATTGGATTCAGATAATGGTTTACATTTCCTAGAGTGGTCACATTAGCCAAACGGACTCACCGTTTGGGAGATATGGCTGAAACGAGGTTTAGAAGGTGAAAAACAGCTTAAGCGGGATGATTAGGGTAATTAGCAAATGGGCCCATAACCCATTTTGGGATTAAGTTTATAGGGAGGCTGAAATGAGTTAGGTTTTCATTCTATTTCAGTTTTCTAGCCGCCATTTACCTCTTAGAAACCCTAACAATGGTCTCCACCTTCTAAATTCATCCCTAATCGCTCTCTAATCAAGGACTAAGCTAATCTATATCAAATCAAGGAGAAATAGCACCAAATCAAAGTTGGAGCTGCTGCTAGGCATTAGAATTCGACCCAAATCAGAGATATTTTTAGATCCAAGATTAATTTGTGGCTAAGGTGAGTGATATGCATTGTTTTTCACTAATTACGGCTAATTAGGGGTGATTAGTGCTAATTAACGAAATTATACATTACTAAGTTCTGGAAAAATGTTTAGAAATTCTTAAATATAATTTTAGGCCTCTGCTTGAAATTTGGGTTAATTAGGACATGTTTTGCTAATCCTATCATTAGTTATGCTTAAACATAATTAAGGGGAAAACATGGGTTTTTGGGTATGTTTGATCCATTTTAACACATTAGATTGTTGTTTTGGTGTTTAGGGTTGATTATACATGTTGCTATGACTGTTTGGAATGTTTAATGATTGTTTAGAATAGTTAGAATGGTCGAAAATGTTGTCGTGTGGCGTAAAAACAATTGTTGTAAGTTGCAGGAAAGTTGTGCAGGAACCAGACCAGATCGCCCCCTAGGAACTGACCCGTTCGTGACATGGAAACCAAATCGCTCGCCTACATGAGTCGCGAACCGCATCTGAAGGCTCTGGACCAACTTGTTGTGAAGTAACCCGATTCGTTCGTGCTCTATCCACCCCGAAACGTTCGCCTGAAGTTTGACACGAACCAGAGCACCACGACCCAACCCATATGGAGCATTCCGACCCTAACCGAGGAGCTTGGACTTAAGACGTGAACCACGAACCGAACCGGGAGTACGATCTGAAGCGAAGAGAAGTGAAGAATCGAACCGATCCGGAGGAGACCAAAAACCCGAGATGCAAATGTAGTCCAAATAGGAAGTAGAACTCAGGATCCAGTTGGGAACCAACGAGTTAACTTCATGAGTTTGGCTTTGCTGCGGGACGTGTGCTAAGGGGTTATCGACGTCTATAACCTTGATTCACCACCAAGATGGTTGTTAGGCTATGGATCAGTGCAGTGGGGTAGTTATTACTCCATGGGGGCAGAGTGATCATAGTATGGCTATGAGTCAGTGCAGTGGAGTCGTCATGACTTCATGTGGCAGAGTGGACATAGCAAGGGATTAGTGGCTATGGATCGGTGCAGTGGAGCCATCATGACTCCATGGGGCAGAGTGATCATAGCAAAGGATTTGAGTGGTTAAAGCAGTGCATATCGTATGCCTTACACACTGAGTGAGAGATGTGAGGATGGTTGCTATGCTTGATTGTTTGATATCACTATGACATGCACACCCCTCCCCCGTATCTTTACACCATTTGTTAGTATCACCTTAGAGTATTGTATATCTTTTTGTGCTAACTCTTTGGTTGCAGGTCCAGGTTCAGGTATGGTTAGTTATACCTGTTATTGTTTTGTTTTGCTGCTTATCACTCATACCAGACTTTTGTCGGACCCAGAGTTTTATGTCTCTTCTTATTACCCTGTGTGCTGTTAAACGGGCAGACTAGAGACAGGTCAGGTGATTATGCACGAGTAGCTGTACTAGAGACGAGAAGGAGGCTTCTACGCATGATATATATATATATATATATATATATATATATATATATATATATATATAAAATCCCTCTGCGTTGTTGCTGGTCACTACTTTGGGCATTAGTAGTGTACCTCTTTCTTTTTCTTTAGAGACAGTATTTCAAAGTTGTAATAATGGATGGTTTAGATCATAAGCTGTAGTTTGAATCTTTCCGCTGCTATGATGGTTTAGTTATCAGCTTATGCATTGTCTCGCCTGTTTTATGTCAAAGTTATGTTATAATTATATTTTATCCCATGCGCTGTGAGACATTCTACAGGTTTCTTGTTAGTTCAAATTACTTTCTTTTCCCTTCTTTGGCGACCGTCCCGTGCTAGTCGAGCATTGGCACAACGCACTTTCATTGGAAATGTTGGCTGGTGCTGGGCGACTGTCACAGTTAGCCATCATTAAAATATTATATTATAAAGAAAACCATGATGAAAAATGCATAACTTAAAACAAATCAGAGGCATCTATAAATAAAGTGTACATTATCCCGAAATATCCCTTATAGACGCGTATTCAGCTTCCCAATTAAATGGACGAAAAAAATATGTAAGACCTTGTAATAGAAGCATAACTTAAAACTAAATATAGATGAAATATGCAAGACTAATTTATGCAATATTATACGTTAAAGGAGAAATTTCTTGCATAAAAATTCACATAAAAATTCATGTAATATATCAACCCATGCAAGCAAGGTCTTGTGTAGGAAATACCTTATCGCCGGTATAAGAAGAAAAGAAAACACCACCATTTTAGTAGTAGCAAACACACATCAAACAGTGAACACATAAACACAAATGTTGCCAACAACCTGTTGCTCACCCAAGAATTGTCGCGTACCTCCATGTCATACACCAAAATTCCTCTCCGACGGACACGATCTGTTGAACAACGATCCTAAGAACAAAATATAAGGCTAAAATATTTAATTTACTATTATTTTCTAGATTTTTGAGAGGGAATACCTATATCATCCAATGGAAAACGCAGAGAAAGCTCAAAAAAGGCAGACCACGACAATATTGCGGACTAATATAAGTAAAAGAAGGATGAAAGAAATAATTTGCTAAATCCTGCCAACAATCTTTAATTTCGGACGATTGCAGTGAGGAATAACGAAGCTAAAAAGAACACAAAAATTAGAAATGTTAGTGGAGGAAATTTGAGTGGATGGAAAAGGAATAGCCTTACCTGAAATCAAGGATGACGACATCGGTTGAAGAAACTGAGAAAGGAACAAATTAGGGATTCGAGGTGAGGGGAAAAAAATATCAAATTACGCATGGGTTAGTTGGGAGAAATCACTGTTTTTCGATGGTAGATGGAGTGGACGACGCTAGCAAGTTTTTTCCCGTTTGGGCGAGGGAATAAAAAATAAAAAATTAGGGAACATACGGTTGTCGTATTACAAAGGAGAGAGAAACATAACGTATTTGCTTCTGATCTGTCCTGGTCTGGAGCAAAAAACTAGATTTGGTTTTTATTTATTGCTTCCGTTTCTACAACAACAGAAGCAAATTTATATATGTAGAATTTTTGCTGTTTTTCATTTATTTATTGCTTCTGTTGTAATGATGGAACAGAAGAAAATAATATTATTTGCTTATGTTGCAAGCACAACAGAAGCAAATGAGGCAAAGCAACTGGTGCTTTTTGAGCTAGTGATGTGTATGTTATACCCATGATCTATGATTCAACATTTAAGTTTAAATCTCTGGAATAGTTAGACAATGATTAGAGAGATTTGGAAAACCAGAGAAAGTAGAAAAACAGAACACTGTGATACCTGCTTCAGATAAACACTAATTCCTCTGTTTTATATGGGTCTTTAAGTAATTCAACTACATGTTGTTGATATATATATACCCATCATATCAAATTCAGATATGTTGGTTTTTTGAAGGATTTAAATACCCGGAAATAATTAGTTGAACAACCTGATATAAAAATAAAGTATAGTTAGCATATTTAGGCAAGTAAACACTTATTTCCTCTATTGTTTACATTATTCTTAGTGGAATTCAAAATTATATGTATATTTATACGTATCAATCAGATTTGATTCAAATATTGAAGTATTTACATGCAGTTAGATGAGGATTGAGAATTTAACAACTTGAGAAAGCAAGTAATACCGAGTAGCAATAATAAATATAGGTAAGTAAAATACTACTCTTTCCTATTCGGTCGAAACAGAATATATGTTGGGTTCAATTCTATGAACTCATGTAACTGCTACAAATTATATAACATCATATATATGTTGTCCTTGCTAGAATGAATCACTATAGGAAATTGAAGTCCTTTGGAATGTGTATGTATTGTTTAACAGTAGCTAAGTATGCACCTCGAGGAAATTTAAAAATTCATTGTTGGAGAATGGAGTTTTGATGACAACAACCACGTCTTAATTATCATTGATTATAATATATATGTATATATACTAACATCTCTATGTAGGATATATAGACATATATATGCAGGATATATATACAGGACTTAAATACTAAAGACTGTACAGTTTTAGAGTTTTAGAGATTCAAGACTCTTGAGTAATCAAGATTTCAACAGTTCAAGAGCTCAAGATAGATATAGTAATAGAATCTAGTTTATGTAAGACTCTGAATAGCGCTCTCGGTTCAAATTCTATTTTTCAAATTCCAAATTCCAAAATTCTGTTTTTCAAATTTCCAGTTTTCAAAATTCTAATTTTCAGACTTCAAATTCTAAATATTTTACTTATGATTTCAAGCCTATAAGTTTAAAGTTTTAATTATATTATATATGTTTATATAAGTTTATATAGTTTTAAACCTTATAACCTTATAAGTATGTATATGATTTCATATGACTTTACACTTTAGAATATTTATTTTTATTATTAAGTTTTGATTAAAGAATTTCAAACTTGCGATTTCAAATATATTTCCTAATTTACAAGTATTCTTATTTTTATAGTTTTATTAAATATATTTTACTAAATTTATATTTGATTCTTCAGATAACTTTTTATTTATATATAGTTTATAATATTTCTTTATAAATTCCTATATATATTATATATGTTTATATAATTATATTATATATGTTTATAATTATATTATATATAGTTTTCATATCACATATATATTAAGTATTTAATCTTATGTTTAAATAATATTTTCTTATGTTTTAGGAACTAGTTTTATTTCAGGAATTTCCAAAATTTAAACATTAATTTAAATACTATAAAAATGCTTTAAAAATCATAAAAATGATGGATATGTCGACATACATTCATGGCTATATCGACATATAACTGTCAGAAATTTAAATTTGAAAGGACGTGTTTTTTCACCATTTCTAGCACTCTAGAAACTTACAACCTTTCAAATGTTTAAAATAGGGGCTGATTTCGAAATTTTTTCATCATTCTTCTTCTCCATCTTCATCCCCTTCTTTACACCATTATTATTTATCATTTTTATGATTTCTACACCTATACTCTGCCGAATTCAATTTTATTTTCATTAAAGTTCTTCTCTTGTCGCTCTCCACTCATTACTCTCTAAATCAATGTTATTAAAGAGTTATAGGGCTGTTTGTAATTGTATGAGTTATGTAAGTATTCGGTTGTATCCCTTGTAGCCGTAAAATCAAGGACGAATAATAGGTGGTATCCTGTGTAGGTGTGAAATTAAGGATGGGTAATCGATGGTATCCCTTGTAGCCGTAAAATCAAGAACGAGTAAGCGGTGGTATCCCGTGTAGCCATGAAATCAAGGATAGGTAATCGGTGGTATCCATTGTATCCGTGAAATCAAGGAAGTTGTACTTGACTATTGATATAGTAATAAAACTCTGGGCAATCCAGCGTTGTGCGGGACTGGACGTAGGAGCAATCTGAACCAGTATAAAATCCGGTGTGTTATTTCCTTTTCTGCAGTTTATTTTTGTTTATATTTGTGTTTGTGTTTGATTCTGTGTCTGTGATTATTTCTGTGGTATTTGATTCATATAGTAGTTCACATAAGTTTTATATTTTGTTTAAATTCTCAAAAACACTATTCATCCCCCTCTAGTGTTTGTTTGGCCTTAACGAATCATTCCGCAATCCCTAAAAATTGGTATCGAAGAAAGGTTTTTTACAAAGTTCATAATCTGATTTTTGAAAATTTTAAATGGCAAATTTTGAACACTCGTTTAATTCATGTATTGCATCACTATTGTAACAACTCGGAAAATCTGAACCAATTAAAAATTTTATTTTGGTAATTTTAATGAATTTTTAATATTTAAAATGAATTATTTTAAATAATAACGACAAGAAATTTATTTTGAATAGAATTAGAACGTATATATTTATTTGAATCGTCATTAGAATATAAATATTTAATTTTAATTGTAAAAGGAATTGAAAATGGCGCGATAGTTCGAAAATTCGATTTCAAATTTCAAATTTCAAATTTCAAATGAATGTACAGGATTCAAAATAAACCGGATTTTAGCGAAAATAAAAATATTAGAATCTATTTGAAAATATATTTCCAATGAATCCGAAAAATTGAAATTTCATAGCGGAAATAAAAAGTTGTGCCCGGCTGAAAATTCAGAATAGTCGCTATGGAAATATAGCCCTTAAAAATAGCAATTTTGCAAACAGCTTCTGTTTTCGACGAAACCACTTTTATTGGATCCGGAATGTCAAATTATTGTTGGATTCCAATTTTCATAATTTTTGGAATCAATAAGTGAGAGTGGCGAAATTAAACGTGTTTTGACAGTTTCAGTCGATTTGGATCGACCAGAAAATGGCCATTTTTCAAACGGTCTTCAAATTTGACGAAATTAGTTTTGTTAGGACCGAATCGTTAAAACGAAACTAGAAATAATTTTTCGGGAATTTTTTGAGTCAGTTATGTGGCCCAGTAAATTAAGATGTGGGTTTAAATTGAATATATATAGATTTATATTTTAAATTTAACAGAAACTAATCATAACATCTGAATTGGGTTACGAAACATATCACATTGTGTTCGTAATGAGGGTGTTTAGCTAGGGGCGACAGTCGGTGGGTTCGATTTAGAGATCGAATTAAAAAGATACTTTTTGGAACTAAATTAAATAAAATATATATTTTATATATAAACCCCCTAACCATTCTCTCTCCCCGGCAGCACATTAAATAAAAAAAGAGGAAAAAAAACCACATTATTGACCCGATCCCGTTTCAACCCCTTCCCCGAACCAATCGACGCCGCCTCCAGACCGTCCACCAACACCGTCGTGCTCCTTCCCCTTCCGCCGCTCCGCTATCAGCTCGATTTCCCCCCTCTCGCGCGATTCAAGAAAGCCCCTTCCGCCGCGAAGCCACTGATGGCCCCCCAAACTCCAACACCACCTCTGATGATGGCGAGCCCCTCCCCCTCATGTCCTCTCTCCTCTCAAATCGATGATAGACCAAAACCCTACGGGTATGATTTTATTTATTTCTATTTTCATTTATTTACAATGTAATTAGTTGGTAAGTTTAAAATCAGCTTTTCATTTGTATAAAACATAGTTTAATATCTGATTTTATTTATAGAAAGCATAACATAAAAAAAAATTGATTTATAAAACATAAAGGTTCGATTTTTGTTTATATAATGTAGTGATTTTTTTTTTTAAATTAACAAGGATGTGATTTTTTTACATTAATAATAAAAATGTGATTTTTAATTTAGCATGGAGTTAAGATTTTTTATTTGAGTAAAGACATGATTTTTAATTATGTAAAAACATGATTTTTATATATGTAACTAATTAAAAATGTGATTTTATATGAATTTTCTTTATATAAAAATACGATTTTTATTTAGGAAGTAAAGCGAAAAAAATAATGTTTATATAGAAGGTAGCGTTTTAAAAATATAATCTTTATACAGAAAATAGAGTAATAAAAATATGATTTTTATTTAAGTAGCGTTATAAAAATTCGATTTTTGTGTATGGATTAGCAAAGTAAAAATACGATTTTTATATATTTAGATTTGAAATTAAAAATACGATTTTTATTTATATAGTAGCTGTATAAAAATTACATTTTTATATGAATAGTACTGAAATAAAAATGTGATCTTTACAATATAAACATCATATTAAAAATGTGATTTTTAATATGAACATCGTAGAAAAGACTACGTTGGAAATTCTGGAAAATCCAAACGATTCATAAATAGAGAATGGAGGAGTGGAATCCAAAGGTGAGAACTTCTCACTTTTATTTTATTTTCTAGTTAAAATATATACTAGGATGCAGACGGTGCTTAGCAGCAGCCGACGCCCGTCGTCCACCGACCATGGACGGCTTATATGCTTGTTTGTTTTTATGGTAAAAATTGATTGTGTGATGTGGAATGAAAATAAATATTTTATAGTTAAAAATGTAATGTTTAGTTTGTATGTTAATAAAATAAATATTTATGAACAAATCGGACGATTTGTTTATGTACACACATTTGGCTGATATGGATTGGGACGATAAATTTTACACATCGCCCAACTGTACAAATAAATTCAATATTTGTTGATTGAAATCCCACATGGGTATTGGGATGATATTGGACTTACACTAATCCCAATAATTAGTTGTATGTCGATCGATTGATTGACAGGCTGTATAAGCATTGAATATTTATATTTAATGCTTATACAGTGTACAATGCACTTTGGACGATGGTTGATTGTTTATCGTTGTTGTTGTGTACATGTGTGTATGAAATCCATATAAATCAAATTATATGGTAATTGACTGTGTTTGATTCCAGTTTAGAAAGAATAACGAATATTTTAAAATAACGAATGTTTTAAAAGAATGAATATTTTAAAATAATATTCAGAAAAAGATCACAATGTGATTTTGATGTCCGATTTAAGATGGATATGAATATATTTAAATATATAAAGCGTGTAGATTAGATTAACGCCATTTTGTCAGCAACGATATTTATATTGATTTTATTCATTTATATAATGAATATCGAAAAGGAATTGATTTCAAAATTTAATGTTTTGAAAATACTATCATTTATTTATCGATGATATGGAATATTCAATTTTGATTTGAAATTAAATATGAAGTTGAAATCATTTTTGAAACGAAATTAAAATGATTTATAAAATACGTTTTAAATGGAAATCGACGAAATATATATAATATATATATTATATATAATGGCCTGTAGAACGCGTCGTGCCACGGTAGTTCGCGAATTTCGACCATTGACTTCGAACAGACATTACGGGAGATCCAATCGTCGGATTCTCCTAAAACCGGAACCGTTGAGTTCATATCGGAAAGAGCTTTCCAAAGTATATTATAGATTTGAAATCTAATGGTTGAATTTGAAATTATGTCCAAATCACATTTGGAAAAGGTTGTAAGTGCAGTTCGATGGCCGTTTATGGAAATCGACTGTACGGGCCTTGATAAAATCGTTAAAAATATCAATAATTTTTGTAAATTCATAATAAATGATTTGGAAAGAATTAGGATGAAAAATTCCATATTTGAAAAGATAAAAATATATTTTCATCAAAATGAACTGGTTTTGAAATCGAATAATAAATCCAATATCTTTAAAATAAATAAAATGAGATTTGAAATGGTTTTGAAAATAACAAGAATTTCCAATATAGGAATTGGAATGGATTTGAATCAAAATTATCTTCAAAACATTTTGATATTGGATTTCGTGATTATACGGATATTGTGGAGGAATTTGGAAGAGATATATATATATATCATTATTCCAATGCGATATTTGTTGGTTTCAGAATCTGATATTGAATATAAGCCGATATATTTTCTATTCAGAGTCTTGTATTTAATATCAAATTTTATTTTGGGTATGTCATGAATGGTATCTTTAATAATACTGTTCTCAAACCCAATGGAGTTAAGAAAATTAGGAACTGACCAGAGGTTAGCTAAGCTGAATGGTTTCCTGGGTATTGATCTGATGTTGGTTTCGGCCTTCGGGGTTAATACTTAGGGAATTGTTCTCTTACTAATTACGGTTAGAGACTGATTGAATTTTGGGTTTGTTGTGAACTGTGTTTTTAACGACATTCGTTCTTTAACCCGATTTACAGTGAACTGGGTTAATACTTAGGGAATTGTTCTCTTACTAATTTACGGTTAGAGGCTGATGGAATGGAATGTGATTTTGGATTTATCATGAACCGTGTTTTAAATGACATTGGTTCTTTAACCCAGTTAATGACAGGATATGGTTTGTATTGAAATCCAAAGGAAGATTAAATAATAAATTTTAAAGAATTTTTCTTTGATAAAATTAATGGAAACCTTTCCCAAAGAATGTGAATATTTGAATAAAAGAATATTCAGAATTGGAATGAGGCGTATGTTGTATTTTTATAGCACTAGTTTATTATATACACGAGTTATTCGGGAAGGCTAGGTTTATTCCCATTCTGAATAACTGATTCGACGATAAGTCGACGATGAAGACGTTGGTTGAAGACCGAAGGTCTTGACATCGTTTGGATGATTACTGATGTCTTGATTGGGTTGTACACCCAAGCCGAGGTAATAAGTGGTGATCGTCCAGGCGTACTTGGAGATCAACGGATATGCGAGGACCTCTCCCCTGTATTGGACATGTGGGGGAGGAATAAGATGCCTCCGGTTTCATTCAAACCCAGAACAGACTTGTAAATGGATTGTGTGTCTAACATTGGATTTTATTCTGTGTTGATTGATTTCTATTAAATATATACCTGTTTGGCGGCGGAGGATCTATTCTCCTGCTTAACGCCCTTCTCTGAGACGTATGAGCTCAGAGGTTGTATATTGATTGATATTAGTCGCATGGCATGAATTGCCTGTGTGGCATGGTGAGATACAGTGATCAAGGCTTTTGTAGAAAAGCAGAGTCTTGTGGTTGATGATCAAAGCACGACTTTAATACAGCATAGCTTTGTGTATGTCGTTAATTCACGAGCCTCACACACTCGTATGAGTCAAAAATGGGATCGCGACTGCAGGGAGTGCACGACGTTTCTTTCTAGCTATGGGTGGTGTCAGCATTTTACTAGCCCTAACGTCGTTGTTTATTATACCCTTGTGGACTCTTTGAAGCCGATGGATATAGGTCCGATAGGACCGGGAAACGTGTGTTCTGGAATAACCAATCCTCAAACGTAAGAGATGACCGGCCCTGAAGATCCAGGGTCTTCTACGGGAGATCCAGAAGCATTTTCTAGAGTGTCTCGAATCGGTGAGAAGCTTGCCTCTGGCCTCGACTCATGACCGGAATCCAATTCCAATACGTGACATTTGCGATTTTGATTGTAGAGCCTAGTATTGGCGACATGATATATGGTACCCATGCCATCTAGGATTGATACATTTATATTTGAACCTGTTTTATACACTTTACATTATAATAGTATCAAATGATTTGTTTTAAATGTATCAAGCATTATCTGGCTCTTAGGAAAACCCTATCCTCCGGCTTGTGTTGCATTATGTGATGGGACCTGGGTCTTATAATAGCTTCATTTTTCCAAAAAGCATTGCGTTGTTTATTCTATGCACTAGTATTCTTGGGAGGGAACCCGTTCCGTGTTATACAGCGTAGTCCCTTGAATTACTCTCTTTTAAAGTAAAGTTTAAAAAAACTATTTTAGTTCTCACACCAGTCACATGACTGACCTGGAGTTTATTGTTTTAACCTAAACTCTGGGTGCCCCTATTTTCCACACGGGCAGCAAGTTGTTTTGGTTTTGCAGATTTATATTCACAGGATCCTGATTTACAGCTAAAGCGATATTCGAAAAGCTATGTATCCGTGTATTACTATCAGTTGTGTTTTGTATTGCTTTTCCGCTGCTATGTATTTAAATGTAATTTAAATCTCTGATATTTATCAAATGTATATTATTCATTCATACTTTGGAATATTCTTGTATTCTGGTGGAATTGTTGTAATAATCAATGAAATGTTCTTCTGTTTGTGTCCCGATGTGGCTTGTTCTCAACTCAATCCGTGCTTTCCTTCACAGGGAAGTTCGAGTCGTGTCAGTTTGGTATCAGAGCTCTGGTTTACAGAGATCGAGAAAAAGACACATTAGAACCATACGAAAGAATTCATCAGAGATTGGATTAGTAATATCCAATGAGAATGACTCGTTCGAGATAGGGTCATTAGTATCCTAGAATGAGTGTGAAGAGTATATTTTTAAAATGAAATTTAACATTGTTTTGAAAATTTAAACCTTATTCAACATATCTGAATATTTATTTGTATAAAATTTGGACAATCCAATACATAAAGATTTGCATATACGCCTTGCAAACGTGTATTCGAAGTTTTAATATACTGGATAGATATAGAATCATACACTAATCGCCCGGGGATGATTTTGATGAGGTGGCCACATCATCAGCATCGCTGCTCAAGTTTCGAAATGTAACAACCCGCAAAATCAGGACCAATTCAAAAAATTTATTTTATAAAATTTTAATGAATTTTAGAGAATATAAAATAATTTATTTAAATAATTACGGTTGAAAATGTATTTTATTTGTCATTTGTTACTAAAAGAAAAAAAATGATGAAATAAATAGACTAGGTTTCATTTTGTCATTTGTTCACAAAAAAAAATAAAAAAAAATAAAAAAAAATAAAAAATAAAGTGAAATATATATAACCAAATAAAGTGAAAGTGAGAAAAAAGGGGAAAATCCCCTCCTTCAATAAAATAAATAAAATTTGGAATCATATTCAATGGGAATTAAAAGCATGTCATTCATTGCAAGGAATAATAATGATAATAATAATGGCAAATAGAACCACCCAATAATAATTACAGCATGCGTTTCATTCATTTCTTTTATGATCCTCTCTCTTTCTTTCATATGAATATATGCCACACTTTATGCTTTTTAATAAATAAAAATATAAAAAGAGAAAGACACATTATGGGTTTATTTGTAAAATTAGAAACTAAATATTATGTTAAATACACAAACAAAGAATTGTGCATGCATAGGAAGAAATAAAGAGAAAATTTAATATAAATATGTTTTGGTATAAATTGCAAAAGTAATGCACAAAATAAACGTGCGTCATAGATGGTATAAAACCATGCAATAAAAGAAAGTTGAAATAACTTTTAATTTTGTGCGTATATTAATCATACGCGGTTGGAACTAAAAATAAAATGCGCGTTAAAATGGTAAACGAAGAAGTTAAAAATAACCTTCACATGATTAAATAGGTAAGAATATAAAAATGAAGGAATTATTAATACGCACATCAATTTCGATTTTGAATTTTAAAATAAACATTAATTAAACCATTTACCTTATGCCCAGTCAGCTGACTAAATTACTGTGTAACATACTATATGTGGGAGACACATTAATGGTTTATTTTGCAAAATTAAAATATATATATATATATAATGTTATAACATAAAGACTATTACTAAAATTGATTAACATGGACAAGCTAAAATAAAAATCCTAGACCTCTACAAAATATCTCATACCTTCTTAATACCAAACACAAATCCTAATTTCATTGGCTGCCACCCCTTCCAAACTTCTCTCCTCCAATTCTCCCTCCTCACTTCGAGTTAGAACCCATACCATACACCGTTTTGAAGCCCCTTCCCTCCTCTTTCACCTCCGACCAAAAGCACCTCCTCTCGTGGCCCGTAGCTCGAGGGCCGAGCCACCAAAGTCAGCGCCTTGCGCACGCCGCTGGCCCCACCAGGCACCACTGCACCCCCCCCTTGTCGCCGGCACACCTCGACCACTCCGAGCCCGTTCTCCTCCAACTGACGGCGCCTTAAACCATTCACTAAATCGCCGGAAATTTGAATCCAAAGTTTTGAACAAATTAGAAAAGTCATGGCCGAGTTTTACAGAGAGGGAAGAAAGGTTAAGGAACTTAATCCCTTTGATTAATTTAATTTTAAATTTAATTACTAACTTGCTTTACCCATAACTTGGTCATACAAATTCAGAAGCGTTGGACTCGTACGATCCTGAACTACAATTCTAGACTGAAACGGGGAATTTCTGAGCTGTTGAAAAAATTGGGCTAATCACGAACGACGGTGAGAATTCCTATTTACAAAATTAATTTTTAGATTAATTATTTTCTCGCTGATTAATTCTGTGTATGTATGTAATGATCCAGTTCTGCGATGAAAATTTATTATTTATTCCAGATCTGTTATTCTAGATCTGATTCTGCGACGAAATTCTGCTCTTTGTTTCGGTGATAATAATAATTTACTAAACGTTTAATTAATTATTGGTAATCGAAATCCATGAATTTATGATTATAATTATAATTGCAATGTCTTGTGCTTGGATTTTTGTATGAATTGCGGTGTTTTGGAATATCCATGATGGTTTAGATCTACGTCATACAAATAAAAGTTCCTATTTATTTAGATATGTAAACACCGATTAGATTAGATCTTGTTTTAAATAAATGAATAAAAAGATTCAATTTTTAATGTTGTTATTTTGCATAAAAAGGTGTACATTAAAAAGATTCAATTTTTAATATCGTTATATTACAATAAAAGTTACAAATGAGAAGAGGCATTTTTATTGTCCTTTATATTACAATAAAAATTCAGTTTTTATTTCATGTATTAATATGAAACGTTACATGAATGTTGACACCAAAGGTTTAGTTATAACCACATGTATTAATATGGAAATTGACACTATATGTTGACATCAAAAATTTAATGTTGTTACATGTAATAGTATGGAAATTGACATCATATGTTAACACCAAAGTTAATATGATTACATGTATTAATATGAGAAATGGACATCCTAATTGATACCAAAATATTAGTTGCGGTCATATGTAGTAATATGGAATTGTCATGAAAACATTGTGTGACAGCCCGCCCCGCACCAGCCTGCATTTCCTCCAAGAGTGCGCTGTACACATGCCCGACTAGCACAAGACGGTCGTCATAAGAAAGAAAAGAAGGGAATGAACTAGTCAAAGAACCTGTAGAATGTCTCACAGCGCATGGGATAAAATATAATAATAATGTACTTGACATAAAAACAGGCGAGACAGTGCATAAGCTGATAACTAAAACCAACATCAATCTCAAAGCAGCGGAAATCCAAATACAGCTTATTACAATTTTCCAAATTTACTGTCTCTAAACAAAAGAAAGCTGAAGTAGAAGATACACCAACAATGCCCAAGCAGTGATCTTCAACAACACAGGGAGAATACTAAATACATATATCACGTGGAAGCCTCCTGCTCGTCTCCGGATCATCTACCCGTGCATCACCAGCTAACCTGTCTCTAGTCTGCTCGTGTGAGCACCCAGAGTAATAAGAGGAGACATAAAACTCTGGGTCAGACATAAAGCCTGGTATGAGCGATAAGCATCTAAACAGAATAATAACAGGTATACTAAACCATACCTGAACCTGGACCTGCAACCAAAGAGTTAGTACCACATACCGTACAATACTCCAAGGTGCCATAATAAATAGTGTAAGAATACGGGGGTGGGGTGTGCATGTCAAAATGATAGCAACAAATCATCCATAGCAACCATCCTCACATCTCTCACTCGGTGCGTAAAGCGTACGACATCTACCACTTTGGAACACTAGACAAACTGAGGTAACGACGAATCCCGACTTGTAGAAACCCTGCTGTGACCAAGACAACACTTGGAGTCATGACCAAACATTTCAATGACCCACTTCATTGGTCGTAGCCCTTGGTTCTACCGATGCCATAATGGCCCTGAATCCGCCTTCGTACCTCCTACCATAGTGGTCCAAAACTATAGACGTCGATAACTCCTTAGCACGCGTCCCGCAGCAAAGCCAAACCATGAAGCGAACTCGTTGATTCCCATCTGAACCTTAAGCTCTAACTTCTCATTTGGACTTCCTTTGCATCTCGGGTTTGGTTGAATTGGAGTGGGTCTTCAGAAAAGTTGTCGTGCAGCAGCAGCTCTAGAATACGGTTCGGTTCAGTCACTCATGCTCGGTTCGGTTCGGCCACCCATGCTCGGTTCGGTTCGGTCACCCATGCTCGGTTCGGTTCGGTCACCCATGCTCTGGGTTCGAGTCCTTCTCCTTGTCTTTTCGGGTCGGGCACTTCGCTCCGGGTCGGGTCGGGGTCCTCCTCCAGGTCGGGTCGGGTGTCCTTCCCTCCAGCGCTCCAATCCCTAGCTTATTTCTTCTTTGCTTCCGATCCGAGCCCTGCATCTCCAAGTCGATCCGATCTGGCCTCCAATCACTCTTCCGATCCGATCCGCTCCGCTCCCTAGCTAACTCCGATCCGATCCGCTCCATCGCTCCGATCCGATCTTCTGTCCAACTCCAACTCTAA
Source organism: Allium sativum (assembly GCA_030737875.1). NCBI lineage: Eukaryota > Viridiplantae > Streptophyta > Magnoliopsida > Asparagales > Amaryllidaceae > Allium > Allium sativum. Next base: position 238,548,010 of record CM060923.1, on the reverse strand, counting down.
ACAATGGCCTTCCTTCCTGCCAAACTTCTTCCAGTGGCAAGTCCTCATCCAGTTCGGATTCCCTTGGTCAGTTCCCTAGTCCGATCCGACCCCTTTCTCCGATCCGAACCGGTTCAGAGCCTGCACACTTCTGCAACTTTCCAGCAAGCTTTCTACGCCATTCGACGACGTTTTCGAGCAATTTAACTATTCTAATCAATCATGAAACATACCATAGAGTCATAGTAACATGTAATAGCAACCACAAACAACAAACAACAATTCAAATGAATCAAAATGGATCAAAAGTGACTAAAACTTCATATTTTCCCATAATCCCTCTTAAGCATGTTTAAGCATACGATTAGCAAAACACATCGAAATTAACCCAAATTTCTAACAGAGCCTTAAAACATTATTTTAGAATTTTAAGAATTTTTCCAGAATTTATTTACGTATAAATTCGCTAATCTTCACTAATTACCCTTAATTACCGTAATTAGTGCAAAAACTATGCAAATCACTCACCTTGGCCACAAATGAAATTCTCAGAACTGAAACTCCTCTGATTTGGGGCGAATACTGATGTCTAACAGCAGTTCCAACCTTGCTTTGGTGCTTTTTCTCCTTAATTTGGTGTTGCTAAGCCTAATCTTCAATTAGAGAGTGATTTGGGGTGTTTTAGAGGTAGGAAGCCATTACTAGGATCTCTAGGAGGTTTGTGGCTGCTCAAAACTGAAATGAAAGTGATAACCTAACCCTAATCAGACCTCCTATACCCCTAAACCCGAAATTCCCCTTGGGCCTAGCTGCTAATCACCCGGTTAAGCCCAACTAAGCTGTTTTTCACCATCTGAAACTTGTTTCAGCCATATCTCCCAAACGGTAAGTCCGTTTGGCTAATGTGACCACTCTACGGAAAGAGAAACTATCATTCAAAGCCAATGGAAGTGGTTTCAGGTCAAAATTCCTTTCCAGTCAAAAGTTATGGCCAAAACAGTGCTAACTAGGGGTAAAATGGTCATTTAAAAATCGGGAAAAATCATGAATATGGGAAATGACCCCAATAGTCGTCTCCCAAAGTTACATGACCATACGACTTCGTATGTGAAAGAAATAAATATCCTACGATCCTATGATGCGTAGAACGCGGGTCGTTACACTCTCCCCCCCTTAAGAAATTTCGTCCCCGAAATTTCTTAACCCAAAACATACAAAGGATCCCGCATGCCTAACAACCACATATAACAATCAAACATGCAAAACAAGCAAACAAGCCTATCCTAGCATGCGGAAAAACTAAATCGAAGTCAAAATCTTACCAGACAAAGAGTTCTGGATACTTCTTCCTTATGTCCTCCTCTGTTTCCCAAGTACAATCACTCTCGTCCTCGCTCCACTGTACCTTGACTAGCTTCACCGCCTTCCTTCGAAGTTGTTTCATGTCGTACTCGACAATACGGGCCGGCTTGCGGTTCCCAACCGCCTCGGGTTCTACTTCGAAGTCCTCTAACTGATCAGGTGGAATAGTTATATCTGAGTCGTGAACGAACTTCCTTAGTTGGGAAACATGAAATACGTTATGAACTCCCGCCATCTTCTCTGGTAAGTCAATCCTATATGCCAAATTCCCGACTAGTTCAAGAACAGGGAATGGGCCAACAAACCTTGGTGCCAACTTGCCTCTCCTGCCAAATCGTATTACACTCTTCAACGGGGAAATCTTGACAAATACCAAGTCACCAACTGAGAACTTTAAGTCTCTTCGCCTCTTATCAGCATAACTCTTCTGCCTATCTTGGGCTGCCTTCATTCGTTGCTGAATGATCTTGATCTTATCTGAAGTTTCCCTCACCATATCTGGTCCAAGCATAAACTTCTCGCCAGTCTCTATCCAACATGATGGTGAGTTACATGGCCTTCCGTACAAAGCTTCAAACGGAGCCATACCGATACTGGATTGGTAGCTATTATTATATGCAAACTCTACTAGATGCAAATGGTCATCCCATGATCCTCCAAAATCCAATATACATGCTCTCAAGAGATCTTCCAAAATACGGTTCACCCTCTCCGTCTGACCGTCGGTCTGAGGATGATATGCGGTACTGAGATGTAACTCTGACCCTAGCGCCTCTTGCAAGCTCCTCCAAAACCCACTAGTGAACAACGGGTCTCGGTCGCTCACAATGCTTTTAGGTACTCCATGAAATCTCACTATCCACTTCATATACAATTCTGCTAACTTAGTTGCCGTTCTGGTCGATTTGACTGGTATAAACCTTGCACTTTTAGTTAGTCGATCCACAATTACCCAGATGCTGTCATACCCCGATCTAGTCCTTGGTAACCCATCGATGAAATCCATCGAGACTTGCTCCCATTTCCATTCGGGAATTTCTAAGGGCTGTAACAACCCACTAGGCTTCTTTTGCTCGGCTTTAACTAGCTGGCAATTCATGCACTTGGATATAAACTTCCCAACGTCTCTTTTCATCCCTTCCCAGTAGTAGGTCTGCTTCATATCTCGATACATCTTATTACCACCGGGGTGTATAGTCAGCTTTGAGTGATGACATTCTCTAAGCACTTCATTTCTCAATCCAGTGACATTGGGTACAACAAGCTTTCCATCCTTTCTAAGCCATCTATCTCGATCAAGCCCATACTTGTTCACCTCCTCATCGATACCCATCTCTAACTTGGAGATGATTTCCAATAGGTTAGGATCGTCCCTCTGACTAGAGCCGATCCGCTCAATCAAAGTGGGTCTGACCGTCAAACTCGCTAACATTTCTGGATCCAATTCGCACTTTGGTCTGAAATCAAACCCCGCGATAAACTCCAGTTGCTTCCATTCAAGGAACATAGCCCCCAAGCTGGCCTGTCTTCTACTCAATGCATCAGCCACCGCATTGCCCTTTCCTGGTGTGTATGCGATGTCAAAATCATAGGAAGCTAAGAACTCTAACCATCTCTGCTGACGGAGGTTTAAATCCTTCTGGGAGAACAGATACTTTAACGACTTATGATCTGTAAATAGCTCAAATCTTTCTCCCAAGAGATAGTGTCTCCACATCTTTAACGCGAACACGATCGCTGCCAATTCTAAATCATGGGTAGGGTATCTTCTCTCGTGCGGTTTCAATTGCCGACTTGCATAAGCTACAACCCTACCGCCTTGCATCAATACAGCACCCAGCCCGGTACCACAGGCATCCGTGTATACCGTCATCTCTTCATCCCCCTTAGGAATGACTAACACTGGTGCGCTCGTCAACTTGTCCTTTAGACTTTTAAATGCATTCTCGCACCTCTCATCCCAGACAAAAGCTTGATTCTTCTTGGTCAACTGGGTCAATGGTGCTGCTATCTTGGAGAAACCTTGGATAAACTTACGATAATATCCCGCTAATCCCAAGAAACTTCTTACATCTGTTGCATTCTTGGGCGTAGGCCAATCTTGTACCGTAGCCACCTTTGCTGGGTCCACGGCAATACCACTCTCTGATACAACATGGCCCAAGAACCTCACTTCCCTCTTCCAGAAGTGACACTTAGAAAACTTTGCTTTCAATTGGTGTTTTCTCAACACCTCCATCGCTACTCTTAAATGTTCCTTGTGTTCCTCCTCTGTCCTCGAATAGACCAAAATATCATCAACGAACACAAGGACAGACTTATTCAGCTGATCTCTGAATACCCTATTCATAAGGTCCACAAAATATGCCGGGGCATTAGTCAGCCCAAATGGCATAACCAACCATTCATAAAATCCAGACGGCGTTCGAAATGCCGTTTTAGCTATACTCTCAGCTCCCACTCTAAGCTGATGAAAACCTGTCGCGAGATCCAACTGAGAAAATACTCTCGCGCCACTCAACTGATCAAACAAATCATCTATCCGCGGTAGAGGATACTTATTCTTCCTCGTCACTTTATTCAATTCGCGATAGTCTACACACAACCGAAGGGAACCATCCGCCTTGGTAGCAAACACAACTGGTGCTCCCCATTCAGAAACACTCCTTCTGATAAATCCCTTCCTCAAAAGATCGCTGACTTGCACCTCGAGCTCTCGCTGCTCCCTTGGTGCCATACGACGAAGTGGCATCACTATAGGTCTGGCATCTTTTACCAAATCAATACGAAACTCAATCTCTCGGTGTGGTGGAAGTCCGGTCACTTCTTCGAAAACATCCGGATACTGGCCAACCACGGGCAAACCTGACAACTCACTATGCGGAATGTCGAGGGAGTTTAGAAAACTAGCCAATACCCCCTTACTGGGTAGACCACCAAACACTATCCTCCGCCCATCATCCGTTCTAGCTGTCACCAACAAGCCCTCACAGTCTACCACCACCCCGTATCTTTGGAGCCAATCTACTCCCAAAATAATGCCAAACCCAGTAAAGCCCAAAACAAAGCAATCACAAACAAACATGCATCCATGACTCGATAGAACCACATTACGACAAATCATGCTAAGGCTAGTCGAACCACCAATCGGGTTCGTCAATACTAAAGGTCTATCGACAATCTCGGGCTCCAATCCCAACCTATCTACCAGGTCACTAGATATGAAAGAACTGGAAGCTCCGGTATCAAACAAAACTCTAACAGGAACATCATAAACAGAAAGCATACCTTGAATGACGACATTCTTTCCCTTCTCCGCCGCAGTTGGGGCATTCGACGAAGAAGGAATAGCATTAAGAGCATATGCTTTCACCATTTGCTTTTCCTTAGGGGGCTGTGGACACTTGTCCTTGTGATGTCCCATTTGGCCACAGTTGAAGCACTTCCTATCCGCTGGCTTGGCCCGACAATTACTAGCATAATGGCCCTTCTTACCACAGCTGAAGCACTCCACATCTTGCTTATTCTTTTTCTTCTGGCCATCCTTAGCCTGATTCTGCTTTCTCTTATTCTGGGAACCACCTTTGCCTCCACCACTAGCTTGTGGCTTTGGCTCTTCTGCGGATGCAACTTCAGTCTTCGGCTTAGGGTAGAGACTTTCTGATCTTAATGCTTTCCCCACAATCGATTCAAACGTCTCATCGATGTGGTTAATAAGTTTTTCCCCCAAGTACTGATCCAATCCAGTTATGAATTTCTCATTCTTTTTCTCGGCAGTATCTATAAGAGATAACCCATATTTTGACAAAGTGTCAAATTCAGCAATATACTCCGAGACAGCCCTGCCATTCTGCTTGAGCTCCAAGAATTTCTTAAACAACATTGACTTCTGAGCAGCTGGGATGAACTTCTCACTAAAGCGAGCCTTAAACTGCTCCCAAGTAATCTGGTCTTTGGGAGTAGCTGCCTTTATAGCATTCCACCAATTCATTGCCCGCCCTTGCAGCTGACGGGACGCTAGCTTTCTCTTCATCGCATCCTCGATACCCAAATCCTCGAAGATACGTTCGCAACTATCCACCCAATCCTGAACATCCGTAGCCGACTCCGTTCCATGGAACGGCTTCCCTCCAAGGCTAGTATAATCCTTATTCAGCTTGGCGAAGTCAACTCTTGGCGCCTGCACCATTGGACCACCACCATTTCCACCATTGGGAGCTGCCCTCTGCACATCCCTAAGCATCTCTCTCATGAGGTCAGTAAACATCGTCCTCATGTCAGCGGCATTCCCATTATTGGCCCCTCTACCGGTACCTCTAACATATCGGCTCATCGTCAATCTGAAAAAAGAAATGATTAACGACTCCATAGTGGTGTTAGTGCAGTACGACTCCATCCTTATACTACTAATAGTATATATATATATATATAGCTTCTTAAAAACCAAAGTAATCACAAATACGCTCTCTCGTATACGTGTAATATCTCTCCCTGATAACTTCCCTAGGTTAACTACGCAACCTAGAGCTCTGATACCAAGTGTGACAGCCCGCCCCGCACCAGCCTGCATTTCCTCCAAGAGTGCGCTGTACACATGCCCGACTAGCACAAGACGGTCGTCATAAGAAAGAAAAGAAGGGAATGAACTAGTCAAAGAACCTGTAGAATGTCTCACAGCGCATGGGATAAAATATAATAATAATGTACTTGACATAAAACAGGCGAGACAGTGCATAAGCTGATAACTAAAACCAACATCAATCTCAAAGCAGCGAAAATCCAAATACAGCTTATTACAATTTTCCAAATTTACTGTCTCTAAACAAAAGAAAGCTGAAGTAGAAGATACACCAACAATGCCCAAGCAGTGATCTTCAACAACACAGGGAGAATACTAAATACATATATCACGTGGAAGCCTCCTGCTCGTCTCCGGATCATCTACCCGTGCATCACCAGCTAACCTGTCTCTAGTCTGCTCGTGTGAGCACCCAGAGTAATAAGAGGAGACATAAAACTCTGGGTCAGACATAAAGCCTGGTATGAGCGATAAGCATCTAAACAGAATAATAACAGGTATACTAAACCATACCTGAACCTGGACCTGCAACCAAAGAGTTAGTACCACATACCGTACAATACTCCAAGGTGCCATAATAAATAGTGTAAGAATACGGGGGTGGGGTGTGCATGTCAAAATGATAGCAACAAATCATCCATAGCAACCATCCTCACATCTCTCACTCGGTGCGTAAAGCGTACGACATCTACCACTTTGGAACACTAGACAAACTGAGGTAACGACGAATCCCGACTTGTAGAAACCCTGCTGTGACCAAGACAACACTTGGAGTCATGACCAAACATTTCAATGACCCACTTCATTGGTCGTAGCCCTTGGTTCTACCGATGCCATAATGGCCCTGAATCCGCCTTCGTACCTCCTATCATAGTGGTCCAAAACTATAGACGTCGATAACTCCTTAGCACGCGTCCCGCAGCAAAGCCCAACCTTGAAGCGAACTCGTTGATTCCCATCTGAACCTTAAGCTCTAACTTCTCATTTGGACTTCCTTTGCATCTCGGGTTTGGTTGAATTGGAGTGGGTCTTCAGAAAAGTTGTCGTGCAGCAGCAGCTCTAGAATACGGTTCGGTTCAGTCACTCATGCTCGGTTCGGTTCGGCCACCCATGCTCGGTTCGGTTCGGTCACCCATGCTCGGTTCGGTTCGGTCACCCATGCTCTGGGTTCGAGTCCTTCTCCTTGTCTTTTCGGGTCGGGCACTTCGCTCCGGGTCGGGTCGGGGTCCTCCTCCAGGTCGGGTCGGGTGTCCTTCCCTCCAGCGCTCCAATCCCTAGCTTATTTCTTCTTTGCTTCCGATCCGAGCCCTGCATCTCCAAGTCGATCCGATCTGGCCTCCAATCACTCTTCCGATCCGATCCGCTCCGCTCCCTAGCTAACTCCGATCCGATCCGCTCCATCGCTCCGATCCGATCTTCTGTCCAACTCCAGCTCTAAACAATGGCCTTCCTTCCTGCCAAACTTCTTCCAGTGGCAAGTCCTCATCCAGTTCGGATTCCCTTGGTCAGTTCCCTAGTCCGATCCGACCCCTTTCTCCGATCCGAACCGGTTCGGAGCCTGCACACTTCTGCAACTTTCCAGCAAGCTTTCTACGCCATTCGACGACGTTTTCGAGCAATTTAACTATTCTAATCAATCATGAAACATACCATAGAGTCATAGTAACATGTAATAGCAACCACAAACAACAAACAACAATTCAAATGAATCAAAATGGATCAAAAGTGACTAAAACTTCATATTTTCCCATAATCCCTCTTAAGCATGTTTAAGCATACGATTAGCAAAACACATCGAAATTAACCCAAATTTCTAACAGAGCCTTAAAACATTATTTTAGAATTTTAAGAATTTTTCCAGAATTTATTTACGTATAAATTCGCTAATCTTCACTAATTACCCTTAATTACTGTAATTAGTGCAAAAACTATGCAAATCACTCACCTTGGCCACAAATGAAATTCTCAGAACTGAAACTCCTCTGATTTGGGGCGAATACTGATGTCTAACAGCAGTTCCAACCTTGCTTTGGTGCTTTTTCTCCTTAATTTGGTGTTGCTAAGCCTAATCTTCAATTAGAGAGTGATTTGGGGTGTTTTAGAGGTAGGAAGCCATTACTAGGATCTCTAGGAGGTTTGTGGCTGCTCAAAACTGAAATGAAAGTGATAACCTAACCCTAATCAGACCTCCTATACCCCTAAACCCGAAATTCCCCTTGGGCCTAGCTGCTAATCACCCGGTTAAGCCCAACTAAGCTGTTTTTCACCATCTGAAACTTGTTTCAGCCATATCTCCCAAACGGTAAGTCCGTTTGGCTAATGCGACCACTCTACGGAAAGAGAAACTATCATTCAAAGCCAATGGAAGTGGTTTCAGGTCAAAATTCCTTTCCAGTCAAAAGTTATGGCCAAAACAGTGCTAACTAGGGGTAAAATGGTCATTTAAAAATCGGGAAAAATCATGAATATGGGAAATGACCCCAATAGTCGTCTCCCAAAGTTACATGACCATACGACTTCGTATGTGAAAGAAATAAATATCCTACGATCCTATGATGCGTAGAACGCGGGTCGTTACACATTGACACCAAAATATTAGTTGTTGCCATATGTAGGAATTGTTATGGAAACATTGACACCAAAATATTAGTTGATATCATACGTAGAAATATGAAGGTGATATGAAATTGACATAAAAATAAACATATTTTTAGCATCGTTGAGATTTACATAAGATAAACATATTTTTTTTAGCGTCGTTAAGATTTATATAAAATAAACATATTTTTAGCGTCGTTAAGTTTTATATAAAATAAACATATTTTTAGCGTCGTTAAGTTTCATGAAAATGAGCATAATTTTAATGTCATTAAGTTTCACCAAAAATGAAACATTATTTTTAGTGTCAAGTTATGTCATTAAAAATGAAACATAAATTTAGTGTTATGTAGAATCATTAAAAATGAATATATTTTTAGTGTCATGTTGAAATATTAAAACGAACATATTTTTAGTGTCATGTGGATTCAACTAAAAAAATATATATATATATTCTTAGCGCCATTTTGTTGCAATTTGAAACAACATATTTTTGTTGTCATTTGTATTACAATAAAAGATGTATTTGAGAATTTTACTTTTATTTACATTTTGTATGTAAATAAAAATACATGTTATAGAATTGAACTTTTATTTATATTTTATATGCAAGTAAAAGTACCCATGTTTTTTGTGTTATTTCTTATTATAATTCATTACAATAAAAAAGAATAGTCATGTAAGATTTTAATTTTGATTTTGATTTTGTTGAAGCAAAAAGTTACAATTTTTGTCATTTAAAAAGAATAGTTATAAAAGTTCATATTTTATTGTCGATTTGTTACAATAAAAAGAATAGAATCTAGAAATACGCTTATTTACATTTTCTCATGTAAATAAAAAGAATAGAATTTAGAAATACATTTATTTACATCTTCTATAGTAAGTAAAAATACAAATTATGTGAATCACTTTTATTTACATTTTCTATTGTAAATTAAAAGATCAAATTATGTGAACCCTTTTTATTTACATTTCCTATTATAAGTAAAAAGAAGTAATTATGTGAGTTTACTATTTTGTTTAAATAAGAATATGACATATTTTTGTTTGCATTTTTGGATGCAAACAAAATATAGGAAAAAGAATCACATAGTTGTTTCCTCTTTTTTTTATGTAAACAAAACACAAGAAAAAGAAGGGAGTTATATTTCTTATTTGCATTTTTAGATGCAAATAAAGCATAGAAAGATTTAAAGAGACATTTTATTTATCATGGTTTTGTTAATTAAAAGTAAAAGATTTAAAGAGACATTTTATTTACCATTGTTTTGTTAAATAAAAGGACAAGATTTAAAAGAACATTTTTTTAACATTGTTTTGTCAAATAAAAAGACAAATACATGAAATGCATTTTATTTGTATTTTATGTACAAATAAAAGTACAAGATTAGAAATACACTTTTATCTACATTGTATTTGTTGAAATAGAATTGCCAACAAAATGAGTATATCACTTTTACACATCTTTGTTGAAACAGAATTTATTTGCATAATATATAGTAGAATTTATATGCAAATAGAAAAATCCATTTTTATTTTGCAAACTTACATTAGAGTTTATGTTATAACATAGGAATCATTATGTGGGAAAAAAACATACACTGAATTGTATTGTCAAGAAATTCCACACGAATGAAGTGTAATAAAATTTATATTTTATTTGTCATCCGCAATAAAGCTATATAAGTAAATTACTGTTTATGTAACTTTAGGGATGTATATATAGAGGGAGAAATCATACGAGAAAAATACATTTTTACTCGATATAAGTGACATGTTTGATTTATTAACATCAACTTGTTAGTGAAATTGAAATTGGTTAAATCTATTAACCAATTATTTATTTATTTATTTATATGAACTGTTGTTGGCTGAAAACCCCACACGGGTATTGGGACGATACTTGACTGACACAAATCCCAATCTTTAATTATATGTCTATCGATTGATCGACAGGCTGCGATGAGCGTTAAAATCTCATCTTAATGCTCACACAGTTGACATTGTCACTCTGGTTGTTAATGGATGGTTTGAGGATTATTTCCTGTTTATTACCCTATACATGAAATGTATGAAACCCATATGACCCAAATTTTATGGTGCATGGTTGAGTCACGTTCCACTGCAGAATTTCTTTTTAAATAAAAGATTTTTGTAAAATAAAGAGTTTTGTAATATAAAGATTATATTGAATTGAAAATATCTTACAAACGGACTAGATGAAGTTTTCAATTAGATTATATTTAATTAGAATTTAGTTCAAGTAATGGATTTTGGGTTGTCGTGGATGGTGTCTTAAATAACATTGTCCTTAAGCCCGATGAAAGAGTTAATCTTTTAATTAAGATTATTTACAGTTATATTTTGTGACTGAAAATAAATTGATATGTGAATTGGATTTATCGTGAACTTTGTTTTTAAACGACATTGGTTCTTTAATCCAATTTACATTGATATTGTTATTTGGAAATTTATAAATCTATTTTATAGATTTAAAAGGAATATAAATAAATCTTTTTAGAAAGATTAAAATGTAATTTATTTTATCTTTGATATAATTAATGAGAATCTTTTAACATAAATAATAATTTTTATTTAAAAGAATGTTCAGAGTTGGAATGTGGCGTATGGTTGATTTTAATTACAAATACGCGAGTTATTCAGAAAGACCGGGTCTAACCCATTCTGAATAATCATCACGACGATCAAGAGTCGAAGATGAAGACGGTGACTGAAGACCGGAGAGCTTCACATCGTTTGGTTGATGGTGACTGATATCTTGAATTGGGACTGATCCCCCAAGGCAAGGTAAAAAGTGATGATCTTCCAGACGTACTGGAGATCGACGGATACGTTGTTTCATTCAGACCCAGAACGGACTTGTAAATGGATAGCATGCCAGACATTGAAATTTATTTCATGTAATTAAATTGGTTTTTATTTAATATATAAATGCATGGTGGCGGAGGATTTATTCTCTTGCTTAACACCCTTTTGTATGTTAAATAATTACCGATCGCATGATATGAGTTGTTGATGTGGTATGCCAAGTTGCACTTGAACAAGGCTTATTGTTGCAAAGCAGAGCCTTGTGGGATGATCAAAGCATAGTCTATTTAGGCATAGCTTTGTGTAACGTGACTTTGCGAGCCTCACAGCCCGGTAGAGTCTAAAACGGGAGAAGGGAACGCAGGGAGTGCACACGTTTCTTTCTAGCTAGAGTGGTGCCAGGGACCTACCAGCGCTGGCATTTATTCATTGTGGTTGTTGGATTTTTCGAGGCCTCGGTTTATGCGGTCGCCACTGGTCGTATTATAGGTCCAAAAGGACCGGGAAGCGTGTGTTCAGGAATTGCCAATCCATTAACCGTTAACGTATGGACCGGCCCTGCAGGATCCAAGGGTTGGACAGAGTACCAATCCTGGGGCATTTACTAGAGTGTCTCGAATCGGTAAGGATCTCCTCCCTAGCCTTGACTCAGATGAAAACCCAAATTTCCAATACGACATCACGCGGTTTTGATTGTATACCTATATATGGCGACATAGTAGGATGGGGCACTCATGCCGTCTAGGATTGATACATTTACTTTGATGTATTTCAAATTGGTTGCACACTATTATTATATAATACCGTGTTTATCGTATCAAGCATCTTTTGATCATTATAAGGTAAAACCCTATCCTCCGGTTTGCGTTGCATTGTGTGATGGGACTTGGGTCTTATAATGGTTTCATTTTTCTAAAAAGCATTGCGTTATTTTGACGATTTACTTTAGTCATGCACTGGCAATTCATAGGAGAAAACCCGTTCCGCGAAAGTGGCGTGGTCCTGTGATTAGCCTTATTATATTATATAGGTTAAGTAGAATTCTCACACCAGTCCCATGACTGACCTGTAGTTTGTCCACTGGCAAACTCGGGTGCCCATATTTTCCACACGGGCAGTCGAGTAGCTATTTTTGCAGATATATTAAACAGGATTCTGGGTTGAAGCTTAAAGCTGTGTCCGGAGATAGAGAGTCTTCCGCTATGTTCTTCCGTTGCAGTATATTACATTTTTTGTATTTATCTTCCGCTGTAATTATATTCCAATGTACTCTGATATGTATATTCTGTACTCTGATGTAACATTTTTTATAGTGTTATAAAAGTCTTCTGTTATCTGTTGTAATGTGTTGTATGCCCAAAGTTAAAGTATTCGTAGGTTTCCACTTTTTGGGTCAGACCTGTGTGGTTTATGGTCGATTCAAAGGGTGGGAATTTGCTGGTTTTTATACGAAAGGTGTGATATTTATATATTTCCAATTGACTGGTGTGAGAACCAAAACTAGATAGGGCTATTGTGTAAGTTGGCATCAAAAATATGATTTTCTGTGTATATATCAAAATTATGAATTTGAAACGTTAATTCACAAATTTATTGATAGTTGTGTTGTATGATTATTTGTTATCTAATAAAACCATTATGTGAAATAACGGTACATATAACCAAATGGTACCAAATATTGAACTGTATTGAAAATTTGTTTGGAAATTGCATGCATATACATGTGTATCCATTGAACAGGTCATTGTAAAGAGGCTAGAGCAGAGGAAAAAAATTGTATGCCCGATAAATAGGTACATGTTTATTGTATTTCTTGGGGTTTTGATGATTTTATGAGCCGATTGGCTAACCGTTTGGCTGTTTCTTTTTCTTTTTGGATTGGAGAGGCCTGTATGGCGATTTCGAGATTTTCCTGGTGCTTCCGTTATAGGGGAGGTTATGGCGAAAATTTTCAAAAATTTAGGGTATTAGCAAAAATTTTGAAAAACTTGAAAAGTTCACAGAAACTGAAAGTTGAAGAACATACGCCATAATGAAAATAATGAAAGTTGAGCTGGTTTGTAAAACAACTTTCAGCTCCGTTCCTCTTCGAGGACGAAAAGATTTTAAGTGGGGGAGATTGTAATAGCCCGGAAAATCTAAACCAGTTTAAAAATTTTATTTTGGCAATTTTAATGAATTTTGAATATTTAAAATGAATTATTTTAAATAATAATGACAAGAAATTTATTTTGAATAGAATTAGAACGTATATATTTACTTGAATCGTCGTTAGTATATAAATATTTATTTTTAATTATAAAATGAATTGAAAATGATGGGGTAGTTCGGAAATACAATTTCAAATTTCAAATGAATGTACAAGATTCACAAGAAACCGGATTTTAGCGAAACCAAAAATATTAGAATCTATTTAAGAATATCTTTCTAACGAATCCGAAAAATTGAAATTTCGTAGCGGAAATAAAAAGTTGTGCCCAGTTGAAAATTCAGAATAGTCGCTATGGAAATATAGCCCTTAAAAATAGCGATTTTGCAAACGGCTTCCGTTTTCGACGAAACCATTTTTGTTGGATCCGGAATCTCAAATTATTGCTGGATTCCAATTTTCATAATTTTTGGAATCAGTAGATGAGCATGGCGAAGTTAAACGTGTTTTGATAGTTTCAGTCGATTTGGATTGACCAGAAAATGGTCATTTTTCAAACAGTCTTCAAATTTGACGAAATTAGTTTTCTTAGTACTATATCCGTCAATACGAAACTAGAAATAATTTTTTGGGAATTTTTAGAGTCAGTATGTGGCCCCGGTAAATTAAGATGTGTGTTTAATTTGAATATATATAGATTTATATTTTAAATTTAACAGAAACTGATCGTAACAGCCGAATTGGGTTACGAAACATATCCTATTGTGTTCGGAATGAGAGTATTTAGCTAGGGGCGACAGTCAGTGGGTTCGATTTAGAGATTGAATAAAAAATATACTTTTTGGAAATAAATTAAATTAAATATATATTTTATATATAAACCCCCCTAACCATTCTCTCTCCCCGACAGCACATTAAAGAAAAGAAAAGAGAAAAAAAAACCCATCGTTGACCCGATCCCGTTTCAGTCCCTTCCCCAAACCGATCAACGCCACCTCTAGACCGTCCACCACCACCGTCGTGCTCCTTCCCCTTCCGTCGTTCCGCCATCAGCTCAATTACCCCCCCCCCCTCTCGCGCGATTCGAGAAAGCCCCTTCCCCTTCCGCCACAAAGCTCTGACACCACCTCTAAAGATGGCGAGCCCCTCCCCCACATGTCCTCTCTCCTCTCCAATCGATGACAGCCCCAAAACCCCTCGGGTATGATTTTATTTATTTCTATTTTCATTTATTTACAATGTAATTAGTTGGTAAGTTTAAAATCAGTTTTTAATTTGTATAAAACATAGTTTAATATCTGAATTTATTTGTAGAAAGCATAGCATAAAAAAAATTGATTTATAAAACATAAAGGTTTGATTTTTTTTAACTTAAAGTAGTGATTTTTTTTTAAATTAACAAGGATGTGATTTTTACATTAGTAATAAAAATGTGATTTTTAATTTAGCAAAGAGTTAAGATTTTTATTAGAGTAAAGGCATGTTTTTTAGTTATATAAAAACACGATTTTTATATATGTAACTAATCAAAAATGGGATTTTATATGAATTTTCTTTATATAAAAATACGATTTTAGTATAGGAAATAAAGCGATAAAAATATAGTCTTTATATAGAAGGTAGCGTTTTAAAAATATAATCTTCACATAGAAAATAGAGTAATAAAAATATGATTTTTATTTAAGTAGCATTATAAAAATTCGATTTTTATTTATGGATTAGCAAAGTAAAAATACGATTTTTATATATTTATATTTGAAATTAAAAATACGATTTTTATTTATATAATAGCTGTATAAAAATCACATTTTTATATGAACAGTACTGAAATAAAAATGTGATCTTTACAATATAAACATCATATTAAAAATGTGATTTTTAATATGTACAGCGTAGAAAAGACTGCTTTGGAATTTCTGGAAAATCCAAACCGTTCAGAAATAGAGAATGAGAAGTGGAACCCAAAGGTGAGA
Source organism: Allium sativum (assembly GCA_030737875.1). NCBI lineage: Eukaryota > Viridiplantae > Streptophyta > Magnoliopsida > Asparagales > Amaryllidaceae > Allium > Allium sativum. Next base: position 238,532,538 of record CM060923.1, on the reverse strand, counting down.
ACTTCTCACTTTTATTTTATTTTCTAGTTAAAATATATACTAGGATGCAGACGGTGCTTAGCAGCACTCGACACCCGTCGTCCACAGACCATGGACGACTTGTATGCTTATTTATTTGTGTGGTAAAAATTGGTTGTGTGATGTGGAATGAAAATAGATATTTTATAGTTAAAAATGTAATGTTTAATGTGTATGCGAATAAAATAAATACTTATAAACAATCGGACGATTTGTTTATGTACTTTGACTGATATGGATTGGGACGATAAATTTTACACATCGCCCAACTGCACAAATAAAATTCAATATTTGTTGATTGAAACCCCACATGGGTATTGGGATGATATTGGACATATAATAATCCCAATAATTAGCTGTATGTCGGTCGATTGATTGACAGGCTGTATAAGCGTTGAATATTAATATTTAATACTTATACAGTGTAGAATGCACTTTGGATGATGGTTGATTGTTTATCGTTGTTGTTGTGTGCATGTGTGTATGAAATCCATATAAATCAAATTATATGGTAATTGATTGTGTCTGATTCCAGTTCAGAAAGAATAACGAGTATTTTAAAATAACGATTAATTTAAAAGAATGAATATTTTAAAATAATATTCAGTAAAAGATCAAAATGTGATTTTGATGTCCGATTTAGGATGGACACGAATATATTTAAATATATAAAGCCGTGTTGATTAGATTAACGCCATTTTGATGGGAACGATATTTATATCGATTTTATTCATTTATATAATGAATATCGAAAAGGAATTGATTTCAAAATATAACGTTCTGAAAATATTATCATTTGTATATCGATGATATGGAATATTCAATTTTGATTTGAAATTGAATATGAAGTTGAAATCGTTTTTGAAACGAAATTAAAACGATTTATAAAATACGTTTTAAATGGAAATCGACAATATATATATATGTATATGTATATATATATATATATATATATATATATATATATATATATATATATATATATAATGGCCTGAATAGAACGCGTCGCGCTGCGGTATTTCGCGAATTTCGACCATTGACTTTGAACGTACATTACGGAAGATCCGACCGTCGGATTCTCCTAAAACCGGAACCGTTGGGTTCCTATCGAAAAGAGCTCTCCAAAGTATATTAGAGATTTGAAAATCTAATGGTTGGATTTGGAATTATGTCCAAATAAAATTTGGAAATGGTCGATGCAAGTGCCGTTCGATGGCCGTTCATAGAAATCGACTATACGGGCCTTGATAAAATCATTAAAAGTATCGATAATTTGGGAAAATTCATAATAAATGATTTGGAAAGAATTGGGATGAAAAATTCCATATTTGAAAAGATAAAAATATATTTTCATCAAAATGAACTAGTTTTGAAATAGAATAATAAATCCAATATCTTTAAAATAAATAAAATGAGATTTGAAATGGTTTTAAAAATAACCAGAATTTCCATTATAGGAATTGGAATGGATTTGAATCGAAATTATCTTTAGAATATTCCGATATTGGATTTCACGATTATACGGATATTGTGGAGGAATTTGGAAGATATATATATATACCGTTATTCCAATATGATATTTGTTGGTTTCAGAATCTGATATTGAATATAAGCCGATATATTTTCTATTCAGAGCCTTGTATTTAACATAAAATTGGATTTTGGGTTTGTCGTGAATGGTATCTTTGATAATACTGTTCTTAAACCCAACGAAGTTAAGAAAATTAGGAACTGACTGGAGATTAGATAAGTTGAATGGTTTCCTGCGTAATGATCTGATGTTTGTTTCGGCCTTCGGGGTTAATACTTAGGGAATTATTCTCTTACTAATTTACGGTTAGAGACTGATTGAATTTTGGGTTTGTTGTGAACTGTGTTTCTAACAACTTTCGTTTTTTAACCCGATTTACAGTGAAATAAGATTTAGAATTTATAAATCTTTTTATTAAGATTTAACAGGTGTAACAATCCGGAAAATCTAAGCCAGTTTAAAATTTTTAATTTGGCTATTTTAGCGGATTTTGAATATTTAAAATAAATTATTTTAAATAATAACAATGAAAAGTATGTTTGAATTGATGTTTGAAAATAAATATAATTATTTTAAATTATAAACAAGGCCAGAAAAGGCGCGACAGTTTCAAAATTGGAATTCAAACTTTGACTGACTGTACCGGGTGCAAAATAAAACGAATTTTAGTGAAACCAAAAATATTTCAATCTGTTTATGAATATCTTTCTAAGAGTTTGAAAAATCGAAGTTTCATAGCGGGAGTCAAAAGTTATGGCCATATGAATTTTCAGAAAGGTCGCTATAGAATTTATATAGCCCGTGAAAATAGACATTTTGCAAACGACCTCAGAATTCGACAAAACCACTTTTGTTGGATCTGGGATGTCAAATTATGGCTAGGTTTCAAATTCCATAATTTTTGAAGTTAATGTGTGAGCGTGGCGAAGGAAAATGTTTTTGGTCAATTTCTGTTAAATTGGATCGACCAGAAAATGGCCATTTTTCAAATGTTCTCAGAATTCGATGAAACTAGTTTTGTTGGGATCGTATCGTCAAAACATAGCTAGATTTATTTTTCTGGAATTTTTGGGATCAATATGTGGCCCCGGCAAATTGAAATGTACGTTCAAATCAAATATTGAATGTTTTATATTTTAATTTGAAGAAGAACTGACTGAAACAATCGAATGGGCCTCCGAAACATATCCCATTGTGTTCAGAATGGGAGTATTTAGCTAAGGACGGTGGTCGTTGGGTTTGGATTGGAGTTAGTAAGTGGAAAAGGGTATTTTTGAATTTTAAAAATATATAAATAAAATAAAATTCCTTTGGCCAATCACAAATTTCCAAATCGCTCTCTCTCTCTCCCCGATACCCCTGCGATCGACGACAGTGAGGGTTCAAAACTTCCTGGCCATTTTCCTGCGATTCCGCTCCCCATCAGACTTCCCTCCAATTTAACTTTTTATAGTACTCTCTCCCCTCTTCAAATCAAGACCGACCTCACCTCCCCTCGTTGCTCCATCGCTAAGAATCGCCCCCGAGAAGTCAAAGACTTCGAGCCGCCGCCACTGACGCCTCCGACCATCGAACTGGCCACGCCTACCACCAATCTGAGCGCCTCTCCACTCTCTACGACGTGGAAGAGGCCGTTTGTCCTATCATGCGACGGTTTAGGTGTAAGATCAAAACTTAGTTTTGAAGATTTACAAAGATGTAACGACTGATTATTTTTAAACTGATTTCAACATATAAAAGTGTCACAAAGTTGATTGATCTTCTAAAAATCATATCTTTTTTGCTAGATGATCGAAATCCAGTGAAACAAGAGAGAGTAGACTCGTGAGGATGTCTTCTACATTCTAGAAGAGAGCGGATATTTTTCTGAGCCTTCTGCTATTTTTGGTGGAGTGGAACCCAATGTGAGATTTCTAAATTATAAACGATGGAAAACAACGATGTATAAATTATATAGTCGATGTATGAGTTATATAAGCGTTGTACACCTCATGTATAAGCGTTGTATAAGTTGTATGTTCAATGTATAAGTTATATATGCATTGTAAAAGTGATATATGCGTTGAAATAAATTGAAATGATATTGAAATGAAATCGAAATATAGTTATATACGTGTGTATATGTGTGTGTGTGTGTATATATATATATATATATATATATATATATATATATATACACTCCCCTCGTCCACAAACCATGGACGATATATATTGGTTGTGATATTGTTTGGATTATTGGTTGATGTGAAATTTGGTGAATATCCTGAATGGTTGATTTGAAATGATTGATTGTGGTTGAAATCCCAATAGGATTAGTATTTGGGAAAATTCGAACTGCGTACAAACTAGATATTGAAAATCCCCATTGTCAAAAGTTGTGAGGCTTTAAGGTAGAGCGAGGAGCCGTACTAGGGATGGTGCCGGTTTTAACTACTCTGCCGTTATGCTACCGAAATTTTCAATAATATTCATGCATTAGAATTATTTTCATATGTTGAAACTATATTCATGTGTTGAATAGAAATTCATGTGTTGAATAGAAATTCATGTGTTGAATGAAGTTCATACATTGAATAAATTCTTTGAAAAATAAAAATAACATTTTTACCTTATATATGAACTATATAAAATAATCGTGTTTTGAAATGAATAGTTTTACAATAAAATTAATATTTTTATGTATGAACTACATATAAAATAATCGTGTTTTGAAATAAATAGTTTTACAATAAAATTAACATCTTTACCTTGTGTATGAACTATATATAAAATAATCGTGTTTTGAAATAAATTGTTTTACAATAAAAATCACATTTTTATTATATATATGAACTATAGAAAACATTCATGTGTTGAATATATAGATTGAACAATAAAATCTACATTCTTATTGCGAATATGAAGTGTTAAAAATAGTGATGTGTTGAAATGAATATCTGTTGGATAAAAAAAAAATCGTTTTTTATATGAAGTGAATATGGTTTTGAAGTCGAAGAATGAATTATATTTATATATACATAAATATAATTAAAATAAATCGAATAACGAAGCTGCAGTTTGTATTTTGAAACCGTGATTTCAAAAGATTATTATGGGAGATTCGACCATCGGATTTTCCCGAAACCAAAATCGTTGGGTTCGCTTTGGAAATATCTTTCCAACGACACCCACTTTGTAAAGATCCGACGGTTGGATTGTCTAGAATGTTTAATTCAAATCTGAAGAAAAACAGCACCAGAGTCGATTATATATATATATATATATATATATATATATATAAAATTAAATTAAATCGAATAACGATGCTGCAGTTCGTATTTTGAAATCGTAACTTCAAACGATTGTACCGGGAGATCCGACCGTCGGATTTTCCCAAAACTGAAACAGTTGGATTCGTTTTGAAAAGATCTTTCTAATGATATAAAATTTGTGAAGATCCAACGGTTAGATTTTTAGATATGTGTAAATCAAATCTGAAGAAAAACAACGCCACGACCGCGTAATGGCCTGAAGCGTCGTTTGAACGAATTGGCTATTTTTAAATAAATAAAAATAGCAATAAATCATGATAAAATATTATAAATGATACGGAATGGAAATAAATTTAATTTTCTTGGTTTATTTGATATTTGATGGTTGAATGTGTTTGGCGTGAAAATTACATTAAAGAACGGAATTATTGATGTCGAATAATTTAACCATTAAAATGAATTGATTTGAAATTCTAAATGTACGTGAATTATTTGAAAAGGCCGAGTTAATTCTCATTTCAAATAATTGATTGACAGTTAGAAGTCTAAGATATGAAGACGGTGCAAGACGATGATCTTCACGTCGAATGGAGGGGTGCTACTAATGCTCATGATAGGAGTAGCTACCTTGAAGGGGTTGAAGTAGTAGTCGTCCGGATGTACTTGTTGATTGTACGGATTTGCGAGGTACTAAGTGCCTCCGGTTTCGTTCAGACCCAGAATGGACTTGTAAATGGACTGTGTGTCTGACATTGGATATCATTCCGTGTGATTGATGGATATCGGTTGCATGGAATGGTTTGCCAGTGTGGCATGCTAAGATGCAAATGATCAAAGCTTTTGTTGAAAAGCAGAGCTTTGTGGTTGATGATCAAAGCATGGCTTTGAATGGCTAACTTTGTGTGTTTAGCGTTGTTTCGTGAGCCTCACACCCCAGTATGAGCCAGAAACGGGAGAAGGACTTCAGGGAGGACATGCGTTTCCTTCTAGCTAGGAGTGGTGCTTTGGTTTTTGCACGTCCGGGTATTTTACTTATGGATGATGGAAAGCGTGGCCTCGGTTGCTTCGGTCTCTTCGGAGCCGACGGTGTGGTCGGATATGACTAGTGATGCCCCATAGGGTGGGGAAACGCAATGTTCAGGAATTTTAATCCACATCGAGTGGACCGGCCCTGACGATCCAAGGGCCCATCTGAGTCTGGGTCCTGAGACACGGGCTAGAGCGTCTCGAATTCGGTAAGGATGATCCCTTTCCTTGGTTCACGACGGAAATCCAATTTCCAAATACGACATCGTGCAGTTTTGATTGTATACCTATACATGGCGACATAGTGGTATGGGGCATTAATGCCGTCTATGATTGATTCTTATGATTTGAAATTGTTTTTGAAACATATAAACACTTGTAATAATATCAAATGCTTTTGTTTTATTCGTATCAAGCATATTTTGGCCATTATAAGGTAACACTCTATCCTTTGGTTTATGTTGCATTGTGTGATGGGAACTGAGTCTTATAATGGCTTCATTTTTATAAAAAGCATTCCGATGTTTAAAAGATTTACTTGTTTTAAAGCACTGGCAATCCAATGGAGTAAACCCGTTCCGGGAAAGTGGCGTGGTCCTGTGATTGGCCATATTATAAAGTAAGTTAAGTAGATTTCTCATACCAGTCCCATGACTGACTCGTAGTTTGTTTCACTTGCAAACTCGGGTGCCCCTTTTTCTACACGGGCGGCCTTATATTTAGGTTTTAGCAGGCTCTTTATGGATAGCTAGAGCTAAAGATGGATTTCATTATTTATCTCTTTTTATGTTGTTCGGCTCCTATTGTACATATTATGTTTTGTTTTCCAATGTAGACATTTTATGCATAGCTGAACTGTGTTTTGTACTAAGTATGATCCTGTATACTTTGTAACTCTGATGATTATGTTTATCCAGTGTATTCTATTGTACATTATCTAGTGTATTTATTTATTTCTGTTCTGCTGTTATCTATTTATGTGTTATATTCCAAAGATTACCCTTGCCACCGTCGTACGGGGTTTGGGGACGTCACAACGGGAATTTTCCGAAGTGAAGTTTTCCAATTTAAAACATTTAACTGGAATTGAATTGAAATTGGTTTTTGGGTTTATCGTGAACGGTGTTTTAAATAACACTGGTTCTTTAACCCGATTAACAATGGAGCCAAGAGAATTAGAAAAAAAATGGAGATTAGTTAAGTTGAATGGTTTCCTGGGTATTGATCTGATGTTGGTTTCGGCCTTTGGGGATAATACTTAGGGAATTGTTCGCTTGCTAATTTTCAGTTAGAGGTTGATGAAATGGAATGTGATTTTGGGTTTATCATGAACCATGTTTTACATCGAACATACAACTTATACAACGCTTATACTTGTGGTGTACAGTGCATATATAACTCATACTTCGACTATATAATTTATACATCGTTGATTCCATATCGTTTATAATTCAGAAATCTCACATTGGGTTCCACTCCACCAAAAATTGCAGAAGGCTCAAAAAAATATGCGGTCTCTTCTAGAATGTAGAAGACGTCCTCACGGTCCCGATGTCTCTTGTTTCACTGAATTTCGATCACATAGCAAAAAGATATGATTTTTACAATTTTGTAACGGTTTTAAAGTGTTAAAACTGTTTTAAATTAACAAAGCCGATTACCTCAGCAAATTCATCGAAACTAGATTTCGATTTAACTTCAAATCCGTGAAGTAGGAAGAGGATCGGCTATGCAGCGTCGAAGGGGGAGGAGTGGTGCTCAGGCGCATGGGGGAGTGGGCACACTCGGTGGCCACTGGCGAACCCGGCGGCGGTTCAAAGAGCGGATGTTTGGGTAGACGATTCGCGAGGTAGAGGTCACTATAGGGGGTGTTCCTGGTACTGATTTGAAGAGGGGGAAGAGGTCTTTAAAAAGTTGCAAAGGAGGGGGTGGTTTTGATGAGCGTGCCGGCCAGAATCGGAGCAGGAAGGTTTGAAGGGCTTTCCGCCTTCAATCGCTGTTGGGGAGAGAGAAACACGTAAATTATTTTATTTTATTTTTTATGAAGAAAATTTCCTATTGGACGGAAGTTATATTAATTAAAAAAAAGGTTTTCTAATATGGCCTCCAATCCAAACCCAACGACTGTCGTCCCCAGCCAAATACCCTCATTCCGAACATAATAGGATATGTTTCGTAGGCCCATTCGACTGTTTCAGTCAGTTTCTCTTCAAATTAAAATATAAAACATTCAATATTTGTTCTGAACGTACATTTCAATTTGCCGGGGCCACATACTGATCCCAAAAATCCCAGAAAAATAAATCTAGCTATGTTTTGACGATGCGGTCCCAACAAAACTAGTTTCGCCAAATTCTGAGACCGTTTGAAAAATGGTCCTTTTCTGGTCGATCCAATTTAACAAAAATCGACCAAACACATTTTCCTTTGCCACGCTCACATACTAATTTCAAAAATTATGAAATTTGAAACCTAGCAATAATTTGACATCCTGGATCCAACAAAAGTGGTTTCGTCGAATTCTGAAGTCGTTTGCAAAATGGCCATTTTCCCGGGCTATATAAACTCTATAGCGTCCTTTCTAAAAATTCATTTGGCCATAACTTTTGATTCCTGCTATGAAACTTCGATTTTTCAGATTCGTTAAAAAGATATTCACTAACAGATTTAAATATTTTTGGTTTCACTAAAATCCACTTTATTTTGTACCCGGTACAGTCAGACAAAGTTTGAATTGAAATTTTGAAACTACCGCGCCATTTCAGGCCTTGTTTATAATTTAAAATAATTATATTTATTTTCAAACATCGATTCAAACGTACTTTTTGTCGCTATTATTTAAAATAATTTATTTTAAATATCTAAAATCCACAAAAATAGCCAAATTAAAAATTTTAAGTGGTTCAGATTTTTCGGGTTGTTACACATTTCCTTTTTATTCTTTTTGATGTTGTCCGTTTTGGGAAACGGTTTCCATACACAACTGTTGGTGATAAACATTCGATACACTCAAGCAAAATAAGTGGTCAGTCATGTGTGGTCGGTTTGCAAGATGTTCTTGTTGAACCCAGTGTAACAACCCACATTTTACATATCGGAAGATCGTAAAATATTTTTATTTTATTCCTAAGGGTTGGATCATTCTTATATATTAATATATTTCTTATGGGGATGTGAGATATGTCAATAATTTTACTGATTTTGTTTGTAGCCGTTTTGCCCCTGTCATTCTTGTACAGGGCATAACTTTTTGCTCAGGTCGAATCAGTTGGTGAGACCTGCGCCATTGGAAAGGAAATGATGATTTCCCTTCAATAGAGAAGTTACATTAAAGATTTGGCTTAGCAGTTTGGGAGGAATCGCTATTTTATGGTTATTCGGTTGGCTGTTCAAGTTTTGGGAGCCTAATGGCCTGATTTGGGGGAGGCCCATCGTGGGATGGTGGAAACTGTAAATAGGGAGTGAGAGGTATGGGAAATAGTTTAATTCCCCATTCTCTCATTTAATGGCTTTTTTCCTTCTCCCTCTAACACCTTTCCACCATTAAAAATCAAATCTAAGTAGGGAAATTGAAGATCTACACCATTGGAGGCTAGATCTACATCAACTGAAGGGCGAATTCGTCAAATCAAGTAGTTCATATTCAATTGCTTGCTATACAGAATTTTACTGCATTGATTTTTTGCTTGTTTAGGAGAATCGGTTAGTGATTAGCATCTCTCACATGGAATCAATGAAATATATAAATGTTTGATCATGTTTTTCATCAAATTCAAGTGTTTAACCATAGATCTATAACATAATAAGTCCATTTTCATATGAATCATCTTATGATCCAATTTAACAAGTTTAAGTTGGTAATTCCTATGCATTTCATACGTTTATGCAAGCCAGATCTTCATTTTAGTTCATATGTACATTTATGATTATTTTGGTGAATTTTACATGGCTATTGATGGGATTGTCATGTCGGTGTTGTTATTGATTTCGTAACATGCTTGTAATCGTATTGGATGAATCAGATGAGTATATTTTGTCGACTGTGTTGATTGGAGGAGTTTTGGTCGAAATTGGAATTGCATTGGCGGATTGCAGGTTTTGGGTCATAGGTGATGGGGTCGGTCGCACCATGATGTTTGTTTTGGAAAACAAGACAGGGCTGGGTCGATCGCACGTACAGGTTGAGCAGAATAAAAAAGCAAGTGTCCTGGTCGGTCAGGAAAAGGTGATCGATCGTGCATGTTTGGGGCCGAGTCAAGCATGCCTGGGTTGAGCATCTGAAACAGGGTCGTTCATGTTCCAGGTCGAGCATAGCTTGGGCTCGACCGAGCCTGGCTGGACGTGCATGGAAAAGTGGGTTAGGTAGAGTAGTGGTCGGTCGGGTGGTGCAGGTCGAACATGAGGTGTGGTCGGTCATAGCTTGGGTCGGTCGCATCAGGGGGGTCGGTCATGCATAACAGGGTCAATTCTGAAAATTTTATTTTTGGGTACGATCCAGATTTCAGCCAAAAGGGCCTTAAAAAAAATTCTGAAGGCAACCGTCCGAACCTTAGCCGCAGCACAGTGATGTGATTGGCTCGGTGATGATGTGACTTCAAAGTAAATTCAAGTAGGAAGGTTCGAAGCATAGAAAGGTGTTCGTTGGTCGGTGTAGAATAGCGAATGATGTGACGACTCAAAGGTCGTGAGTTGGTGGATGATGGTTGCTCGAAAAGGTTGCTTGGGCTATGAAAAGTCGTCGAGTTGGATGACTAGAGATTAGAAGGTCGAGAGATTATCGTTGTCGTAAGTTCTAGCAGGCTCAAAGTAGGGGTTTGATAGGGGCACCTAATAGACCGGTTGTAGGTCGAGTACACTGGGTATCGTTGAAAGGCCTAGCTGTCAAGGTTGGACATGCATAGGTATCGTTGAAAGGCGTATCGAATTTATGCTAGAACTGGGATTACCATTAGCCCTTGACATATGGCAAGTTGGCCATCATACGATTAACGATGGTTTCAAAGTAGGGTTGGCAGTGATAGCCAGAGTCCGTCATGGATGTTTGATCGTTTGGATGCTATGTTTGTACCGTCTCATGTAGATTGTCCAACGTCGAAGGAGATGTTCCTTGGGTGCTTATCTGATATTGGTTAAGGCCTCTGGGGGCTTGTGCTTGAGAGATGTTAAGTTCGATTAGGATGGTTTATATAAGATATATAATTTGGATGTCATGAGTGCTTTGCCATGATTGAATGGGTGTTCTGGTTTTCATGGATGTGTAGTTGAAATGTTATCGTAAAGGCTATCACTGTCCGATGTGGGGAAGACAGGAGTTGATGAGTTCTCCTCTGATATTTTGGGTAGATTAGTATGTCTATCAATCCATTCTCATATACTTTATTGATGAAGTTTTTTACCTATTTTATCGTTCACTAAAATAGTTGTCTGACTCAAGGTTTTATGTTTCCTCTTATTACCTTGGCTTGTTCATCCGGTTGTGGATGGACAGACTAGGTAGCAGGTGACAGGTGATTAGTGAGGATGATGCTGCTATGCGAAGGCGAGCAGGAGGCTGGCGTATTACTTTTGGTACTATCTTGTATATCTGTTTTTACTGTTTGAGTTGCTCTATGAGTGTTGTAGTAAGGCCTTATGTACGTACTTGATATTTCCTATGATGTTGGGATAATCTTTCAGGATGTTGTGAAAGTTTGAAAATTTTATTATATGATGCTTCGCTACTATTTCCTATTGTACATGTTCTATTATATTTTATCCTTGTGTTGTTAGTTCTACGACAAGTTCCGATGTTGTTTACCTACTATGATGATCGTCCATAGCTGCATGACACAACTTTCAGCGGATTATTCCTCCTGTTTAGTGCAGGGATTAAGGGCGGTCATCACACCCAGTGTATTCCCCTCTAGAGATACACCATCGGCAGGTAGTTCCATACCTTGTCAGAGTCGTAATCCATTACCCAATAAGCGGCCGCAGTTTTAATTGTATATTATACATGAAGGGCGTGAGATGCAAGCGTTCTACTAGATTGTTATTTATTTGATTTAGGCACTATTATAATATCAGAAAAGTTTTGGTATCATGAATGTTTTGGGTAATTGTATGGTAAAGATCATTCGTATTTATGTGTGGATCGGTCTTACAATTATCATTTCTTTCGAGAGGATTTTTAATGTTAAATCAAGTTGTTTTAAAATCATTTACACACACCAGTCTGGTGACTGACCCAAAGTTTTTTTTTTTGAGTGGTTTCCCTAAATTCTTGGGTGCCCAAATTTGTACGGGCAGTCAAATAGTTCAAGATTTTACAGATTCACTTGAAGGAGCTTGGAGCAGGAAGCTTCATTGTTAGATATATAGAGTTTATTTCCACAGTATTGTATATGAATTGTGCTATGATAATATATGTGAGTACAAATATCAATTTGTATTTCAAGTAATATTATATAATATATTTTATTCAGTTCCATTATGAGATTCATGATACTTTGATTCTATTGTGTTTTATTCTTTTTCTTCTATTCTAGCTTTCTATCTTTCTATTTATCACCCTCTAACTCCTTTCTATTAGCGATCTGCTACTAGGTTTCAACTCAGCATGGAATAGGACAACCGCATGTAAAGCAAAACAAGGATCGATTATTAAAACATGTTATTGGGTATATCAACTAGAGGCAACGAACACCAACACGGCAAGTACATTAAGATAGAATGTGACCACCCCAAAGTCAAATGAAATCAACCAGCAGTAAAACATTAAACATTAAAATCTTTAATTTTTACCAAAATTAAACTACTTGAGTTAAGAAAAATTGTGAGGGAACTCACCATAGAAGCAGCAATGAAAAACGAGTGGTAGCGAGGTGGAAAGAGGCCGAGATGAAGTTACATGCGCTACTATGCTGCAACATTCATTTTTTTCTCTTGCTCATGGAAGTTGGCTTGGATGCAATGATGGACATAAGACAGGAAGGAAAAGGCAACGATGATGGACGGCTTGACCGTTGGTGGTGACGTGGTTGCGAATGGCATACAGCTTCGGGGGTGGAGCTCCCAGGAGGTCACAGATGGCTGCTATCAATCGGCGAAGAGGAAACAAATGGGTTTCGATGGAGGAAGTTTCGCACAACAGTGATGGTTTCCGGTGGCGCGGGCTACGAGGATCAAACGAGGGATGAAGACCAATTGACTTAGGGGAAGAGAGTGGTACAAGTTGCGATGGATGTTAGCTGATGGCGAATGACTGCGGCAAAGGAAAGGCGGGGAGTGGAGAAGACGACGTTCGGTTAGGCAATGGCGGAAAATGGAAGATCGAAGTGAAGATTTGAGGAAAGACGCCGTGTTTTTTTTCGAGTAGATGAAGACTACACGGATTGGGGAAATTTTTCTTCTAGCTGAAGGAATAGAAAACGGAATAAATAAAAGAGGAAGGGAGCGGCAATAAAAAGGGGCGTGTGGTATCAATTTACAGAAACAAATGAACACGTGTAGAAAAGTGTTTGCAATGATTTAACAAATGTAACATATTTTAAGCACACCCATAACAATGGAAAAATGAACAAACTATTATTTTAAAATATATGCCATTTATAATACCATGTATATACAACAATACATATATATTTCATGTTTTCAAATAAATATCAAAAATTAATTTCGTACCAACTTTAAATCCAAATAAAAATTTTAAATTCACAAATTAAATCAAATTCAAAAATTCAAAACAAATAATATAAATTTGTTTATAATATATCAAATAAAATAGAATAAAATTTTACAAATATTAAAACGTTAATAATGCTTTAATAAACAAGATCACAAATTTATAAACAAATTTTCGTTGTACTATAATGCTAATATCGAAAATTTTAACAAAATAAATTTGGATTCCAATATAAAATTTTAAATTTAGATTTTGCAAATTAATTCAAAACCCACGTTAAAATAGACTAAATCTCAAACTAAAATAAAGATTAAACTTTTTAGCTTCTCAAATAAAATATTTTAATAAATTTTAAAATACTTCTACTACCGTTTAATTTAACAAGACAACTCAAAATTCAATATTAAAATTTAAATTTACACTTATAAAATCAACTCAATCTTAGTAAACTAGAATTCAAAATTATAAACAAATATCAAATCCTTACTTACTAAATCCAAATAAATTTATATTGTAAACATAAAAAGAAATCTTGGTTCGTTGCAATCTCCCCCATTATGGCTTTTCGTCCTCGAAAAGGAGACTGTTAAAATCATACAACAAATACTTATTAATATCAAGCTTATATTTAAACAAAATAAACAATAAAATTTTAAAACTTGAAAGTCAAAGCATGGAATAATTTCTTCAACTCGAAATCCCCATTAATTTTCAAATCATCTAAAATATTACATTTTCTTTTCGTATCGAATTTTTCTCGCTTCGGGATTTTTAAAACCAAAATCATTTCAAATTTTTTAAATATTCACGATAAAGGACATAGAACATTTATGTCCCAAGTCGAGAGGTTTCACCCAATGACAAGGCCACGAGGCATGACCTACGCACGTATCGATATAACGTAAGTATCTCCCGGCTAACATCCAAACATCGGACACCGAATACAGAGCGCAATGTATATATCCCCATTTTCATCCAAACATCGGACACCGTATGTACTTTATTCACGGACATAAGCTAAGTATCTCCCAGTTAACATCTAGACAGAGGACACCGAATAGAAAGAACGAAGTATATACCTTTCTTTAGTCACGGGTTTCTTGGATCTCGGTAAAAAATCATTTCATTTCATATCCCGAAGTTATAAATCATTTTGAAATATTAATTTCTGAATCAACTATTACATTGTTTATCAAACATTTCAAATTTTTGGGATTCAAGTCGTTAAAATTCTTTGCTCATAATCTGCTTTACAAACCATTTCAAATTTTCAAGTTTTTCCGAGTTTCCATCAATTTTAATCATTTTCGAAATATTCTTGAAATAAATTTTACAACGATTTCACATAATATTTTTCAAGCGATTAATAATATCACATACTTTCCTTTCAAATTCATTTCCAAGATCATTTGAACAACATATAGGATTCTATTAATTTCGATTTCAACCATTTAAATCTCATTCGCAAAGGTCACATTATTCAAAACATTCACAGAATCTCTTGAAACAAATTTATTTGAAAATATTTCACGCTTTTGATGCGCTATTCTAATTTGTATATGCGTTTCAAATCTTTTTTTTCGAAATATCAATTTAAAGTATTAGAAATCAATTCCAAAATTTTGGATCCACATTTTCAAATATTTCTTTTCAAAATTCAACTTGTCCACAAGTTGGTCGATGTACGGCAAGGGATTCGGGGAATAAGAATCAGATAGTTTCAAAAATTCAAGCACGAACGGTTTGAATCGGTAAGCAAAGGATGAAGGCAAGTCAAGGCAAATAATCGCAACAACAAGCAAAGAGGCAAAATTTATATTTCAAAACATCCATTATTATTCAAATCTTATCTCAAGGATTTCCAATTTTATCTTAATTCAATTTCAAGTTCAATTTATACTTTACTCACTTATTTCGCTTATCCACTTTAGTTTATAACAATTTATCAAAACATTTTTATTAATGTTTATCCAACAATTCCAATCACTTATTTAAACAATTTCAAGTATTTTCGACGTATAAATCGGAACCATACAGTCATCCCACTTTCAAAACTCGAAAATAAACTTCTGATGATGTTCGTACTATAACCAGAATTTTCTTCATGCGACTAGAATGTGATTATATATCTGTCTAGTACGCATAATACTTTTTACGTATGCTGGCCAAGCGTATATTCAAAATCCAGACCTACTTAACAGTAAAACTTCGACGTCGATAAAATACTCAAACACTTATCATAAGTTTTATTAAAAAACAATTTCATTTTTTTCCTCATATGGGAAACTTTCATAACTTTATAAATACTTTCATCAGTATCCCATTTATTTTTTATTAATTCAAAACCAAACTTCCAATTCTGCTAAAATGTCCACAAATCAAATCTTCTTATTCTTTCCAATAAAGTCATAAGTATTAAATTGACGCCTCAATTGGAGTGATACATCTTCCTCACTTTCGAAGCTTAGAAATGAACACCAGTGATATTGCAACAATCACTAGATTCATTTTCAAGTGACTACAGTGTGAATCTATATTTTTTTAGTACACTAAAGATCTAGCAGATACGTTAGCTAGGCATACGTCCAAAATTTTCATGTACTCAATAATCCAACTTTGACGTCAACTAAATACTCGCTACTATTTCATTACACTTTTTTTAAATTTATAGTTTTCAAAATAATAGAATTCTTATACAAATCTTTCATATATAAGTTTCAAAAAACTTTCATATCAATTGCCCATAAAATTTCCAAGACATGTTTCCATCAAATCATTTGTATATTTCCTTATATAATATTCCATTTATGTCAATTTTCCTTAAGAAAACGATAATTTGTGATTAATCGCTTCCTTCTGTTCATAATAAGTTTCGAAAAACTTGTATCTCGATCACCGTCTAAATTTCTTATTTCAATCTTAATTTCCTTGAAATTTTCATTTAAATCACAAAATCGTTTTAATTTCTGAATCGATTTGATATTCAATATCATTTCAGTTTAACTCGATTTAGATATTCCTTTTTATTTCAGATTCATATTTACAAATCAAAATTTTCAAATCTCTAATTTGATTTGGATTTATATGCCACCATATCGTTCTTCAACCAAATCTTCCTATTCAACTATTCAGACCAAGCTTGTTTGGATATCTATCAAATAGTAAGTAAAATATTAGGTTTGAAATAAACTAACTTTGAATAAGAATGTAAGATAAAATATTTTTATGACATAGGTTAAATAGTTAGATGCAAAATGATTTAGGAAAATAATTTAAGTAAATAGTAGGTAAATTTTAAGAAAACAGATAGTTTTGTATAAAATAGGTGTGAATAATTTTGCAAAACCAGTTTGGTATAAACTGAGCCTAATATATAAAAGGTTTAAGTAAGATAAAAAATCATAATAGATTAGTTATAATGAAAACAATATTAATTTAAATCAGATCCGAGTCGAATTCAGTACCGATTCAGCTCACGTAATGACCCGAATTTCCGTACACTTTGAGTAGACTAATAACACCACACATCCAACCCAAGTTTGCACAAAAATACGAATCATTATTAGAAAGAAGTTAGAGGATGAGAAATAGAAAGAAAGAAATATTAGAATAGAAGAAAAAACGAAGATCACAAACTCACAGCGGAATGAATAAAATATATTATATAACATAAATTTTGAAATACAAATCAGTAACTGTATATACATACCATTATCAGAGCACAACAGTTGTTCCTGGAACAGTTATAAACACCTGTTTCCAAATGCAACAAGTACACAGCGGAAAAAATGATAGCCTAGAGCTAATTGTTAAAGCCTCCTGCTTTAAGCTTCTCCAGGTGAATCTGTAAAATCCCGACTATTTGACTGCCCGTACAAATATGGGCATCCAAGAGTTTAGGGGAAAAAAAAACTCTGGGTCAGTCAGGGGACTGGTGTGAGTAAACTCCAACCATTTGTTTAACTTTCAAAAATCCTTTCAAAAGAAATGATAATCATAAGACCGATCCACGCATAACACGGATGGTTTTTTACCTTACAATAACCAAAAATATTTTTTGGTATCAAATCGAGTGATATTATGCTAATGTCTACATCAAATAAATAGAATCTAGCGGAATACTTGCATCTCACGCTCCATATATAATATAAAATCAAAAACCACAGGGTGCTTATTGGAGATTGGATTTCCAACATGACAAGTTATGGAACCACCTTCCGATCAGTGTACTCTAGAGGGGATACAATGGAGTTCAACAAGAACGTCTTGCAACCCGGCCCACACATGATTGACCACTCATTTCGCTTGAGTGTATCGAATGTATATCACCAACGGTTGGGATCAACAAACGTTTCCCGAAAGGGTCAGCATCGATATATTAAAGAAGCAAATGGAATTTCTCTAGATAGGTGATTATACATCCTAATGGGAGCAACCCACATAGCCATGCTGCCTGCCCGATTTTTGTCAATTCCCGGTTGTGAGGCTTAATGTTTGAATTATCTTCCAGAACATCCGGTCACTATTCACTTTGAATGCCACATCGTCAGATCCATCGGAAATCACTAATTGATTCCCACAAAAATACTCAGATTGTTAGGCTAAAGAAGTTTCCCCTTCTTTGCCACCAACTTCGTACTTTGAAGGAATCTATGTACGTAATCATTTTCGAAAACTTTGTCAGACACTTGTCCTTACAAGTTGTCCTGGGTCTCGACAAACCGAAGGCACCATTCTATTAATCCATCTTAGGCAATTTCTACCTAGGATTAACAGAACAACCCTTGCACTTTACTCCGTCTTCATAATCTCTTCAACATGAGTTGATTCATAATGCTTATGCCAATACGGAGTGGTTTTCAAATATTTAATCTGATCCCGGTCTCTCTATATTGACAACGAAGGTATAAAATAAATCAAAACTTTGATAGTCGGAGATTTAACTATCAAAGGAACATCCATTCAACCAACGACCCTATTTCCAAATGGAAATTCTACTGATCAACCATCAAGTACTACTGGCTCCTATATATATAAATTCCTTATTTTTTTATCAATTCCAAATTTCCATCTTTCCTATCTTTTCAAAGCTCGATTTTCTCTCTCAATTCTTGTAAAACATTTTCAATATCCTATTTCTTTATTCGAGAAAATATCTCTTATTCCAGTTAGAAAACAATTCTATATATTCACGATTACTTATTTTATGTATTCAGAAAATGTGCTTTATTAATATTCGAAAATATTTCTATATTCCATTTCTTAATTCCTGGTTGACCAATTCATTTCATTTTCTACACGCTGAAAATATCTCTCATTTTATTCAGGGAAACATTCAAAAAAATCCTTTAAATTAACGCGACGTTATAAAGTCATCGTTATTCTAACTCGAACCATCCATCATTTATTAACTAACCGTATTGCTAACCAATCTTCACTATCGAACCTTAACCATTTCTCCATCAATCATGAAGTCAATCAAGTTGGGGTATAATTACCAATCAGACCTTAACTGAACAACATTCTCAACTTTGAAATAGCCAAAATTCATAACTTCAAATAGAATATCGCTTATGCGACTCTCAGATTCAATCTAAGAATCCATTTCCTTTACGAAAAAAAACATTGATTATAACAATAGCGTTAAAATCGTTGTTTCCAAATATTTGATTATAAGTCAGTTACTATAACGACAGCGTTAAAATTGCTGTATAGATTTCCAAAACATTTATTATAATGACAGCGCTAAAATCGCTGTTTAGATTTATAAAACATTTATTATAACGGCAGCGCTAAAATCGCTGTTTAGATTTATAAAACATTTAATATAACGACAGCGCTAAAATCGATATTTTGATTTATAAAACATTTATTATAACGACAGCTCTAAAATCGTTGTTCCTGAATAATTGGTATAAAAAATATATAATTTGTTCTTATTAATTCAATTAATAAATAAATAAACAGATTTGATTCAAAACGGAAAGTACAAATAACTACTTCCCTAAAATCTAATATAATCGAATTCCAATAACTAACTCTCTCTCGAATAATCTATATTCGATTATATTCTGAACTTCGGAATTTACCTACCATTTCAGGTTAATTTAAATTCCTAATTTCACTTTTGAATTTATCTTTTCCAAACTCTTACTCAATTCCTTTATAACCATTCCAATCTATAAAACTTATCACAATTTGTTTTATATTCCGAATTTCGAAATAAAACTCATCGTTTTCTTCTAAAATGATTACCCATTTCTCTTTTCACTCCATTCCCAATTTGTATTCATATTTAAATCTAAATTTCCTTTCAAGATATTTCATTTGCAAATATTTGCTTTGAACCATTATTCACTTTAACCAGGAATATATCAAATCCATTTGATTTTATCATTTCAAGTCCAATTTCATCTGTAACTTCTATTTAAAATTTGTCCATAGAAGATCTCATTTCTAATTCCTAAATATTTATAATTCGTTAATATTTTTTATATATATAACTGCAAAGATTAAAACTAATTTACAAATAACGTTTTCAAAACCCTTACCACTTTTCAATTTATCCCAGTATAAATACTTCATTGAATTTTAAAATGTTGAATCATAATTTAATCCTCTCAGATTATTTGGTAAAAACAAATTTCTATTTAAAATCTCTCTTTAAAACTTTATAGTGATTTTACATTCAATAATAAAATACCAGTTTCATGTCAAATACTAATTATCCAATAATAATTATTTTGCTTCTTCCATAAATATTGTTTATACTTTAACTATTTGTCTTATTAATTAAACAAGTTTTCTACCTTCAAATCTATTTGAAATTCTATTTCTAATTTCGAAAATAAATTTTCTTTTTAAATTTCTGCCCTACATTTGAAAATACTTCATGGTATTAAACACCAAAATTATAGGGCTAGTGTAATTCATCACAACAGAATCAATCACAATATATACGTATATCACAACATATATCACGATAAAGAATAAACAGTTGGATTCCTCTAACCTGTTTCCCTACATCCACAGATGTTAATCTACATCAATAATATTGAGGAATCCAGTTGGATTCCTCTAACCTGTTTCCCTACATCCACAGATGTTAATCTACATCAATAATATTATTTCACATCAATATGAAATATCAGAACAAATGATCGATCAACGATGTAGTCATATCAACCAATTTTATCAACTATTCAACCAATCAACCATTGCACAATATAAAATTACAATAAATAAATTTAAAACTTGTTTATATAAAAATGTAAACGAGGTGGAGTTAGTGAGTTACTCACATTGGTTCACAGTTGACGATTCTGCTTTCATTTTGTTTACAATCAAACAACGTTTGATTTTATCACAAAATTCGAATAGCTTTGTTCTCAACAAAATCTGCTCCATAATGTAGTCCTCCTCGCTACGATTCCAACGCGACTATTTCCATTAGATTCTATATTTGCGATTTAATTAATCATGGTTGGTCACGCTAGTCACCCTTCCACAACGATCAAACCACGCTCCAGAAAACAACCCACAACGTGACTTCTATCTATTCTTTCTACCAGCTTACTCCACCATTACCATATTTTATTTTATAATCACGGTTTTTTACTTTCCCTTACCAGGCAACACGCAAAGAAACCGTTTTGAGCTGTAAAAGACTTCTTCCCGAACTGTTTTCAAATGTTGCTTCTATGTTATGCCGAGCTCCTCATAAGACTCCAGCTCCTCTCCACTGCGAGACCCCTGCTTGTTCAAATCCACTGCCGAGATTTCCTTCACCCTTCACCACTCCTACATGAGTCCCTTGCCCTCATTCAAAAACCCACAGTATATATCAGCTCCTCAAAAACTATTTTCTAATTACCCAGCATCGAATAAAACATTGAATCATTACTTCACCTTCCATTTGAGCTGTAAAATACTTGACACCAGTATACTTCCCACCAAACTTGGTCACGTCTTCCCCTCCTTTGCCAAAACAAACAAACATAACCGTTGAACACCTTATCACAAACTCTTTCCTCCTATCCTTCACGAGACTGAACAAAATCATCACCGACAGTCTCTGCTTCGCATCCATCTTCATCACAGGCTCTTCGATCACTGTCTTGAAACATCTACTACAATTTACTTCCCTAATTCGAAACCGAGAATCTCAATACCATACCAGACAACGCTCCCTGCTTCCAGCCTTTAATGATTAAAACCTCAATTTCCATTGGATTTTTATTGGCTTCGGTTTGATTTAGAAAAGACATGACTTTTAGGAGGAGAGGAAAACAACGTAGCTTTAATTGTTTGGAAGGAACAAACGAATGAGTGGTAGGATATAAACGAAAGCAGTGAAGTATTACTGGAAAAAGGGAAACAAGGCTGTCGAATTGAGAGTGGAGAGTGAGTTTGTTTACTGAATATACTGAAATTTGTGTTTTCGGTTGGAGTAAGAAAACTGAAAGGGAAATTGGTTTGGGAATTACGGATCTATATTTAAAGGTGAAGGAGTTTGGGGTGAACAGCAAGTAATGGCTTGGGAAGCACGGAATAGAATGGCGTGAGGAGCACGGCTTTAAAAGCCCTGTTTTCAAACATACGGCTAAAGACAACTTTTCTCTTTTTATAAAGATCATTTACTTGTTATCAGTAATACACTGATCGAGACCAACTAGTATATCCTGAGACATATTTTGAAGTTCTTAATATGCATAAGAATCGGTTCGTAGACAGGTGTGCAACTAGTTAAATTATCAGCGGTATTGAAATGTTAATTTGATTTTATTAAGTAAGAAAAGAAAGACAAATTACTAGTTAGATGAATATTATTAATTGGATACATGAGTGCATCAATGGATGATGAAATAATTGTCTCATTTATTGCTAACAATACCTTAGTGATGAAAAATGTTTTTACTCATTTAAGTGAACATGTATAATAAAGATTTCGTTTACGTTCGAGCCACTATACACACAAGTAAGAATACAGTCATGTCCAACGAGGTACCACGATCCCAAAAATGTAATAATATCGGTAGTTTAACTTATATTATGAAACCCCAAAATATTGACATAGGGTGCAAAATACTCGAAGTAAAAAGTTGCGTATTTAATTAATTAAAAATTACAGTAAAATTCTAAATAATTAATTATAACTACGTCTCAAAGCCTTGTCCAAAATCGAAATCAATATTTAATTATATTAAATAAATCGTTATGGCGTATACACGACTCCATAGCGACTATTTCTAAATTTGATTTGGACATAAAACAAAATCTACAGTATGAAAACTCGAATTTTCTCTTCCATTAGATAAATATAATCAAATAGATCCAAACGCTTCTTGTTTCAAAGAAATCCGACTTATATTGGATTCTGTATATTCAGTTGAAGTTCAAATTGTAAATTACGAACTACCACGACTATTTCGAGCTCGTTTTAAATTTTATTAAAAAGTACATGTCTAATGTCGTTATAAATTAATAAATTCCATATAAAATCAGTTTATATTTCCAATACAACATTTAAAATAGATTTATATGTTTAAAATAAACCACTAAAATACGGGTCGTTACAGCTCACATGTCGTTAACCATTCCTCAAATTGAGTATCATCAAGTTCCACTTCATCAAGTTTCAATTTTTTTTTCCTCAAAACCCATTACTATTAATTGGAAGATTTCAAAATATTTAAGAAAACCAATTCATCACTCACCTTTCCTTTGTTTGATAATTCCGAACACTCAACAATCGACTTCAAAAATCTTTACCACAAGGGCCAAAAGAAGCTTTTATTTTTGAAAATACTTTCTTTAAAATATTTTATTTTCCAAAACCTTTTCCAAAAAAAAATTATTTTCCTAAATTCGCTCTCTCTAGAGTAATTCTGGTGAAAATTCTACTCATTTTAGAGTATTGCTACCCTATCTCTAATGAGCTTATAAACCCGATAAGATACACATTGTCAAACCAGTGCTCTGATACCACATGTAATGACCTGCCTTTTTGACCGCTCCAAGTCGGTATTTAAACCAACTAAGAAAGTTCAAAACGACAGTTTGTCATCAACTTACAAGGTTTAAACAGAATAAATCACACAGAATCACATACAGAAAATATACAACAACGGAATAAATTTTTTATACATATATAAGAGTTTAACAAATCATTTATTTATAGAGCGGAAGAAAATAAAATAATGTATACATAAACTTTTAAAACCAAAGTTTACAATTTAGTCAAGCACCCGCGTGTATACATCATTGCGTTCCTTTCCAATTTTGCGAGTTGAAAGCTTCTAAAATCTGCAAAACTCATATCTGACCCGAGCGTTCCATGCGAAAACATAAAACACTCAAGTCAGGATTTACCGTAGTTCAAGTAAATTAATTTCAAAATAAACTGAAATATTTTTTTAATCCTATAAATTATTAAATTTCGAGTACCTTGAGCCCATGAGAAACCGTCGGAATAAAGCATAGCAACTTGGGACGAGCAAGTCATGGCAACATGCAAACAAACACTCGTATATACATACATATATATATATATATATATATATATATATATATATATATATATATAACATAAGTTGCAAGTATAGGGTCATGGCAAATCTGGTCCGAAATGCAGTATCACGAAGCTATAGGGGTTACCCATTTCTCCCATTTTTAGGATAAGGTTTACATAAAGAATAAAGGCTCTAGTTTTTATAAAGAACAGGACAGGGAATAAATTAAAATGGCATGTTGTAGTGGATCAACAATGAAAAGTATACATTTGTAGATGCCACCACGAAGTGAAATAGTGATATTAACTTGTAGGTATATAGATAGATACCAGCTTTACGGAAATTTAAACTGGGCCTTGATGTATACATGAAAAGACAAGACTTCCCATTTACTTGATACACTTTATCATACATATTAACATATTCTTTGGAGATTTAACCAATATTTTTCTCAATAGAAAATCTTAAGTATTGGCTCTGCTTTTATATCATGCCCTACAAGATACAGGCTTAAGGTCGGGCCTAAAAACGTAGAATATAAATGATAATTTATGATGGATACTAAATAACAAATTTTAAAACATGGATGATAATTTGCTATACTAACAAATTTTATAACAATCCATAAATACATGGGTGTATTTGTTTATATACACATTTGTCTCCAACTAGGATAGAGTGGAAGGTTTCCATGTATGACCAAATGTTAAAATGGGTTCAATTTGCAAGGGAACAAGTACATGCAGTGGGGACTGGTAGGGAAAACAAATGCATAATGACACCTCAAGCCATTCTCAGCTACATACAAAAAGAACAAGTATAATAGGGACAACAACTATATTTGGCAAACAAGGCCCATGAACTTATAGGAAATGAAAAGTCGGGTTCTAAATCTATTACCAATTATTTAAATATGTCAGTAACATTATATAATATTTACATTGCGACCTTATATTCAATATGCCTAATACGCAAGGGGTGACACATAACATTTACCTTTTATAGCGAAATCCAAGGAATAATTGGCAAGACAGGATTTTTGACTCATAAAGGTAAAGTCTATAAACTATATACACATATATTATAACATATAAGTTAGCTTCATTATACACCCACAGAACTTAAAAATATAGCAAGTAGAGAGACAAGCATGTAGATCGCATGATAAAATTTCCATCATGGAACAGACTTCAAATATGTTCAATTTCTGTGTAAAGCAACATACAGTATAACTTGTGTGCTCATTTTAAACCTGTAGTAATTAGTTAAGCCAATGTGGCATTTCAGTTTTGCTACCGGGTTTCAACTCAGAATGGAATAAGACAACCGCATGTAAAGCAACACAAGGATCAATTGCATGTAAAGCAACACAAGGATCAATTGTAAATCATGTTTTTGGGTATATCAACCCGAGGCAATGAACACCCACATGGCAAGGTCATTAAGATAGAATGCGACCACCCCAAAAATGAATGAAATTAACAAACAGCAAGGCATTAAACATTAAAATCTTTAATTTATACCAAAATTAAATTACTTGAGTTAAGACAAATCGTGAGGGAACTGACCATAGAAGCAGCAATGAAAAACGGGCGGTAGCGATGGTGGAATGAGGCCGAGATGAAGTTACAGGCAATGCTATGCTGCAACAGCTCTTACTCACGGAAGTTGGCTTGGATGCGACGATGTACAGAGAACAGGCATCAAAAGGCAGCAGTGATGGGTGGCCTGACCGATGGCGATACGTAGTTGCGAAGGGCATACGACTTTGGGTGTGGAGCTCTCAGGGGGTCACAAATGGCTACTGTCAAATGGTGAAGAGGAAACAACCGGATTTTGATAGAGGAAGTTTTGCACAACGGTGATGGTTTCCGGTGGCGGCGGCTGCGAGGATCGAAGGAGGGATGAAGACCGATTGGGGTGGGGGGAAGAGAGCAGTACGAGTTGCGATGGACGGTAGCTGATGGCGAATGACTGTGGCGAAGGAAGGGTGGAGCGGAGAAGACGAGGTTTGGTTGGGCAATGGCAGAAAAAGACAGATCGAAGTGAAGATTTGAGGAAAGACGCCATGTTTTTTTTCCAAGTAGATGAAGACATGATTTTGGAATTTTTCTTCTACTTGAAAGAATAAAAAAAGAATAAATAAAAGAGGAAGGGAGTGGCGATAAAAAGGGATGTGTGGTATTAATCTACAAAAACAAATGAACATGTGTAGAAATGTGTTTGCAATAATTTAACAAGTGATTTTAAACACAACCATAACAAGGGAAAAATGAACAAACAATTATTTTAAAATATATGTCATTTATAGTACCATGTATATACAACAATACATATATATTTAATGTTTTCAAATGCCTATCAAAAATTAATTTCTTACAAAATTTAAATTCGAATAAAAAATTTAAATTCCTAAATTGAATAAAATTCAAAAATTCAAAACAAACAATATAAATTAGCTTATAATATATCAAATAAAATAGAATAAAAGTTTACAAATATTAAAACAGTATATTAAAATGCTTATAATGCTTAAATAAACAAGATCACAAATTTACAAACAAATTTCCTTTGTACTATAATGTTAATATCGAAAATTTTGACTAAATAAATTTAGATTCCAATATAAAAATTTAAATTTAGATTTTGCAAATTAATTCAAAACCCACATTAAAATAGACTCAATCTCAAACTAAAATAAAGATTAAACTTTATTGCTTCTCAAATAAAATATTTTAATAAATTTTAGAATACTTCTTCTACCATTTAATTTAACAAGACAACTCAAAATTCAATATTAAAATTTAAATTTACACTTATAAAATCAACTCAAAAATCAATCTAAATAAACTAGAATTCAAAATTATAAAAAAAATATCAAATCCTTAATTACTAAATCCAAATAAATTTATATTGTAAACATAAAAATAAATCAAAAATCTTTGTTCGTTACAATGCATCTCAATTTGGTTTGAATTTCATTTCTACATATACATAAACGCACACAATCCTCAAATTATTAATCTATTAATAATTTTCCTTTTGCAGGCTCTAATTAATGCACTATTTATCAATTGTTGAAGTGTATTGTTTTATTCTTCTTCTTGCATGCATATCTGATTTGAATGTTAATTAGTTGCTCATTTTATTGCATATGCATTATCTTGATTATTAGTCTATTAATAATCTTCATCTTTTTATTCTACATGCACTGATATGTTACTCTCTTTAATGCATTTCGTTTAAATTATTGCATGCAACTCAATTACTTTGCATGCAATCAATTTCCTCCTTCTTTTTAATGCATGCATTGCATTATTTGTTTGTATACATTCATACATTACTTTTATTTTATTGCATCAATTTCTTTCTTTAATTTGCATCTTTTATTTATTAATGTTCATTTATATATATACATATATGCACCATTTCTTATTTATTATTTATAAACATGCGGGGTGTTATACCTAAGGGCCATGGTGATCCGATGAATCTCTTAATCGCGACTGAGGGCTAGGTTAAAGTGCCCCCTAGAGAAGAGATGGGAATCCCAGGGACTTGCATCGGCTCTGATTGAAGCATGCTCTTCCTCTAATCTTTTCATGATGAAGCTCTATCCCTACTTTGGTATAAGCACGAACTACCTTTGTTTGTGTCTTTTCCTAAAGAAGGGATCAAAAGCTGTAAAGGAGCACTAAAGCATGCAAAAACTGTACTTTAGAAAAAGCCTACAATGGAGAAAAACATATCAAAACCGAAAGCATTTTCGTAACTAAATCGGAAGTGGACATTTCGATTTCTTCTTAAAAGCCTAAGATGTCCCGTACGAAATCGAAAGAGGATAGTTTAGGACTCCTTAAAAGCCAAAAAAGGCACCATTTATTTCTAGAAAATAATCCTAGGCTAATATTATTTTATTACCCGAATCTGGGTTTCCAATGCAAAGAAAGGCTTTGTCTATTTCCAAACAATAATCTATGGGCTTCTGTTGTTACCGGAATCTTGGTTTCCAATGCAAAGAAAGACTCCATCTATTTCCAGATTAGAATCTCTGAGATTCTATTTGTGATACCCCACGTCCATTAATGTCACTCTTTAAGAGAATGCATTAAGTTTTATGAAGCGTTACAGGTAAACAGGAAAACAAAAATATAATAACAGCGGAATTGAAAACTTTATTTAAGCAAAAAACAAAACATCATGAGTCTGAAATATATAAAATCCAGTGCATCAACTTAAAACTTCTGTCTTGTAGTAAAATCATCAGAGGACAATAAACACGAAAAGAGCATAATCCCCAAAACATAGCCATAGCAGAGAAGGTATGAAATCAAGCTATACATCTAAGCGGCTCCAAGCAGAAGGAAAGAAGAATTGTAACGAACCGCATTTTACGCATCGAAGGATCGTAGGATATTTATTTCTTTCTCATGCGAAGTCGTATGGTCCTGTAACTTTGGGAGACGACTATTGGGGTCATTTCCCATGTTCATTATTTTTGCCAATTTTTAAATAACCATTTTGCCCCTAGTTGATCTTGTTTCAGCCATAACTTTTGATTGGTAAGAAGTTTTGACCTGAAACAACTTCCATTGGATTCAAATGACGGTTTACAATTCCGTAGAGTGGTCACACTAGCCAAACGGACTCACCGTTTGGGAGATATGGCTGAAACAATGTTTAGAAGGTGAAAAACTGCTTAACCGGGCTTAATTGGTTAATTAATAGCTAGGCCCAATGGGGGATTTCGGGATTAGTATATAGGGGCTGATTAGGGTTAGAAAACATTTTTTGGACACTTTTTCAGCTGCCACTTTCATTCTTGGAACCCTAGTAATGGCCTCCAACATCTAGAATCACCTCTAATCACTTTCTAATCAAGTATTAGCCTAATCTTCACCAAATTAAGGAGAAATAGCACGAAAGCAAGGTTAGAGCTGCAGTTAGGCATTGATATTCAGCCAAATCGGTAGAGTTTCAGTTCTGAAAGTGTTAATTGTGCCAAAGGTGAGTGATTTGCATAGTTCCTCAATAATTATGGTTAATTAAGGGTAATTAGTGTTAATTAGCGAATTTAAACATGATTAAATTTTGGAAAAATATTTATAAATTTTGAAATATTGTTTTAGACCTCTGTTAGAAAATTTGTTAATTTGGTTAAGTTTTGCTAATCATATCATTAGTTTTGCTAAAACATGCTTAAGGGAAAATGTGGGATTTTGGCTATGTTTGATTCGTTTTAACGTATCAAATTATTGTTTTGGTGCTTGTGGTTGGTTATACATGATGCTATGACCGTATGGTATGCTTTGTGATTGATTAGTAGAGTTAGAATGGTCGAAAATGCCGTCGTATGACGTAAAACAATTGCTGGAAAAGTTGCAGGAAAAACTGCAGGGATCGGGATCAGATCGGATAGGGGGAAGGGGTTCGGATTGGATTGGTCGAACCGAACCGACACCAGAGACAAAGAATCCAAACCGAACCGAATCGGAGCCCAGGCAGAAGAAAGAGTTTGGCAACAAAGGAAGGCTACTTCCAAAGAGTTGGAGTTGGGTTGGGGACCAGATCTGAGCTGAGCATGGGATCGGGTCGGAAGAGCTGAACTGAATCGGATTGGGTTATGGCAAGAAGGAAGGCCACCATATATTGGAATCAGACCGGGGCTTGGAAGGGGATCGGATTGGACAAACTAGAGAACTGGAGGACTGAACGAACGCAAGCTGGAGCACCGAACCGAACCGGGATCTGGAGATGGAGGAACACCGAACCGAACCGGGATCTGGAGATGGAGGAACACCGAACCGAACCGACTTGGGGAGGAACACTTCGAGGACCAAACCGAACTGCACCACGGAGTTTCACGACCGAACCACTCCGTATTGGCATAAGCGTTGCGAATCAAGTATGTTGAATATATTGAAGACAGAGTAAAGTGCAAGGGCTGTTGTATGAATCTTAGATAACAATTGCCTAAGATGGATGTACTGAATAGTGCCTTCGGTTTGTCCAGTCCCAGGACAACTTGTATGGAAGAAGGTCTGACAGAGTATATCCAATAGATCACATAAGTTGATCTCTTCAAACGTATTCACGTTTGGTGGCGGAGGAATTCATTTCTCTTAGCTTTATACCCGTGATATTTTTAGATAAGTCAATTTGTGATTTGGCGGGTATGACGATGTGACATTCTAAGGGAATGAAGATGTGGCATGTAAAAGATAAGCATAGCTTCTAGCCTCACATCCGGTAAATGACAAAAATCGGGCTGGCAACATGACTATGTAGGTCGCACCTATTAGGGTGTATAATCACTTGATCTAGAGTTTCATTTACTTCTAAAAATCTATAGTTGATGCTGTCCCATTCGGGAAATGGTTGCTGATCCCAACCGTTGGTGATATACATTCGATACACTCAAGCGAAATGAGTGGTCGGTCATGTGTGGCCGGGTTTCAAGATGTTCTTGTTGAACCTATTGTATTCCTCTCTAGAGGTAAGCGAAAGGTGGTTCCATACCTTGTCATAGTTGGAAATCCATTACCCAATACGCGCTTGCGGTTTTGATTGTATACTATATATGTAGAACGTGAGATGAAAGCGTTTCTGCTAGATGATTATTATATTTTGGTTGATAGACATTATTATAATATCAAATGGTTTTTTATATAAAGATATTCTGGATTTCTCATAAGGGAAAAACCCGTTTCGTTATACGACGTGGTCTTATGAGATATCGTTTAATGGGTCAAACTGTTTCAAACTTTTTTACTCATACCAGTCCCGTGACTGACCCAGAGTTTATTTTGTTTTGTCTTCCCTAAACTCTTGGGTGCCCAATTTTGTACGGGCAGTCAAGTAGTCGGGATTTACAGATACTTGAAGAGCTGGAGTAGGAGGCTTCAGAATTATATAGCTATGGTTATTTTCCGCTGTGTTGTAAGTGCTGTACTTCGGAAATGATATGTATATTCAAGTACAAATTTATATTTCAAAGTTATGTTATATATTATATGTTATTCATTCCGCTGTGAGGTTCGTGTTACTCTGATGTTGTGTTGTTCTTCTTCTTCTATTCTAAGTTTCTATCTTATCTATTCTCACCCTCTAATTTCTTTCATTAACTACAGGTATTTTATGATGTTTGGTTAGTCGTCATTGAGTTTATGTCGATAACAAAAGTCGCTAAAAACTGGGTCGTTACAATACCAGATTTTTGTCTGACCCAGAGTTTTATGTCTCTTCTTATTACTCTGAGTGCTCTTAAACGGGCAGACTAGAGACAAGTTAGCTGGTTATGCACAAGTAGCTGATCCGGAGACAAGCAGGAGGCTCCTACGTATTATCTACATATATTCTCCTTATGTTGTTGATTGTCACTACTTTGGGCATTAGCAGTGTAACTCTCCTTTCTTTTGCTTTAGAGACAGTAATTTGAAGTTGTAATAATGGTTATGGATCATAAGCTGTATTTTGGATTTCCGTTGTTATGATGATTATGGTTTAGTTTGCAGCTTATGCACTGTCTCGCCTGTTTTATGTCTAGTATGTTATTATTATATTTTATTCTATGCGTTGTGAGACACTCTATAGGTTCCTTGTTAGTTCAAATTCCTTTCTTTTCCATTCCTTGGCGACCGTCATGTGCTAGCCAGGCATTGGCACATCGCACTTTCATTGGAAATGTCAGCTAGTGCGGGGAGGGCCGTCACATTTGGTATCAGAGCTCTAGGTTGCGTAGTTAACCTAGGGAAAGGCACCAGGGAGAGATAGTACGTATATGAAAGCGCGTATTTGTTATATTTATGTTTTTGTGACACCCCACCTCCGCTAGGGTCACTCACAAAGGGAATGCACTAGCTTTGGTGGAGCATTATTTAGGTAAACATACACAGAAATATTGCAAGACAGAACATATATAAAACAGCGGAAGAAAAACCAAATTTCATTTCTTTGAAATCTAGTAAGGTCTAAAGCCTTTTACATCGATGCCATTAAATCCATTACATCGAAATATGTCTTGCAATAGTAAAGAAGCATAAAACCATAGTCATAAATCATTCCCCAAGTAAAGCAGCCATAGCCAAGAAAGGTCCAAGCCATATATGATGATCTTGAAGCAGAAAGAAGTCCAAACTAAGTAGTAGTGCTTCCTCCCTGAGAACCTGAGGGGGAAACGGAAGAAAAAGAGGCGAAACAAACTGGGAAAGTCATAAAGACTGAGTAAGTCCTAGTGGCTTTCAGCGTAAAAACAGGTAAAGATAACATGGCATGAATAAACTGAAAGTAAACGTAAGCATGATGACAAGGTAAGCTACAAGCACGATGAATCAAGTATAACATTGCAAGGTTTCTATTAAGTATAACATCGCAAGATTTCTAAGCTTCACCATTCCACTATTTTCTTTGATTTCCTATATTCTCTGCACCAAGTGTACTAGCACCCCAACCCGTATCATCCTTTCCATGTATATGTACAGTCCCTTGTCGTATATCGTATGGGTTTCATCACGTATTTCTGTACTACTTCAACGTAGTACTACCATTCTTAAAATCGTTTGGAC
This sequence comes from Allium sativum, assembly GCA_030737875.1. NCBI lineage: Eukaryota > Viridiplantae > Streptophyta > Magnoliopsida > Asparagales > Amaryllidaceae > Allium > Allium sativum. The sequence continues at coordinate 238,499,974 of CM060923.1, read as the reverse complement.
TGCCACCCTTGTTCTGGCTAGGTTTCCTTATCATGAACTATCGCATGTTCAACTAGGATTTATGCCACCTAGGACCACTAGGGATTATGCTACCTATTGAACGTTTTCTAGATTCGATTAGGATTTATGCCACCTAGGACCACCAGGGATTATGCTACCTAACGAATTCCACGTAACGATCTATTAATCGATCGGCTCCCTACAAGTCCTAGCTCGTTCATGTGTCTGTGTCATACGGCCCAATCATGAAATGTAGTCACCTGTGCTAGGTCCACCATAGGGTGTATCTAGCCCTATGGTGCCAACCATCGACACGAATCAAGCACCACAGAAAAACCTACTGATGCCCAATGCCTGCTTTTTCTGCTTCGGAGTGTGTGCACGCTCGCACTCCGTTAGAACCTACACTGGCGCACCCACACAGCCGTCGTTCTGGTCGCTTACAATCAGCCCAGTAATCGTGCCCCACCCTGCCTAGTTCCAGGGTACTATGATACATCTAGTGGGTTACTGCTGAAACGGACCGCGTAACTAGGGTTTCCGTCTAGTTGGTTAAGTGTTGTCATTTAAATTCGAGACTTAACCCCATCGGTCTAGCATGTCAAGTTGGTTAAGTGTTGTCATTCAAGTTCGTGACTTAACCCGTCTACGTGTCATGTCAAGTTGGCTAAGTGTTGTCGTTTAAGTTCATGACTTAGCCCTACGAATCATGTGTCAAGTTGGTTAAGTATATTCAAGCGATTTATGACTTAACCCTATCAAGTCATCGTGTTAAATTGGTTAAGTATATTCAAGCGGTTCACGAATTAACCCTATCAAATCATCGTGTCAAATTGGTTAAGTATATTCAAGCGGTTCAGGACTTAACTCTATCAAGTCATCGTGTTAAATTGGTTAAGTATATTCAAGCGGTTCATGACTTAACCCTATCAAATCATCGTGTCAAATTGGTTAAGTATATTCAAGCGGTTCTGGACTTAACCCTATCAAGTCATCGTGTTAAATTGGTTAAGTATATTCAAGCGGTTCATGACTTAACCCAATCAAATCATCATGTCAAATTGGTTAAGTATATTCAAGCGGTTCAGGACTTAACCCTATCAAGTCATCGTGTTAAATTGGTTAAGTATATTCAAGCGGTTCAGGACTTAACCCTATCAAGTCATCGTGTTAAATTGGTTTAGTATTTCAAGTAATTCATGGCTTAACCCGCCCACGTATCATGCAAAGTTGGTTAAGTATTATCTATATGTTCCAGTTGACTTAACCCTGCCACGTGTCATATTATATTGGTTAAGTGTCATTAGTCTAGTCATATTACTTAACCCACCCATAGGTCTAATTAACTGTTACGTTGGTTGAGCCTACACTTGAAAGTTTTACATGTTCTTAACTCATACCGGTTAGGTCCACATTTCATGTCAAATTTCCATGTTATCCCACCTAACCCTCTAACCATACCCACGTCTTATTATGGTTAGTATTCCTTAATTCATTCATTATGACGAACGAATCATGACCTCTCACATTAGACCGTGCACTTTGTGGCCACTGGATTTGCCGGGCGATTCCGAGCAGATTTATACCACAAACTGGGTCTAACCTCGTGTCATAAATCGTTACGCCTACAATTTGGCCTTCGACCTCTCACATTAGACTGACACTTTATGGCTACTGGATTTGTCGGGTGGTTCCGGGCAGGTATACACCACAAACCGAGTCTAACCTCGTGTCAAAGGTTCATTAATGGTCGTATTCCACCCAAAACCCCAATATCAGTTCATGTGTTTAACATATAGAAATGTTCATGATTCACGTTTTTGCCCCAAAACATGTTCCCAAATTATTATCATAATTCACTATAAGGTTATGCCAAGTTATAGCCTTTTATTTACAATACATGCCAATTACCCAAAACCCAACTTAGGCGTGTTCATATTAAACCTCTACTAAGTCATAAATTATCATATATGTTTCAACTCCAAATTTTACATAATTAACATATGCCCAAGTTCTAGATTACATGTAAATTTTACATATGCCCAATTCCTACCAAATTTACATATGTTCAATTCATGCCGTTTTACATGTATGCCAACTTTATGCCAATTTACACATATACCAAGTTTCATGCCGCTTTACATATGTCAAGATTCATGATTTACATGTTTACAAAGCTATGCCCAATTTACATAGATCAAGTTTTATACCCAAAATTACATGTATACTACGTTTACACCAATTTACTCATAACAAGTTCTAGCCAAATTACATATATCAAGATCCATGTCAAATTATATATATATATATATATCAAGATCCATATCAAGTTATATATATCAAGATCCATGTCAAATTATATATGCCAATCCCCATTCTTGAAATTACCATTATAATGACAATACCCAAATATCAAGTTTCATGTTAATGGTAAATTATCCCCAAACATCAAATTTTCATATTATGCCTTCCATCCCACCAAACACATATATTCCACTAAGCAATATTCCAATATTTCCCCTGTATACCATCACACGTATATCATAGTTTAGGCCTAGGTTCGAAATTGACCTAGGTTCATCAAAAGAAAATAAATAGGGGGAGGTAGAAGTTGCATTAAAAACAAGATCAGAGAGAAAACGACATAAAAGCATCATCTCAGGCATAAAGAATAGATCTTGATAATAATATCACCATGAGCCAAGAAAAATTGATTTACAACAGGCTGAATAGACCATAAACTTGTCATGCGAATAAAGAAAGAAAAGTTCTCAAGATCGAGATCCAAGAAGAAACAAGAATAGACTTGAATCAAAAGTCCAATTTCACTTCATCACATGTCCATATTAAATTTAATTATTTTAATCAGAAAATAACTAGAACTTACAGAGCATGGCTAGTGAATTAGGAACTGAAATTGTCATAGAATGTTGTAGTAGTGTTGATTTATTGTCTTGAATAATTGTACAAGCTTTAATCTTCGAATTGGATTGAGTTTGAATGTTTGTTCTTTAATTTGGGGGCGGCGGCCATGGTTCAAGAGGGAGTTCAGCAGCATAATAGTGCAAGAATGATTTGATATGAATTAGGTTAGGTCTAAGGGTGTTTTTATAAGTGTTGCAACTAGTTTAGGCCCTTAGATTAACCCTAGAATCAATCCGGACCGTCAAAACACTTCTCAGGCTTCAAAAATGAGTTCTGGGTCAAACCAGATCGACCAGGTCGACCTGTAAGGTGGGGGGATTGACATTACGGTCGACCTGGGGGGTAGGTCGACCCTATGGTCGACCTGGGAGGGGGGGGGGTAGGTCGACCCCCTTGTCCAGTCTGCCTGAAAACTGCTGAAACTTGTACAGGCCATAACTTCTTCATCCGGACTCCGATTTTCGAAAACTCGGACTCTATTTCATGTAAAATTTCGAGACGAATGCAATGGAGTAACCAGTTTCCCTTGATTCTGAATTTAAAATTTAATTCTGTCTTGATTTCTTGTTTTAACATGTTATAAAAATACGGGTTGTTACATTCTCCCCTCCTTAAAGGATTTCGTCCCCGAAATCTTCAAGTTAAGAAGAATGTGTCCTACCATCCAATCATCCATCTACTCAATCATTAATCACAAGCATCCATTGTCCTTAAGAGATTTCTAATGCTGTATGAACATATGCAGAAAGTGTGTGTATATGTTCCTTATCTAAAGCAAATGATCAGGCCTGATTGATCTTCTTAATGCAAAATATGTTTAGTGCCATGAGTCCAACATGTATGCAAATAGTCCTAGTCACATAAACACTATATGTGTGCACAAACATCCATCCATATGCAACATCCGCATGATAACACATTCAATCTCATCCATAAACAAGTATAAACACTCATGCATATGCAATATAAAAATGTGTCTGAGCCGATCTAGTGCCTAATGTGTGTTATGCAACCACGAGCAACCACTTGCAACCATCAATCATAACATGTCTCAAACACATGTTTCACTCAATTGTTCCTACCTAAAGGTATAACCGAATGATAGAAGCAAGTAAAAACCTTGTGCCCATTAGGCAATGTCAAAGCTGGAAATCTACGTCACATATATATTGAATAGGAGGAGAACTCCCTAAGCACCAGCCCATATCCTATAAAACCCAAAAAGTTTAGTCAACCCAGCAGACACCCTCAAGCCCTAACATGTATTACAACCAGATGAGTCATACTCCTTATGGGGTTTGCAATTGAAATAGGATTGAGAATAGGACCGAGAGGTTATACTTAAAAAATAGCATACAAGTAAGCTCTACAAGAAAAGAGGGATCAAGGATATACTCTTAAAAAGAGATATGATGTGCGTATCTAGTCTTCAATCTTCTAAGTCGTATTTCCTTGAGCTTAACTCCATTGTGCTTTGTCCGTCTTTAACTTCATAATTTCGTAGCTTCTTAATTCTTGTTTCCAAAATATGAGTTGGAACTCATTCCACTGTTGCCTCTCGTTCCACATTTACTTATTCTTCTTCTAGTATACTCGGCTTAAACATAACTGCGTACTCATGGTTTCATGCAAGCTCTCCAAAATTCACTAGTGAATCTCGGATCTCGTTCACTTACTAGAAGGTATTCCACACAGAAGGATTTTATCTTGCAAATAAACAGATGTCAACCATGTTGCCAAATGTGCTTACTAAAGTGATTTTCTATGACTCATGCATAAGCGAAATGAACCATTCGCCTTAGTGGCGAACACTACTCGAGCGGATCAATAAATGTATCAAGAGATTCTAGGTAATTAAGCATGGAAGAACCCTATGGGTTACCCTAGACTTCGAGTGCATTACCAAGGCAAGTCAAGCGTCTAACTACCCTCTTTTCATACTCAAGAATGGCACCAGTACTGGATAATCATTCCATCCCTAGAATCGACCCGTAGCCCAAAAACATAAGCATTGCTTAGCATAGACATTCTCAAGTCCAAGCAAGTCATGAATAAATGAGCTGATTCCCCAACAGGATTTGAGAGAGAAGAAAAAAAAGGGATCCTCTACTACGCTAATACTAAGGTGTAGAGACTCAACTATCAAAGCGGAAATAAAAAGGATGCGATGTACCATAATCAAAAGGGTATGGACAGGATAGAAAGATAAAGTAGGCTTTCCTACAGAAACATTTCTACCTTCTTGTTCTGAGCCTCTTTCGCCTTAACCACCCTTATCCCCTCTTATTAAACGTGTTAATAGGTCTCTCGAGAACTACCTCCATCGCACAGCAACCCTTCAAAGCTTGAGATAAGATTGGTCGCAAGTAAAACTACTACGGCTACAGATGGAGGTTGGACACTACTTTGCCCTCCGACATGTGTCGCATGCCTACAAACTATGGTGAAAATGAAAGGGAGAAGAGACTCAAGGAGAGAATCAAAAGATAATGCATATGGTTTTGGGGAGCCTTTAAATAAAACAAGATTTTTCTTGAAAAATGCTTCTTTGTAAACGGGTTTGAAAATAATTTCAGAAGGTTTTAAAAACTTTTTCCCAGTCTGGTAACCTTCTGCTCTAATACCAAATGTAACACCCCACCTCCGCTAGGGTCACTCACAAAGGGAATGCACTAGCTTTGGTGGAGCATTATCTAGGTAAACACACACAGAAATAATACAAGACAGAACATATATAAAACAGCGGAAGAAAAAACAAATTTCATTTCTTTGAAATCTAGTAAGGTCTACAGCCTTTTACATCGAAATGCCATTAAATCCATTACATCGAAATCTGTCTTGCAATAGTAAAGAAGCATAAAACCATAGTCATAAATCATTCCCCAAGTAAAGCAGCCATAGCCAAGAAAGGTCCAAGCCATATATGATGATCTTTAAGCAGAAAGAAGTCCAAACTAAGTAGTAGTGCTTCCTCCCTGAGAACCTGGGGGGGAAACGGAAGAAAAAGAGGCGAAACAAGCTGGGTCAGTCATAAAGACTGAGTAAGTCCTAGTGGCTTTTAGCATAAAAACAGGTAAAGATAACATGGCATGAATAAACTGAAAACATAAGCATGATGACAAGGTAAGCTACAGGCACGATGAATCAAGTACAACATTGCAAGGTTTCTATTAAGTATAACATCGCAAGATTTCTAAGCTTCACCATTCCACTATTTTCTTTGATTTCCTATATTCTCTGCACCAACTGTACTAGTACCCCAACCCGTATCATCCTTTCCATGTATATGTACAGTCCCTTGCCGTATATCGTATGGGTTTCATCACGTATTTCTATACTACTTCAACGTAGTACTACCATTCTTAAAATCGTTTGGGCCGCCACCCTTGTTCTGGCTAGGTTTCCTTATCATGAACTATCGCGTGTTCAACTAGAATTTATGCCACCTAGGACCACTAGGTATTATGCAACCTATTGAACGTTTTCTAGATTCGATTAGGATTTATGCCACCTAGGACCACTAGGGTTTATGCTACCTAACGAATTCCACGTAACGATCTATTAATCAATCGGCTCCCTATAAGTCCTAGCTCGTTCATGTGTCTGTGTCGTACGGCCCAATCATGAAATGTAGTCACCTGTGCTAGGTCCACCATAGGGTGTATCAAGCCCTATGGTGCCAACCATCGACACAAATCAAGCACGCGCAGATAAACCTACTGATGCCCAATGCCTGCTTTTTCTGCTCCGGAGTGTGTGCACGCCCGCACTCCGTTAGAACCTACACTGGCGTACCCACACAGCCGTCGTTCTGATCGCTTACAATCAGCCAAGTAATGTGCCCCACCTTGCCTAGTTCCAGGGTACCATGATACATCTAGTGGGTTACTGCTGAAACGGACCGCGTAACTAGTGTTTCCGTCTAGTAGGTTAAGTGTTGTCATTTAAATTCGAGACTTAACCCCATCGGTCTAGCATGTCAAGTTGGTTAAGCGTTGTCATTCAAGTTCGTGACTTAACCCGTCTACGTGTCATGTCAAATTGGCTAAATGTTGTTGTCGTTTAAGTTCATGACTTAGCCCTACGAATCATGTGTCAAATTGGTTAAGTATATTCAAGCGGTACATGACTTAACCCTATCAAGTCATCGTGTCAAATTGGTTAAGTATATTCAAGCAGTTCATGAATTAACCCTATCAAATCATCGTGTCAAATTGGTTAAGTATATTCAACCGGTTCAGGACTTAACCCTATCAAGTCATCGTGTTAAATTGGTTAAGTATATTCAAGCGGTTCAAGACTTAACCCTATGACTTAACCCTATCAAATCATCATGTCAAATTGGTTCAGTATATTCAAGCGGTTCAGGACTTAACCCTATCAAGTCATCGTGTTAAATTGGTTAAGTATATTCGAGCGGTTCATGACTTAACCCTATCAAATCATCGTGTCAAATTGGTTAAGTATATTCAAGCGGTTCAGGACTTAACCCTATCAAGTCATCGTGTCAAATTGGTTAAGTATATTCAAGCAGTTCTGGACTTAACCCTATCAAGTCATCGTGTTAAATTGGTTAAGTATATTCAAGCGGTCAGGACTTAACCCTATCAAGTCATCGTGTTAAATTGGTTAAGTATATTCAAGCGGTTCAGGACTTAACCCTATCAAGTCATCGTGTTAAATTGGTTAAGTATTTCAAGTAATTCATGGCTTAACCCGCCCACGTATCATGCAAAATTGGTTAAGTATTATCTATATGTTCCAGTTGATTTAACCCTGCCACGTGTCATGTTATATTGGTTAAGTGTCATTAGTCTTTTCATATTACTTAACCCACCCATTGGTCTGATTAACTGTTACACTGGTTGAGCCTAAACTTGTAAGTTTTACATGTTCTTAACTCATACCGGTTAGGTCCACATTTACATGTCACATTTCCATGTTATCCCACCTAAACCTCTAACCATTCCCACGTCTTATTATGGTTAGTTTTCCTTAATTCATTCATTATGACGAATGAATCATGACCTCTCACATTAGACCGTGCACTTTGTGGCCACTGGATTTGCCGGGCGGTTCCGGGCAGATTTATACCACAAACTGGGTCTAACCTCGTGTCATAAATCGTTACGCCTACAATTTGGCCTTCGACCTCTCACATTAGACTGACACTTTGTGGCTACTGGATTTGTCGGGCGGTTCCGGGCAGGTTTACACCACAAACCGAGTCTAATCTCGTGTCAAAGGTTCATTAGTGGTCGTATTCCACCCAAAACCCCAATATCAGTTCATGTGTTTAACATATAGAAATGTTCATGATTCACGTTTTTGCCCCAAAACGTGTTCCCAAATTATTATCATAATTCACTATAAGGTTATGCCAAGTTATAGCCTTTTATTTACAATACATGCCAATTACCCAAAACCCAACTTAGGCGTGTTCATATTAAACCTCTACTAAGTCATAAATTATCATATATGTTTCAACTCCAAATTTTACATAATTAACATATGCCCAAGTTCTAGATTACATGTAAATTTTACATATGCCCAATTCCTACCAAATTTACATATGTTCAATTCATGCCGTTTTACATGTATGCCAACTTTATGCCAATTTACACATATACCAAGTTTCATGCCGCTTTACATATGTCAAGATTCATGATTTACATGTTTACAAAGCTATGCCCAATTTACATAGATCAAGTTTTATACCCAAAATTACATGTATACTACGTTTACACCAATTTACTCATAACAAGTTCTAGCCAAATTACATATATCAAGATCCATGTCAAATTATATATATATATATATATCAAGTTATATATATCAAGATCCATGTCAAATTATATATGCCAATCCCCATTCTTGCAATTACCATTATAATGACAATACCCAAATATCAAGTTTCATGTTAATGGTAAATTATCCCCAAACATCAAATTTTCATATTATGCCTTCGATCCCACCATACACATATATTCCACTAGGCAATATTCCAATATTTCCCCCATATACCATCGCATGTATATCGTAGTTTAGGCCTAGGTCCGAAATTGACCTAGGTTCATCAAAAGAAAATAATTAAGGGGTGGTAGAAGTTGCAATAAAAACAAGATCAGAGAGAAAACGACATAAAAGCATCATCTCAGGCATAAAGAATAGATCTTGATAGTAATATCAACATGAACCAAGAAAAATTGATTTACAACAGGCTGAATAGACCATAAACTTGTCATGCGAATAAAGATAGAAAAGTTCTCAAGATCGAGATCCAAAAAAAAACAAGAATAGACTTGAATCAAAAGTCCAATTTCACTTCATCACATGTCCATATTAAATTTAATTATTTTAATCTGAAAATAACTAGAACTTACAGAGCATGGCTAGTGAATTAGGAACTGAAATTGTCATAGAACGTTGTATTAGTGTAGATTTATTGTCTTGAATCATTGTACAAGCTTTAATCTTCGAATCGGATTGAGTTTGAATGCTTGTTCTTTAATTTGGGGGCGGCGGCCATGGTTCAAGAGGGAGTTCAGCAGCATAATAGTGTAAGAATGATTTGATATGAATTAGGTTAGGTCTAAGAGTGTTTTTATAGGTGTAGCAACTAGTTTAGGCCCTTAGATTAACCCTAGAATCAATCCGGACCGTCAAAACACGTCTCAAGCTTCAAAAATGAGTTCTAGGTCAAACCAGGCCGACCAGGTCGACCTGTAAGGTGGGAGGTCGACATTATGGTCGACCTGGGGGGGGGGGGGGGGTAGGTCGACCCTATGGTCGACCCCCTGGTCCAGTCTGCCTGAAAACTGCTGAAACTTGTACAGGCCATAGCTTCTTCATCCGGACTCCGATTTTCGAAAACTCAGACTCTATTTCATGTAAAATTTCGAGACGAACACAATGGCATAACCCGTTTTCCCTGATTCTGAATTTAAAATATAATCCTGTCTTGATTTCTTGTTTTAACATGTTATAAAAATACGGGTTGTTACGTTTTTCAAAAGCTATATATATACTATTAGTATATTTAAGGATGAAGTCGCATTGCACTTGCACCACTGAAGAGATTGTTAATTGTTTTCTCCTTATAGATTGAACGATGAGCCGATATACTAGGGGTACTAGTAGAGGAGCTAATAATGGGAATGCTCCCGATATAAGGACGATGTTCACTGACCTCATGAGAGAGATGCTTAGGGATGTTCAGGGGGCAGTTCCTAATGCTGCAAATGGTGGTGGTGCAGCAGTGCAGGCGCCTATAGCCGATTTCGCCAAGCTTTGCAAGGATTACCCTAGTCTTGGTGGGAAGTCGTTCCACGGAACGGAATCGGCCACAGAAGTTCGGGATTGGTTGGATAGCTGTGCGCATATCTTCGAAGACTTGGGCGTCCCGTCAGCTGCACGGACGGGTGATGATTTGGTGGAATGCAATTAAGGCAGCTACTCTAGAGGACCAAGTTACATGGGATCAGTTTAAGGCCCGATTCGATGAAAAATTTAACCCAGCTGCTCAGAAGTTAGAGTTATTTAGGAAGTTCTTGGAGCTTAAGCATAATGGTAGAGCAGTCTCGGAGTATATTGTTGAGTTCGATACTCTATCGAAATATGGGTTATCCCTCATTGACAACCCCGAGAAGAGGAATGAGAAGTTCATAACAGGCATGGATCAATACTTGGGGAAAAGGCTTATTAACCACATCGACGAGATGTTTGAATCGATTGTGGGGAAAGATTTGGGATCAAAGAGTCTGTACCCTAAGTCGAAGACTGAGGTTGCAACTTCAGAGGAGCCAAAGCCGCAAGCAAGCGGTGGAGGCAAGGATGGTTCTTATAATAAGAGAAAGCAGAATCAGACCAAGGATGGCTAGATGAAAAAGAATAAGAAAGATGTTGAGTGCTTCAGCTGTGGTAAGAAGGGCCACTATGCCAAAGAATGTTGGGCCAAGCCAGCAGATAGGAAGTGCTTGAACTGTGGCCAAGTGGGACATCACAAGGATAAGTGTCCGCAACCCCCTAAAGAAAAGCAGATCGTGAAATCATATGCTATCAATGTTGTTCCTTCTTCGTCGAATGCCCCAACTGCGGCGGAGAAAGGAAAGAATGTCATCATTCAAGGTATGCTTTCTGTTTATGATGTTCTTGTTCGAGTATTGTTTGATACCGGAACTTCCCATTCCTTCATATCTAGTGACCTGGTAGATAGGTTGGGATTGGAACCCGAGATATTCGATAGTGAACCCGATTGGTGGTTCGACTAGCCTTTGTATGATTTGTCGTAATGTGGTCTTATCGAGTCATGGATGCATGTTTGCTTGTGATTGCTTTGTTTTGGGCTTTACTGGGTTTGGCATTATTTTGGGAGTCGATTGGCTCCAAAGATACATGGTAGTGGAAGATTGTGAGTGCTTTTTGGTGACAGTTAGTGCGGATGATGGGCGGAGGGAAGTTTTTGGTGGTCTACCTAATGATGGGGTAATGGCTAGTTTTCTAAATTCCCTCGACATCGCGCATGATGAGTTGTCAGATTTGCCCGTGGTTGGCCAGTATCCGGACGTCTTCGAGGAAGTGACCGGATTTCCACCATACCGAGAGATTGAGTTCCGCATTGATTTAGTGAAAGATGCCAGACCTATAGTGATGCCACTACGTTGTATGGAACCAAGGGAGCAGCGAGAGCTCGGGGTGCAAGTAAACGATCATTTGAAGAAGGGATTTATCAGAAGAAGTGTTTCTGAGTGGGGAGCACCAATTGTGTTTGCTACAAAGGCAGATGGTTCCCTTCGTTTGTGTGTGGACTATCGCTAGTTGAATAAGGTGACTGGGAAGAATAAGTATCCTCTACCGCGGATAGATGATTTGTTTGATCAGTTGTGTGGCGCGATGGTGTTCTCCCAGTTGGATCTCGTGACAGGTTTTCATCAGCTTAGAGTGGAAGCTGGGAGTATAGCTAAAACGGCATCCGCCGTCTGGATTTTATGAGTGGATGGTCATGCCATTCGGGTTGACCAATGCACCAACATATTTTGTGGATCTTATGAATAGGGTATTCAGAGATCGACTGAATAAGTTTGTTCTTGTGTTCGTGGACGATATACTTGTTTATTCGAGGATAGAGGAAGAACATAATGAGCACTTGAGGATAGTGATGGAGGTGTTGAGAAAACCCCAACTGAAAGAAAAGTTTTCTAAGTGTCACTTCTGGAGGAGGGAGGTGAGATTCTTGGGCCATGTTGTTTCAGAGAATGGTATTGTCGTGGATCCTACGAAGGTGGCTATGGTACAAGATTTGTCTACGCCCAAGAATGCAATAGACGTAAGAAGTTTCTTGGGATTAGCTGGGTATTATCTGAAGTTCATCCAAGACTTCTCCAAGATAGCAGCACCATTGACTCAGCTGACCAAGAAGAATCAAGCTTTCATCTGGGACGAAATGTACGAGGATGCATTTAAGAGTCTAAAGAAAAAGTTAACATGTGCACCAGTATTAGTCATCCCTAAAGGGAACGAAGAAATAACGGTATACACAGATGCCTGTGGTACTGTACTAGGTGCTGTATTGATGCAAGGAGGTAGGGTTGTAGCTTATGCTAGTCGGCAACTGAAACCGCATGAGAAAAGATACCCATGATTTGGAATTGGCAACGATCGTTTTCGCATTAAAGATATGGAGACATTATCTCTTGGGAGAAAGATTTGAGTTGTTTACCGATCATAAATCGTTAAAATATCTTTTCTCTCAGAAGGATCTAAATCTCCGCCAGTAAATATGGTTAGAATTCTTGGCATCCTACGATTTCGATATCGCATACACACTAGGAAAGGACAATGCGGTAGCTGATGCATTGAGTAGAAGACGTGCCAGTTTATGGGCTATGTTTCTTGAGTGGAAGCAACTAGAGAACATCGCTGGGTATGATTTCAGACCAAAGTGCGAATTGGATCCAATAATGATAGCAAGTTTGACGGTCAGACCCACTTTGATTGAGCAGATTGGATCCAGTCAGAAGAACGATCCTAACTTATTGGAAGTCATCTCCAAGTTAGAGATGGGTATCGACGAGGAGATGAACGAGTACGGGCTTGATCGAGATGGATGGCTTAGAAAGAATGGAAGACTAGTTGTACCCAATGTCAATGGATTGAGAGATGAAGTGCTTAGAGAATGTCATCAGTCAAAACTAACTATACACCCCGGTGGTAACAAGATGTATCGAGACACGAAGCAGACCTACTACTGGGAAGGGATGAAAAGAGACATTGGGAAGTTTATATCCAAATGCATGAATTGCCAACTAGTTAAAGCTGAGCAAAAGAAGCCTAGTGGTTTGTTGCAACGATTAGAAGTTCAAGAATGGAAATGGGAACAAGTCTCAATGGGTTTCGATCGAGCCATGATAGCATTTGGTTGATTGTGGACCGATCAACCAAAAGTGCAGGGTTTATACCCATCAAGTCGAACAGAACGGAAGCTAAGTTAGCAGAACTGTATATAAAGTGGGTAGTGAGATTTCATGGAATACCCAAAGGCATTGTGAGTGATCGAGATCCGTTGTTTACTAGTGGATTTTGGAAGAGCTTATAAGAGGCGTTAGGATCAGAATTACATCTCAGTACCGCGTATCATCCTCAAATCGACGGTCAGACGGAGAGGGTGAATCGAGTACTAGAAGATCTCTTGAGAGCTTGCATATTAGATTTTGGTGGATCATGGGATGACCATTTGCATCTAGTAGAGTTTACATATAATAACAGTTATCAATCCAGTATTGGTATGGCTCCATTTGAAGCTTTGTACAGAAGACCGTGCAACTCACCATCATGTTGGTTAGAAACTGGTGAGAAATTTTGTGCTTGGGCCATATGTAATAAGAGAAACCTCAGATAAGATCAAGATCATTCAACAACAAATGAAGGCTGCCCAAGATAAGCAGAAGAGTTATGCTGATAAGAGGCGAAAGGATTTAAAGTTCTCCATTGGCGAGTTGGTGTTTGTCAAGATTTCCCCATTAAAGAGCATGATTCGATTTGGCAGGAGTGGCAAGTTAACACCAAGATTTGTTGGACCATTCTCAGTTTTCTAGCAAATTTGGAATTTGGCATATAAAGTTAAATTACCAGAGAAGATGGCAGGAGTTCATAACGTATTTCATGTTTTCCAGTTAATGAAATTCATGCATGACCCCGATATGACTATTTCACCAGATCAGTTGGACGATATCGAAGTTGAACCCGAGGTGGTTGGGAACCGCAGGCCTATGTGTATTGTTGAGAACGATACGAAGCAGCTTCGAAGGAAGGCGGTGAGGCTAGTCAAAGTTCAGTGGGGTGATGATGAGGAAGACTGTACTTGGGAAACAGAAGAGAACACAAGGAGGAAATATCCAGAACTCTTTGCCTGGTAAGGTTTCTATATCGGTATAGTACTCCATTGTTAGTAAACCGCATGCTAGGATAGGCTTGTTGTGTTGTTTTGTATGCTTTATTGTTTTGTTAATAATTGGTAGGAATGTGGGATCCTTTTTATGTTTTGGGTTAAGGAATTTCGGGGACGAAATTTCTTAAGGGGCGGAGAATGTAACGACTCGCATTCTAGGCATCGAAGCATCGTAGGATATTTATTTCTTTCTCATGCGAAGTCGTATGGTCATGTAACTTTGAGAGCCGACTATTTGGGTCATTTCCCATGTTCATGATTTTTGCCGATTTTTAAATGACATTTTTGCCCCTAATCGATCTTGTTTCGGCCATAACTTTTGATGGGTAAGGAGTTTTGACCTGCAACCACTTCCATTCGATTCAGATGATGGTTTACAATTCCGTAGAGTGGTCATATTAGCCAAACGGAGTAACCTTTGGGAGATATGGCTGAAACAATGTTTATAAGGTGAAAAGCTGCTTTACCGGGGTTAATTGGGTAGTTAATAGCTAGGCCTAATGGGGGATTTCGGGATTAGGGGTATATAGGGGCTGATTAGGGTTAGAAAACATTTCTTAAGACACTTTTTCAGCTGCCACTTTCATTCTTGATACCCTAGTAATGGCCTTCAACATCTAGAATCACCTCTAATCACTTTCTAATCAAGTATTAGCCTAATCTTCACCAAATTAAGGATAAATAGCACGAAAGCAAGGTTGGAGCTACTGTTAGGCATTGGTATTTGGCCAAATCAGTGGAGTTTCAGTTCTGAAAATTTATTTGTGGCAAAGGTGAGTGATTTGCATAGTTCCTCACTAATTATGGTTAATTAAGGGTAATTAGTGTTAATTAGCGAATTTAAACATGATTAAATTCTGGAAAAATATTTATAAATTTTGAAATATTGTTTTAGACCTCTGTTAGAAAATTTGGTTGATTTGGTTAAGTTTTGCTAATCATATCATTAGTTTTGCTTAAACATGCTTAAGAGAAAATATGGGATTTTGGCTATGTTTAATTCGTTTTAACCTATCAAATTATTGTTTTGGTGTTTGTGGTTGGTTATACATGATGCTATGACTGTACGGTATGCTTTGTGATTGATTAGAAGAGTTAGAATGGTCGAGAATGCCGTCGTATAACGTAAAACAGTCGCTGGAAAAGTTACAGGAAAAATTGCAGGGATCGGGATCGGATCGAATAGGGGGAAGGGGTTCAGATCGGATAGGATTGGTCGAACTGAACTGACAGCATAGACAAAGAATCTAAACCGAACCGGATACCAGGCTGAAGAAAGAGTATAGCCACAAAGGAAGGCTACTTGCAAAGAGTTGGAGTTGGGGACCAGATCGGAGCGGAGCATGGGATCGGGTCGGAAGAGCTGAACTGAATCGAATTGGGTTATGGCAAAAAGGAAGGCCACCATTTGTTGGAATCGGACCGGGGTTTGGAAGGGATCGGATCGGACAAACTGGAGAACTGGAGGATT
Organism: Allium sativum; assembly: GCA_030737875.1. Taxonomy (NCBI): domain Eukaryota; kingdom Viridiplantae; phylum Streptophyta; class Magnoliopsida; order Asparagales; family Amaryllidaceae; genus Allium; species Allium sativum. Next base: position 238,484,132 of record CM060923.1, on the reverse strand, counting down.
GAACGAACGCAGGCAGGAGCACCGAACAGAACCGAGATCTGGAGATGGAGGAACACCGAACCGAACCGACTTAGGGAGGAACACTTTGAGGACCAAACCAAACTGCACCACGGAGTTTCACGGCCGAACCGAGGCAATGACTATGAACCTAACCGAGTTCGAGCTCCCACTACTACGATGCGACGCCTCTTATGAAGACTAACTCTAATTCAACTAAAGCCCGAGATGCATAGGAAGTCCAAATAGGAAGTAGAACTCAGAATCCAGATGGGAACCAAAAAGTTAACTTCATGAGTTGGGCTTTGCTGCAGGACGTGTGCTAAGGGGTTATCGATGTTCATAACATCGATTCACCACCAAGACGGATGTTAGGCTACGGATCAGTGCAGTGGAGTAGATGTTACTCCATGCGGCAGAGTGATCGTAGCATGGCTATGCACCAGTGCAGTGGAGTCTTCATGACTTCATGGGGCAGAGTGGACATAGCAAGGACTAGTGGCTATGGATCAGTACAGTGGAGTCGCCATGACTCCATCGGGCAGAGTGATCATAGCAAGGAATAGGGTAATCAAAGTGGTGGATATCGTATGCTTTACGCACTGAGTGAGAGATGTGAGGATGGTTGCTGTGATTGATTGTTTGCCATCACTATGTCATGCACACACCCACCCTCGTATTCTTCACACTATATGTTAGTGGCACCTTGGAGTATTATACAGTATGTAGTGCTAACTCTTTGGGTGCAGGTCCAGATTCAGGTATGGTTTAGTATACCTGTTATTATTCTATTTTGTTGCTTATCGCTCATACTAGACTTTTGTCTGACCCACAGTTTTATGTCTCTTCTTATTACTCTGGGTGCTCTTAAACGGGCAGACTAGAGACAGGTTAGCTGGTTATGCACGAGTGGCTGATCCGGAGACGAGCAGGAGGCTCCTACGTATTATCTACATATATTCTCCCTGTGTTGTTGATGGTCACTGCTTTGGGCATTAGTAGTGTACATCTCCTTTCTTTTGCTTTAGAGACAGTATTTTGAAGTTGTAATAATGGTTATGGATCATAAGCTGTATTTTGGATTTCCGCTGCTATGATGATTATGGTTTAGTTTTCAGCTTATGCACTGCCTCGCCTGTTTTATGTCAAGTATGTTATTATTATATTTTATTCCATGTGCTGTGAGACACTCTACAGTCCTTGTTGGTTCAAATTTCTTTCTTTTCCTTTCCTTGGCGACCGTCATGTGCTAGTCAGGCATTGGCATAGTGCACTTTCATTGGAAATGTCAGCTGGTGCGGGGCGGGCCGTCACAAGAATCTCGATCAAGCTTGAATATTCCCAACCTGAGAACTTGAGGGGGGAAGAGAAAGAAGAGGAAACAAAATAGGTCAGACACAAAGTCTGTCGGGTACAGTTACTTTTAGCATATAAATAAGTAAAAGCATCGTGGCAGGCGCATACTGGACAAGAGAGATAACAACATATAAGGCAGGTATGACAAGGTAAACAAGATAAACCAAATAGAACATATATGTACAGCGCTTCTTTCCTTTCTCTCTCAGCACCAATACTAGTATCATATGAACAAGATGATCCAACAAGATGGTAGACAGGCAGCCCAACTGAACATACCGATGTTACCCCTAAGGATAATAATGGGCTCCTAAACAAGCGAGACTAGATGTACCCTAATTAACACCCCAATCGATCGGCTCCCTACTCCGTAGATACCCTGTGTTGACCCCACAGTAGGATGTATCACTCCCTAAAGTGGCAACCCTTCATTTACAGGATGTGCACAACCATATCTACTGATGTCATGGCGTCTTAGCCTCCCTTTTCTTGACCCATGCACACACATGACCCCATTATAATGCTCCGCTTACACCATCCCCTCTTTTGGATCTGTTACAATCCGCTCAGTAAGCGTGCCCCGACTCCGACCTAGTTAAGAGTACTCGTTTGATACCTATATATGGGTTACTGACTGAAACAGGTCCCACAAACAAGATGATACAAGCTTCCCCTAGACTTGCATCCCCACTAGTAGGATTTCCACAGGTTACGCCTTAGTAGTGTAATAAGATTGCAGATTGCATAACCCCAACGGGTTAAGTTTGTGGGCCTATATATAAATATTACCTACCACCCCAAGATTTACTTAACGCTTCCGCTACTTCAAGCAAGTTTATTTAACACCTACTTAAGTCAACATGTTCATGTAATCCCTATAGATTCAAACAGGTTAAGTATTCAAGTCCATTACCATTTATTCATTTATGGTTATAGTGCGCAAGACCTCTCACATTAAGCCTATAACTTGTGGATGCTGGATATGCCAGGCGGGTCCGGTAGACTTCTTCCACAAGTCGGACTTAACCTCATATCTTAGCGCGTTATGTGTTTATGCACTTCGACCCCTCACATTAAATTCACCACTTGTGGTCGATGGATATGCCAGGATGGTCCTGGTAGACGTCTACCACAAGTGTAATCTAACATCATGTCTAAGCACGATTATAGTTTCTAATTACTGTAAATCTAGGCATTTTCATTATTTTACAATTATTCCTATTTCATTATAGGCTTTCATGCCCCTTTTCCATGTCATATTTATCATGTATCGTATGCCCCAATTGAAGATCTTTGATCGCAATTTGGGTTTATTCCCCAAATCCACATTCGTGTTTTCAATTCCAGTTATGCCCAAATTTCCCAATACAAGTTATGCCCTAAATCAACATTCGTGTTTTCAATTCAAGTTATGCCCCCAAATTTCGCAATACAAGTTATGCCCCAATTTTAACGTTTTCCCCTCCTGTCCAATTTCACGCGTTCGCATATTTCAGCGATATGCCTAGGCTCGAAGGTAGTCTGGCTATAAAATAAAAAGGGAAAAGAAGAAGGGAAAAGAACAGAAATAAGCATAATAACAAGATAGACATATGATGGAAGAAATAGGCGTAGCAACAGAATAAGCATATTATGACAGAGTTGGGCATAATGACAAGATAAGCATATAGGAACAAATCTGATGAACATGTGACAATAGAATTGATTGGGCATAGTGACATGATTAAGCAACTAGCATAATAGGGATGTCACAAATAGGCATAAGAGATCTAAACAACAAGTTAGATAAGAAATAACATATCTGTTGTGATTCAGATTACTCAATAGGCATAGGCTTGGATCCAAAAATATAGGCATGTCAAGATTACATTTTAATTATTTCTATCTAAAAATAAAATAGACTCACAGAGAATGAATTTAAGAAAATTGGGAAAAGCGTGTTGATGTTGAATCAGCGATCTTTGAATACGTATGAATTGTCGTTGCTGAAGAAAAGGCTAATTTAATCTAAGTTGGAGCAGCATCTCATCGTCGCCATTGATTTAGATGAATAAAAAAAGGGTATAGGGTCCTATTTATAGCATAGGATCTTCGAATCAAGCTAAGAATTCAGTCCACGTACGAAAAATGAATTTCGCCTGGATCTTGGGGGGGTGTCGACACCCCTTACGGTGTCGACCCATGGGTCGACACCCCCAAGGTATGTTGACCCCCAACGGGTTGATTCCACCCCCCCCCCCTCCCCAGAATTCCTGCTTCTGTTTTTGAATTATTTTAAATGGTTTTGACTTGGTTAGGTGTGTATATATATTTCTTAAGCGTATACAAACTTCAAACCTTAATATCTTCTTCATACGATGTTCGTTTTACGCAAACTCGGAGTTTATCTTAAGAAGAGTTTCGAGACGATTGCAATGGCGCAGTCCATTTTATTAATTACAAATATTTAATTAAGTATTTGGTAGTTTATCATCCTAATGTGTTATAAAATTACACGGTGTTACATTCTCCCCTACTCAAAGGATTTCGTCCCCGAAATCTCTAAGTTAAGAAGAATGTATATCCTAACATCCATCATCCATCTACTCATCCACTAATCACAGGCATCTATTATCCTTAAAGACTTATAATGCTTATATGAACATATGCAAATGTGTGTGTATATGTCCCTATACTAATGTGAAAGATCAGGCGGTCCACTGGTTCAGTCGACCTCCTTAATGCAATGTTAGTGCCATGAATCCAACATGTATGCAAATAATCCTATTATATCATGTAAGTTCTATATGTGTGCACAATCATCCATCCAAATGCAATATCCATATGATGATTCACTCACTTCCATCCATTAAAAGAAGAAAATGCACACACATCCATATGCAGTATGAGAGTGATTGAGCCGATCTAGTGCTTAGTGTGTGTGTATATGCATCCATGAGCAACCACTAGAAAACACTTGCATCTACTTGCATCCACCAACATAATATGTCTTAAAACACATGTTTATATCCATGGCGTTCCTACTTAAAGGTCAAAGATTTGATCGATAGGATATACTTTAGATGATAGAAATAAGAAAGAATAAAAGCTTTAGAAAGGAAGTTAAGAAAATATCCTTGAAAAGAAAAGGGTACGAAGCGCGAATCTTGTCTTCGGCTCCCAAGTTGACTTCCGGTTGCGTAGCTTCTTAACTTCTGATCCATGAATACGGGTAGGAACTCGTCTAACTGTCACCTCCCGTTCCACCTCTACTTCCTCAAGCATACTTGGATCAACTACTTCAGCGGAATCATGCAGGCACTTTTGTAAATGGGAAACGTGGAAAACATCATGAATACCGGATAGTCTCTTTGGTAGCTTTACTCCATAAGCCATTTGGCCAATCCATTCTATTACGGGAAATGGCCCTACAAATCTTGGTGCCAATTTCTCTGCAGATCCAAAGCGAACCACATTCCTTAATGATGACACCTTAATAAAAACCATGTCTCCCACCTCAAATTCAATGTCAGTCCTTCTTTTATCTGCGTATGACTTCTGCTTATCCTGAGCTGTCTTCATTCGCTGTCTAATAAGATCAATCTTTTCGGAAGTTTCTCTAACCATATCTAGTCCAAGTAGAAGTCTTTCTGTAGATTCCCACCAACAAGTCGATGATCTATAGGGTCGCTCGTATAATGCTTTGAAGGGTGCCATGGCAATAATAGCTTGATAACTATTGTTGTAGGTGAACTCTACTAAAGGAATATGCTCTTCCCAAGTCCCTCTGAAGTCTAGGACTGTCGTAAAGATCCTTAAGAACTCTATTCACCCTTTCTGACTGTCCATCTGTCTGAGGGTGATAAGCGCTGCTCAAACATAACTGCGTACCCAATGCTTCTTGCAAGCTCCTCCAAAATTTAGGGGTGAAAATGGGGTCGCGATCACTTATGATACTGGAAGGTACTCCATGAAGACGAACTATCTCACGAACTTAAACTACTGCCAACCATGCTGCAGTGAAATGAGTGCTCTTAGTACGCCTGTCTACTATAACCCAAATACTGGTGTTGCCTTTCCTTGATCTTGGCAAATCATCAATTAAATCCATCGAGACGCTCTCCCACTTCCATTGTGGGACCTCCAAAGGATGAAGTAAACCACCGTGCTTCCTTTGCTTAGCTTTGACTTGCTGGCAAACCAAACATCGAGAAACAAACTCCACCACATCTTTCTTCATCCCAGCCTAAAAGGAAACCCTCTTCATATCCCTATACATCTTATCACCGCATGGATGAATAGCCATCTTAGAATGATGAGCTTCCTCAAGGACTTTCTTCAACAATCTCCAAACTCGGGGAATACAAAGCCTTCCATCTCGTCGCAACCACCCTCTATCGTTCGTAGAATATCTACCGAGGTGACTAGAAGTCTCCCCTCTACTTAGCCTATCCAAGATGTTTGAATCTGTGGATCTTTGGGCTGCGAAGTTCCTATCTGATCCAAAAGAGTAGGTCGCATCTCCTGTGATGCCAGTAAACCAGGTATAAACTCGGTGGAGGGTCTAAAATCAAAACTCGATATAAACTCTAAGCTTTTCCTCTCCACAAACAGACTTAAGGCCATCCTCTGCCTACTCAATGCGTCTGCCACCACATTACCCTTGCCAAGGGTATAAGAAATCTCAAAGTCATAGGACGCTAGGAACTCCATCCATCTTTGTTGCCTCAAATTGAGATCCTTTCACGAGAAAAAGTACTTGAGAGATTTATGATCAATGTACAACTCAAACTTCTCTCCAAGTAGATAATAGCACCAAGTCTTAAGCGCGAATACTATGGCAGCTAGCTCTAAGTCATGGGCAGGGTAGTTCTTTTCATGAACCCTTAGTTGTCAACCCACATAACATACTACGCTTCCCTCTTGCATCAGAACCGCACCAAGCCCTATACTACATGAATCGGTGTATACTGTGAACACTTTGTTCCCATTAGGGAAGGTAAGACAGGGGTTGTTGTTAGAGCCCTCTTCAATTGTTGGAAAGCATCATCACAATCTACATCCCCAGAAAATGTTGGATTCTTCTTCGTCATCCTGGTGAGTGGGGTTGATATCTTTGAGAAGTCCTTAATGAACTTCTTATAATATCTGCCAATCAAAGCAAATTTCTCACCTCCGTTGCATTCTTTGGAATCTTCCAATCTTGAACTGGAACAACCTTTGTGGAATCCACTGCTGTCCCATCTTTAGAGACTACATGCCCTAGAAATCTCACTTCTTTTCTCTAAAAATGACATTTGGAGAATTTCGCCTTAAGTTGGTTCGCACAGATAGTTTTCAAAACCTCCCATAAATGTCGGGCATGTTCTTCCACGCTCTTCGAGAAAATCAAAATGTCATCACCAAAGACCACAACAAACTTATTTAGAAACTCCGAAACACCCTACTCATTAGATCAACAACATAGGAGGGTGCATTTGTCAGCCCAAAAGGCATGACGAGCCATTCGAAGAAACCATTTACAGTTCTAAAAGCGTTCTTGTCTATACTATCCCGGCCACCATCAACTTATGAAATCCTATAGCCAAGTCTAACTGAGAGAAAACAGATGCACCAACAAGCTGGTCAAACATATCATCTATTCTTGAAAGTGGTGCCTATACTTCTTGGTGAGTTTATTCAACTCTCTGTAGTCCACACATAAGCAAAGCGAACAATCCACCTTAGTTGTGAATACTACTGGAGCACCCCATTCAAATATGCTTCGCATAATAAACCCTTTCTCAAGTAGCTCCCTTACTTGCTTGCTAAGCTCCCCCTTCCCCTGGACCATGTGGCTCATAGGCAATTCAATTGGCTTTGCATTGTCCCCCAAGTATATATGAAAATCGATCTTGTGCCTCCGAGGTAAGTCCCGACCTCCTCAAAAACATCAGGATACTCACAGACTAATGGCACAAATCGCTGATCATAGATAGATGCATCAAGTGACTCTAGAAAACTAAGCATAACAGAACCTTTAGAGTCATAATAAATCTCGAGGGTCCTTCCATGGCAAGTTAAAAGTCTAACGACCCTCCTCTCACAATTTAGAATGGCATCATACATGGCTAGCCAATCAATCCCTAAAACAAAACCATAGCCCATGAAACCAAACACATAAGCATCACACCCAAACTCTAGGCCTAACATAGATATTCACAAACCCCGACAAATCACAAATAAATGAGCCGAACCACCAATGGGGTTTGAGATAATAACGGGATCCAAAACCATACAAGTACTAAGGTGTAGAGACTCAACCACGGAATCAGATATAAACTAATGTGAAGCGCCCGAATCAAAAAGAGTTCTAACATGATGATTGGAAAGAGAAATCAAACCTTCTACTAAAACTTTCCTGCCTTTGTCTGGCGCACTGGCCACGAAAGCATGCACCTTCCCTCCTGAAGATCCTACTCTCCCGAAGATCCTGCCCTTTGACCCTGTCCTTGCTTCTTCAGGCACTCCTTAGAAAAGTTTCCGACCTATCCAAAATTGAAACAAGCATTCTTCTTTCTTTTGCAGTCCTTGATCAACTGACCCTCGCGTTCGCAATTGTAGCACTTCCTCTTATCTCTATCCTTGTCGTCCTTTCCGCCCTTATTTTGTTGTTGTTGTCCTTTCTTGGGCCACACTTTCTTATTTTGTGTTTCCTCAAGCTTAGCTTATTTCTTTTCACCTTTATCTTCCTCGTGCATTAACGCAATAACAAAGAGCTTCTAAAAGGTTGCTCCCATCGGAATATGAGACATAGCCAACCCATGGAGGGGTTCATTCAATCTTCTAGCAAACCTCAAAGCTTCCGTGTGTGGGGTATTCACTAGCTCCAAGCCAAACCTCGCCAATTGATTAAATATATTGACATATTATTTCATAGACATGCTTCCTTGCTTAAGCACCAAAAACCTTTCCATTTGCATACTTTGCTCGGCTTGAGAAAGAGACTTCATTTCAAACCTCTCTCAGAAATCATCCCATGTCTCAACTGAACGTTCTGCTTTCGTCACCTCCCACCAGAACGAAGCCCCATCTTACAACTGCCAAACGACCAACTGAATCTTCCTACGGTCGTCAACTTCAAAAATAGCAAACAAATCCTCCCGCCTCTTTAAGCCAATTCCTTGCTTCTATAAAATTCTCAGTTCCTGGGAATGTCTTTCCTCCCATAGCGAAGAAATCTTTCCATATCTTAGAGAAATTATCAACATGCGGAGGAGGAGGAACCGTGGGTGCATGGCAGAGGAACGTCTGCTTGACCACCGGTAGGCGCCGTGGCCTTTAGATACCTAACCAACCCGGTATCATAACGCCCTCAGGAATAATAGATTCCCCAGACATGATTAAAAGAAAAAGGATTCAAACAGAGAATCATAAGATATTACATATGGCTTTGGGAAATATGTTTTTCAAATCATAATTTTGTTTTGAAAATGCTTTCTTTTAAAACCTTTATGTAAAATTTCAAAATCTTTTATCCGATCTGGTAACCTTTAGCTCTGATACCAAGTGTGAAACTCCAAGTTCCTTAATGTCACTCTTTAAGAGAATGCATTAGGTTTCGTGAAGCGTGATACGTAAACAAAAACAGAAATATTACAAGGCAGATATAAAATAGCAGCGGAATTTAAAACTTTATTTAAGCAGAAAACAATGTGGTTTAGAACATAGTTACATCATGAGTCTGAAATATATAAAACCCAGTACATCCACTTAAAACTTCTGTCTTGTACTAAAATCATCAGAGTACAATAAACATGAAAAGAGCATAATCCCCAAAAACATAGCCATAGTAGAGAAGGTACGAAATCAAGTAGTATATCTAAGCGGCTCCAACCAGAAGGAAAGAAGAATCCTGATCAAGCTTGATTATTCCCACCCTGAGAACCTTGGGAGGTGGGACGGAAGAGAAAAAAGAGGAATCAAAATAGGTTAGACATAAAGTCTGGCGAGTCCTGTTATTTTTAACATATAAATAAGTAAAAGCATCATGATAGGCGCATACTGGATAAGAGAGATAACATCATATAAGGCTGGAGTGACAAGTTAAACAAGATAAACCAAACAGAACATATATACAAGTATCATATGAACAAAATGATCCCCAACAAGATGGCAGACTTAGGCGTACTTGTAGTGAGAGGTTTTACCCCATACAATAACAGGCAGCCCAACTGAACATACCGGTGTTACCCCTAAGGATAATAACGGGCTCATAAAAAAGCGAGACTAAATGTACCCTAATTACCACCCCAATCGATTAGCTCCCTAATCCGTAAATACCTTGTGTTGGCCCCACAGTAGCATGTATCACTCCTTAAAGTGGCAACCCTTCGTTTACAGGATGTGCCCAACCATATCTATTGATGCCATGACGTCTTAGCCCCCTTTTCCGGACCCATGTGCGCACATGACCCCATCGGAATGCCCGCTCACACCGTCCCCCTCTGTTGGATCTCTTACAATCAGCTCAGTATGCGTGCCTTGACTCCGACCTAGTCGAAGTACTCGTTTGATACCTATATATGTGTTACTGACTGAAACGAGTCCCACACACAAGATAATGCAAGCTTCCCCCTAGGCTTGCATCCCCACTACAAGGATTTCCACAGGTTATGCATTAACAGTGTAACAAGATTGCATAACCCCAATTGGTTAAGTTTCTGGGCCTATATATAAATAGGCAAATTCTATTTCAACCCATGTTTTTAGTTAGTAGCCCCTCCCTTAAAAAATTAAAATTTTAATGACTAAAATGCCCTTAAGGAGTTATCTTCTCATCTAAACTCAGACAACGTAATGTATTGTTTGTTAAAACACCTAAGCTTAAAAAACCCTATATTTCACATCACTCAAGGAAAATTTGATTTGCAAACAAGAATACAATGGATTTTTAAGGAGAAGATGATTCCTCATCGCAATCGCAGCAGGTAATTGAAGAAAAATTTAGAATTTGAGTTTTCTTTCACTTTTCAAGTACAGCTGATGAAGTACGATTTGAGTGAGTTTGTATTAAACCATGTAGGTTATCTTCTAGGAAAGTATATGAACCTTGTAAAAATATTTGGGGATCTATAGTGAACCTCGGAGAATGAATACGAGGAAAGTATGTTAACCACATTTTATCTATATGTGGTTCTTATGTAATCCAGGAATTTTTTATACGTGGTATTATTGTATACCACAGTGATTTGCTGGTTTGTGCTTAAAGTTTGTATTTGTTTTGTGCGGATTGTAGCATTCTCTAGTGATGAAGAAAAGAATGATGAGAGTACTGGATTATTCAAATGAGTTCATTACTTATGATGTACATTTTCTTTTATTAGCACTCAATTAAATCGTGAATACTTACATTTTATACAACAATTTAAATGCAGATATATCCTTCACGAAAAAAATTAGTTGACTGGGTTCGTGATACTGGAAAGCGTCTTGGTTTTGTTATTATAATCTTGAAATAGGATACTGGTGCTTCAGTCAAGAAACCAAGAATCATGTTTGCTTGTGAACGAAGTGACTTTTACGAGAAGCGAAAAGATTTTAAGCCGAAAAATCTCCGACTTACGGGTACCAAAAAATGCAATTGCCCATTTAGACTGAAAGGCGAGAAACTTGGAACTTTAGATGATTGGCGATTGCATGTTGTCAATGGTGTTCACAATCATTCCAAATTGAAAAATGCAGAAGGTCACTCGTATATTGGTCGACTAACCGAAGCTAAGATCAGGTTAGTCATAGAGATGCATAAGAATTTGGTAAAGCGAAAAGAAACTTTAGCCACCACTAAATGAAATGATACTTCAAATTCTACCACAATCAAAATAATCTACAATTTGATAAAAGCACAGAATGCTATTGAACGAGCAGGGCGATCACAGGTTCAATACTTGCTTAGTAAGTTGAAAGAGTTTGATTACTTTGAATGGCATCGTAAGACATTAGATGGTACTGATATTATTAAAGATATCTTTTGGGCACATCCTGTTAGTTTGGATTTTTTACGTACATTTCCCAGGGTTATCATATTAGATTGTATGTATAAAACCAATAGCTACAAAATGCCGTTACTTCAGATTGTTGGAGTTACTTGCACGGATCTTACATTCTGTATAGCCATTGCATATTTAGTTGCTGAAAAAGAGGAAAATTATATGTGGGCATTAGAGAGGTTGAAATCAGTGTTGGTTGATTTTGAAGTGGAAATGCAATCTGTCTTTATTTCGGATAGAGAAACGACACTAGTTAATGCTATTGAATTTGTGTTTCCTGAGTTTGCTCATATGCTATGCACGTGGCATATTAAAAATAACGTTCTCACATATATGCAAAAAAAAGTAAAAGTTATGGAGCTTGAAGAGAAGAAGTCTTTCTTATTTGATTGAAATGAATTAGTGTGTTCAAAAAATATTGTTGCATATAATGAGAATTTACAAGTGTTGCATGAAAAGTATGCAAGCCATACTTCACTTTTGAAGTATATTCACGAGATATGGTTGGACACCTACGAAGACAAATTTGTGCAAGCATGGACTGACGGCTACAATCATTTTGGAAATTACACGTCTAATCGGCAATTTTGTTTACTAATTGTTGTAATAATTACTCAAAGAATAATTATTGTGTTTAGTTCTAACTTATGTACATGTGTCAATGCAGGGCTGAGTCTGCTCATTCAAAATTGAAGAAACATTTAGCTAGTTGCTTATGCAATTTCGAACAAGCCTGGATGAAGATGCATTCATTATTGGAACTCTCGTTTACAGAACTTAAAGCATCATTTGTGCTATGTCTAACCAAAAGTAAAGCACATATTCCATATACGAGAGTTTAGAAATTTACTAGGCTTTGTTTCTGTTAAGGCGCTTGATTTGTTGCATTCCGTGCTTCAGAGAATAAAAGATGTTGATGATGAAGAAAGGTTATGTGGATGTGTTCTTCGTAGAACACATGGATTGCCTTGTGCGCATGGGTTAGCTCATGTTGGACCTGGAACGGCAATATCGCTTGATATGATTGATGTTCATTGGACGAGACTTCATCTTATTGATATAAGTGGACAGAAAGATGCGGGGATAGCGGAGAAAATGGAAAAACTAGTAAATGATGTGAAAAAGATGGAAGCTCCGTATCAAATGCAAATTTATAAAAAGATGTTGGTACTTGTAGAACCATGAACGACGTCTCTTGCATCTCAGAAAAGCAAAATAAAGAAACATGGAATAGAAAGCAAAAAAAGTTCGAATACCTCGACTAAACGGATGGCTTCATCATTTGAGCTTATAGAAAGTGTTTATTCCCAAAGTTCTTATACTTCAAAAAAAGCTCGTACCGATAAGCTTCCTATTCGTAAATCAAAAAAGGTAATAATCCTTTTATTTGAATATACATGAGTTGTATAATAACATACTTTATTAAATTTGCAGTTAGACGAACAAACTGAAGGCATGAGAATGTATCTGCATCAAATTCCATTAGAGATGAGGGCTTTTGTCATAGATATTGTGGACGTTTGATCGGATGGTAATTATGGATATCGACACGTGGCTGCTTTGCTTGGATTGGGAGAATCTAGATGGAGCGAAATTAGAATAGAAATGCACGACGAGCTATATAAACAGCAGAGTCTGAACGATGAAGTTTTTTAGAACATGGTAGAAGTTCAGCTATTCTCAAAAGCCTTTTACATGAAGATTGTGATAACCCGGAAATTCCCACTCTCTGGATCGACCATAAACCACACAGGTCTGAACCAAAGAATGGAAATCTGCGGATACATCAACTTTGGGCATCAGAACAAATACAGAAGACTTTTATAACATCATAATAAATGTTACATCAGAGTATAGAATATATATCAGAGTACATTGGATAATATTACAGCGGAAGATAAATTACAAAAATTAATACATTTCAGCGGAACTAATCTCAGTGAAAGGCTATCAACATTCTGGCCACAGCTTCAGTCTTCAATCCAGGATCTTTGCTTAATATATCTTCCAAATGAGCTACTCAACTGCCCGTGTGGAAAGAGGGCACCCGAGTTTGCAAAGTGAAACAAACTACAGGTCAGTCGTGGGACTGGTGTGAGAATTCTTAACCTAAATTATCTAAATAGAAGGCTAATCCCAGGACCACGCTGCTAACGCAGAACGGGTTTACTCCATTGGATTGCCAGTGCATAACTAAAGTAAATCGTCAAATAACGCAATGCTTTTCAGAAAAATGAAACTATTATAAGACCTAGGTCCCATCACACACTGCAACGCACACCAGAGGATAGGGTTTTACCTTATAATGGTCAAGAAATGATAAATACGCAAAATACGATATTATTAATAGTGTTTATATATTTTAATTAAAACATTTCAATCATAATATCAATCCTAGACGGCATAGCTATCATCTACTATGTCGCCGTACTAGTAATACAATCAAAACCGTAAAGGGGCGTATTGGAAATTGGGTTTCCATCATGAGTCAAGGCTAGGGAGGAAGTCCTTACCGATTCGAGACACTCTAGCAATGTCCCAGGATTCGGACGCTGGCGAACCCTTGGATCCTGCAGGGCCGGTCCACAACTGCTTTAGTGGATTAGTTATTCCTGAACACACGCTCCCCGGTCCTATTGAACCTATAATACGGCCGAGGGCGACCGCATAAATCCGAGGCCTCTAAAAATCCAACAACCACATAAGTAAATGTCTGGGCTCCATACCATGACACCGCTTCTAGCTAGAAAGAAACGTGCGCACTCCCTGCGTTCCCTTCTCCCGTTTTAGACTCTACCGGGCTGTGAGGTTCGCGGAGTCACGATATACACAAAGCTATGCCTAAATAGACTGTGCTTTGATCATCAACCACAAGGCCTGCTTTTCAACAAAGCCTTGATCAATTGCATCTTAGCATGCCACATTGTCAGACTCTACCATATCATTGATCATCTACCAATATATATATAACCTCTAAGCTCATACGTCTTAGAGAAGGGTGTTAAGTGAAGAATAAATTCTCCACCACCAAACAGAAATATATAATCAGTAGCGTTCAACAAATACAGTAGAAAAGAATACAATGTCAGACACACAATCCATTTACAAGTCCGCTCTGGGTCTGAGCGAAACAACGTGTCCGTCGATCTCCAAATACGTTTGGACGATCATTACCAAATATCTTGCCTAGGAATGTACTGTCCCAATTCAAGATACCAGTCATCATCATCCCAACGATGTAAAAACCTTCGGTCTTCAGCCACCGTCTTCATCTTCGACTCTTGATCGTCGTGATGATTATTCAGAATGGGTTAAACCCGGTCTTTCCGAATAACTCGCGTATTTTGTGATTAAAAGTCAAATATTGGAAAATCACACATTATGTCACATTCCGACCCAGAATATTCTTTTAATAAGATATTCATATTAAAAGATTTTCATAAATTTTATCAAAGATAAATTAAATCATAAATCTTCCTTAAAAGATTTATTAAAACTCCAATCTTGATTTGATATCAAAATCATTATTACAAATCAGTTTCCAAAATATGGAATTACACAGAAATCAAATCAATACATAATCGATATAAATTTCTGTATCGGAATAACAATATACATGGAATAACGGCAAAGCCTCTTAAATTCCATATATAATATCGGTCTTCTATTACAGAAGCCCATTTCGATTATTACCAATCGAATTTCCACTTAATTCCAATTTAATATATTAAATTGGAAAAAACTAGATTTTTAGAAAATGCCTTTTTAAATCTATAAAATAGATTTATAAATTGTAGATAATAATTTCAATGTAAATTGGATCAAAGGACAAATGTTGTTTAAAAACACCGTCCACAATATATCCACTTCACATCTCAATTTATTTCAAATCACAAAATATAATTGATCTTAATTAAAGGATTTCTCTTTAAATATTAATTCGTTATTATAAAACATATTTTAAAATAATCATTAAAATATTCTTTATACAAAAGATTCTAATTGGAAAGTATTCTTCATATTACATATTTTTATCTTTTACAAATATTCTTTATCTTAAAAATATACTTAACTAAAATAACTTTTATGAAAATATATCCTTTATATAAAAAGAATTTCTAATGTAAGAATATTCTTATTTAAAATATCATCTGAATCGAAATGCGACTCAAACATTTACCATATAATTTGGATTATATGGATATCACACATATCCTATATAACAGTAACAATATAATCACCAGGTCATCCATTTACATCCAGAGTGTAAATTCCAACTGTGTAAGCGTTAAATAAAATAATAACGCTCATCGCAGCCTGTCGATATAACGATCAACATACAACTAAATATTGGGATTAGTGTATGTTAATTTTCATCCCAACACCCGTGTGGGGTTTCAACCAGCAAACAAATAATAAATTATTTGTGCACTTGGGCGATGTGTAAAAATAATCGACCCAATCATATAAACAAGTCAGGTAACTTGTCTATGGTAGTGTAATACACAATATATAACACGATGATAAAAATGTCTCTTTTATTTATATTCCTTTTATTGCCTGTAAAATGTCAATAAGAATGAATTCTTTATTTCTATTCCTTTATCACATGTAAAATGTCGATAAAAATATAATCTTTTATTTCAGTACTTTTCACTGTAAATAAATGAGAAGAAGAATAAAATCTTTAATCCCATTTGTAATAGGGAATACAAATAATAACAAAATTATAACTTTTCATTTCATGCTTTATTTGCAATAGAGAATACAAATAAAGATTCAGCTTTTTAATTTGATGTTTATTTACATAGAGGAATGTAAATAAAATTTTTCATTTTATAATTGAATTGCATTAAGGATTGCAAATGAACATGTATCTTTTTATTCTCATGTTTTATTTGCATTGAGTAATGCAAATAAAAATGTAATATTTAGTTTCTAGTTTTATTTACATCAAGAAATGTAAATAAAAGAACAAATTCTTATTTTATGTTTATTTACATCAAGTGAAATAAATAAATAATTAAAAATGTAACTTTTATTTTAATGCTTTGTTCGCATTTAAAAATTTCGACAAAACTGTAACTTTGGTTTTTAATAAATTTGTTTGCATCTAAATTTGCAAACAAAAATTCAATTTTTATTTTTTTGTTTGTTTGCAACTAAAGTTGCAAACAAAAATGTAATTTTATCTCCTTTGTTTTATTGCATGATAGAATGCAAATAAAAATGCATATTCTATTTTCTACATTTCGTTTGCATTGTAGAATGCAAACAAAAATATAATTTTTTTTATTTTCATGTATTGCTTACATTGTGGTATGTAAAAAAAAAATGTGAACTTTTGGTTTCATGCAATATTTGCATTGAAAAATGCAAATAAAAATGCGCCACTTAAAATCATATTATATTTGCGTTGGAGAACATAAATAAAAATGTACTTTTTATTTTTAATGTTTTATTTGTGTTTGAAAACACAAATAAAAAGACTGTTTCATTTTTCTATGTTATACCCGCATTGTGAAATGCGAATAAAAGAACAAATTTTATTTTCAGTGAATATTTGCAATGGAGGGTGCAAATAAAAGTATTCTCTTTTAAATCACATATTATTTTCAATAAAGATTACAAACAAAATGTGTCCTTTATTCTAATGTTTTATTCACATTTTGAATGCGAATAAAAAGTAAATTTTTAATTTTTAATGGTTTGTTCGCATTTGTGGATGCGAACAAAAAGATAGATTTTAATTTTAATGATTCGTTCGCATAATTGTAACAACCCGCAAATTCTGAACCAATTTAAAATTTTTATTTTAGAAAATTTTAATGAATTTTAAGAATATAATATAATTTATTTAAATAATAATGGTTAAAATTTATTTCTATCGAGGTTAAAACGAATTAATTTTAATTTAATTATAAAAGGAGCCTGAAATGGCGTGGTAGTTTGAAAATTTAATTTTTAAACTTTGACTGAATGTACAGGATTCAAAATAAATCAGAATTGAGTGAAACAAGAAATATTTAAATTTGTTTAATCATATCTTTCTAACGAATTTGAAAAATTGAAATTTCGTTTTAAAAATTAAAAGTTATGGCCAATTCAATTTTTAGAAAAGGTAGATGTCGAATTTATATATATAATATATATGGCCCAAAAGGCAATTTTTCACATACGAAGAAATTTGGACTCGAAACCACTTCCATTGAGTCCGGGATGATGTTTCTGCATTGAAAAACAGTAAACACTTGTATATTTTGAGTTTCAGAAATTATTTGTTTAAAAATGTATTTTTAATATTTAAATATATAGCCCTTGAAAATAGTCAATTTTCAAACGACCTCTGTTTTCGACGAAACCACTTTTGTTAGATCCGGAATGTCAAAATATTGTTAACTTTAATTTTTCATAATTTTTGGAATTGATTTGTGGCCGTGGCAAAAAGATTTCTGTTTTGTCAATTTACAGTTAAATTTAAACGACTTAAAAGGGCCATTTTTCAAACAGTCTCAAAATTCAACGAAATAAATTTTGTTAGGACCGTATCATCATAAAAAAGCCAAAAATAAATTTTCTGAATTTTCTGAGTTGGTTTGTGTCCCCGGTAAAATTATTTGTACGGAAAAATTAGAAATAAAGGACTTAAATTTTAAAACTGAAAAACGGAGGCCAAGATGACAGTTTGGGCTAACGGGACAGGTCCAGATGAGTCCGGAACGGGGGCTAAATGGTATGAACGACAGTCGTTGGGCCTGAATCGGAGTTCGGACCAAAACGGGCTTAAACGGGCTAATTAAATAATAAAAAAAAAACCCTTAAAATAATATTATAAAAAGGCATCAGGTCTTCTTCCCCGATTGAACACGTACGTTGAGAACCCATAGCCGCCCCTTTCTTCAAAATTTCACCTCCAAAATCTCGTCAATCCATGAAGAATTAGACCTCCCCGTAGTTAAACCTTTTAAAGATCTCTCTCCGCTCTTCGATTTGGTACCAATCTCAAACCACCCCGTGCCCCGAATCTCCGCCACCACCTCCCCAAACCTGCGCCGAACGCAGCCCCGCCACGCCCACCAGACCAGGCCGAGCTTCACCCCCCTCTGGCCGATCAAAGCCCTCTCCTAGCTCTCCAGTCTCCCACAAACCGTTCGTAAAACGGTCGACTACAGCTCCCGAAATCCGCATTTGAAGATTTGAACAATTCTGAAAATTAAGGCATAAATATTTCAGAATTAGCCACGCTTATTTCCGTTGCTGTGCCAGTTGTTAAAGGCCAGAATTCTAATTTTTACATAAATTTCAAATTGAAATCTTTCATATCCGTAACCGCCGTGACTCCAAACACGAGATCTGATTTAAATCGCTTTTTTCAGAAACAAGCAAGGTGAGAATTTATTTTTAATTTAATTTAATTTATTTAATTATTAATTCTTGGTTATTAAAAATATTCATTGATAGATCTGTTATGTCGTGATATTTTAAATATGGATCTGAATCGTTCATACCGTAGGATGTTAGATCTGCAAATCTAAATAGTAGATCTGAATTTATTGTTTAATTAGAATAAATTATTTGTTAATTTTATTGAATCATGCCTTGTTGATTGGTCATATGCCAACATAAACAGCACCCTGTATATTACTATGATGTGAATTGTTAGATTTAGACCTGTTGGGTTATTTGAATGCTGTTGTTATTTTGATGACATGAAATTTACATTTTATTATGTAAAATTAAAATAAGAATTTGCGATGACATGAAATTTACATTTTATTATGTAAATAAAGTATTTTCACCTTATGTATAAATTTACAATATTTTTAATGTAAATTAAATAGTAAATTTAACCGTAGGATTAGTTGACATTATTTTTAATATTAATATATATGAATTTCACCGTAGGAAGATTTACATTATCTTTTTTTTTATGTAATAAAAAGAATGGACTTTACATTGTAATTAAAGAGTAAATTTTACATTGTAAAGAAAGAATGGATTTTATATTGAAATTTGACGATGTAAATAAAAAGACAATCTTTTTATATTGAAAGTAAAAAGACAATCTTTTTATGTTGTAAATTAAAAGACAATATTTTTATGTTGAAAATAAAAAGTCAATCTTTTTATGTTGAAAAAAAAAGACAATCTTTTTGTGTTGAAGATTTTTTTTTTAAAAAAAAGACAATATTTTTATATTTAAAATAGAAAAGGTCATATTTTTACATTGTAAAATAGAATAGTTAATATCTTTACATTGTAAAATAGAAAAGTTAATCTTTTACATTGTAAAATAGAAAGGTTAATATTTTTACATTGTAAAGTAGAGAAGTTGATATTTTTACATTATAAAATATAAAAATTGATATTTTTACATTATAAAAAGAAAAATTTGACATCTTTACATTGTAAACATAAAAGTGAATATTTTTATATTGTAAGTAAAATAATGAAGTTTTATGATGTAAAATAAATTACATTTTTATTATGTAATTTATGAATGAATTTACACCGTATGAAGTAAATTACATTTTTATATGTTATTTATGAATGAATTTACTCCGCATGAATGAAATTTCATTTTATTTTGTAATGTATATGAAATGAATGTATGAACTTGCATTGTAATATGAAAATTACATTTTTATAGGTAATTAAAATGTGAATTTACACTGTATGATAAAAATTGCATTTTTAGATGTAATTTAAATACGAATTTATGTTGTATGTTAGAAATTACATTTTTCTATGTAATTAAAATATGAATTTCCATCGCATGATAAAAAAAAATTTACATTTTTCTATGTAATCTAAATTGAATTTGTACCGCATGATAAAAATAACATTTTTCTATGTAATTTAAATGTAAATTTGCATTGTATGATAAAAATTACATCTTTCAATGTAATTAGAATATGAATTGGTATTGCATTATAACAATTACATCTCTTTATGTAATTGGGACATGAATTTACAATGTAAAGTAAATTTTACATTTTTATATGTAGTAAGAAATTGAGATTTCGCATTGATATTAAAATAACACTTTGGTTAAAGACATTGCATTAGAATAAAAAGATAATTTTTGTCGCTTTTTCTTTTTAGAATTAAAAAACATATTTTGTCACCTTTTCTTTTTAACATGAAAAGGGTCATTTTCGTTGCTTCTTCTTTTTAACATTAAAAGAACATTTTTACGTCATGTTTCTTTTTAGCATTAAAAGAAGCATTTTTGTTGTTTTTTTCCTTTTAGTAATAAAAAGAACATTTTGCTTTCATTTCTTATGATAATATTTTATCGTCATTTTGAATGCGGTAAAAATAGAATTGTTAATGTTGAATATTTCATCGTCATTTTGAATGCGGTGAAAATAGAATGGTTAATGTTGTCATTTTTATCGACATTTTTGGTGCGATAAAAATAGACAATGTTAGTGATTCATTTCTATCGACATTTTTAGGGCGATAAAAATAGACAATGTTAGTGATTCTTTTTTTATCGGCGTTTTTGATGCGATAAAAATAGCGATGTTGATGTTACATTTTTATCATCATTTTAGATGCGATAAAAAGAATATATTTTTGTGTTACATTTTATTGTCTTTCTAGAGACAATAAAAGAATAAAATTAAAGAATTACAGTTTTATGTAAAATTGCTTCCATTGAAAAGAATAAATATAGAAGATGAGATTTTTGTTGTTAATAATAAACAATGAAAATGGGAACATTTACATTTTGATGTAAATAAACAATAAAAAGAAAAATTACATTCAAAATGTAAGTTAGAATAAAAAGGACATTTTGTTAGAAAATGTAAATTACAATAAAAAGTATAGAAATAAAGATCACATTTTTATTGACCTTTTATATGCAATAAAAAAAAAGAATAGAAATAAAAGTGACATTTTTATCGTCGTATTATATATTGTGTATTACACTGCCATAGACAAGTTACCTGACTTGTTTATGTGATTGGGACGATTATTTTTACACATCGCCCAAGTGCACAAATAAATTTATTATTTGTCTGAATGGATGAAACCCCACACGGGTGTTGGGATGAAAATTAACATACACTAATCCCAATATTTAGTTGTATGTTGATCGTTAGATCGACAGGCTGCGATGAGCGTTATTATTTAATTTTAACCCTTACGCAGTGGAATTTACACTTTGAATGAAATGGATGATTTTACTGTTATTGTTATATATGATATGTGTGATATCCATATAATCCAAATTATATGGTAAATGATTGAATCGCTTTCCGATTCAGGTGTTCTTTTAAATAAGAATATTCTTACATTAGAAATTCTTTTTATATAAAGGATATATTTTCATAAATATATATTTTATTAAATATGTTAAAACAAAGAATATATGTAAAAGAAAAGATAAAAATCTGTTATATAAAGAATATTTTTAATGATTATTTCTAAAATATGTTTTTCTTATAATGAATTAATATTTAAAGGGAAATCCTTTAATTAAGATTATTAGAATTTGCAATCTTATTTTATGATATGAAATAAATTGAGATGTGAAGTGGATTTATCGTGGACGGTGATTTTAATTGACATTTGTCCTTTCATCCAATTTACATCGCAATTATTATTTGGAATTTATAAATCTATTTTAGAGATTTAAAAAGGCATTTTCTAAAAATCTAGTTTTCCAAATTAATATATTAAATTGGAATTAAGTAGAAATTCGATTGGTAATAATCGAGATGGGCTTCTGTAATAGAAGACCGATGTTATATATGGAATTTAAGAGGCTTTGCCGTTATTCCATGTATATTGTTAGTCCGATACAGAAATCCACATCGATTATGTATTGATTGATTTCTATGGAATTCCATATTTTGGAAATTGATTTGTGGGTTTATCGTGAACTGTGTTTTAAATGACACGAGTTCTTTAACCCGTTTAAAAGAAGATTTATCCTTTAAAATAAATGATCTGTGAAAATGATTTTTGATATTAAATCAAATTTAGAATTTTTAATAAATCTTTTAAGGAAGATTTATGATTTAATTTATTAATTTATCTTTGATAAAATTTATGAGAATCTTTTAATATGAATATCTTATTAAAAGAATATTCGGGGTCGGAATGTGACATAATGTGTGATTTTCCAATATTTGATTTTTAATCACAAAATACGCGAGTTATTCAGAAAGACCGGGTTTAACCCACTCTGAATAATCATCACGACGATCAAGAGTCGAAGACGAAGACGGTGGCTGAAGACCGAAGGTTTTCACACCGTTGGGACGATGATGACTGGTATCTTGAATTGGGACAGTACATTCCAAGGCAAGGTATTTGGTAATGATCGTCCAAACGTATTTGGAGATCGACGGACACGTTGTTTCACTCAGACCCAGAGCGGACTTGTAAATGGATTGTGTGTCTGACATTGTATTCTTTTCTACTGTATTTTTTTGAACGCTACCGATTATATATTTCTGTTTGGTGGTGGAGAATTTATTCTTCACTTAACACCCTTCTCTAAGACGTATGAGCTTAGAGGTTATATATATATTGGTAGATGATCAACGATACGGTAGAGTCTGACAATGTGGCATGCTAAGATGCAATTGATCAAGGCTTTGTTGAAAAGCAGGCCTTGTGGTTGATGATCAAAGCACAGTCTATTTAGGCATAGCTTTGTGTATATCGTGACTTCGCGAGCCTCACAGCCCGGTAGGTTCTTAAACCGGAGAAGGGAACCCAGGGAGTGCACACGTTTCTTTCTAGCTAGAAGTGGTGTCATGGTATGGAGCCCAGACATTTACTTATGTGGTTGTTGGATTTTTAGAGGCCTCGGATTTATGCGGTCGCCCTCGGCCGTATTATAGGTTCAATAGGACCGGGAACGTGTGTTCAGGAATAACTAATCCACTAAAGCAGATGTGGACCGGCCCTGCAGGATCTAAGGGTTCGCCAGTGTCCGAATCCTGGGACATTGCTAGAGTGTCTCGAATCGGTAAGGACTTTCTCCCTAGCCTTGACTCATGATGGAAACCCAATTTCCAATACGCCTCTTTACGGTTTTGATTGTATTACTAGTACGGCGACATAGTAGATGGTAGTTATGCCGTCTAGGATTGATATTATGATTGAAATGTTTTAATTAAAATATATACACACTAATAATAATATCGTATTATGCGTATTTATCATTTCTTGACCATTATAAGGTAAAATCCTATCCTCTGGTGTGCGTTGCATTGTGTGATGGGACCTGGGTCTTATAATGGTTTCATTTTTCTAAAAAGCATTGCGTTATTTGACGATTTACTTTAGTTATGCACTGGCAATCTAATGGAGTAAACCCGTTCCGCGTTAGCGGCGTGGTCCTAGGATTAGCCTTCTATTTAGATAATTTAGGTTAAGAATTCTCACACCGGTCCCACGACTGACCTGTAATTTGTTTCACTTTGCAAATTCGGGTGCCCTCTTTCCACACGGGCAGTCGAGTAGCTCATTTGGCAGATATATTAAGCAAAGATCCTGGATTGAAGACTGAAGCTGTGGCCAGAATGTTGATAGCCTTCCACTGAGATTAGTTCCGCTGAAATGTATTAATTTTTGTAATTTGTCTTCCGCTGTAATATTATCCAATGTCTCTGATATATATTTTGTACTCTGATGTAACATTTATTATGATGTTATAAAAGTCTTCTGTATTTGTTCTGATGTAATGTATGCCCAAAGTTGATGTATCCGCAGATTTCCATTCTTTGGTTCAGACCTGTGTGGTTTATGGTCGATCCAGAGGGTGGGAATTTCCGGGTTATCACGGCTGGTATCAGAGCTCTGGTTAGCTCAAATCTTTGGGGTACAACTCGTTAGAACTGAACATAAGACTCATCAGAGGTAGGATTAGTAATGTCCTATAAAACAGAATTCTCATTAGAGATAGGATCAGCAGTCTCCTAGAATGAGAAAACTCATTAGAGATGGGGTTAGTAATGCCCTAGAATGAGTTCAGAGTGAAAAGTCTATAATTAACGTACTTGTAATTATATATATAATTCGATTTTAGAAAATATGATTTTTGAATACATGAAAGTTATATATTTTGAAAATATAATCAACTAATTGATTAGAAATTGTATTGTGTGAATTTAAATTCATCTAATTAAATTATTAAACAATAAAAGAATGAAAATTAAATTAGTTGAATAAACAACTTTTAGCTTCATTTCCTTTTCGAGGACGAAAAGATTTTAAGTGGGGGAGATTGTAACAACCCGCAAATTCTGAACCAATCTAAAAATTTTATTTTAGAAAATTTTAATGAATTTTAAGAATATAATATAATTTATTTAAATAATAATGGTTAAAATTTATTTCTATCGAAGTTAAAACGAATTAATTTTAATTTAATTATAAAAGGAGCCTGAAATGGCGCGGTAGTTCGAAAATTTAATTTTTAAACTTTGACTGAATGTATAGGATTCAAAATAAATCAGAATTGAGTGAAACAAGAAATATTTAAATCTGTTTAATCATATCTTTCTAACGAATCTGAAAAATTGAAATTTCGTTTTAAAAATCAAAAGTTATGGCCAATTCAATTTTTAGAAAAGGTCGATGTAGAATTTATATATAATATATATGGCCCAAAAGGCAATTTTTCACATACGAAGGAATTTGGACTCGAAAACACTTCCATTGAATCCGGAATGATGTTTCAGTATTGAAAAATAGTAAACACTTATATATTTTGAGTTTCAGAAATTATTTGTTTAAAAATGTATTTTTAATATTTAAATATATAGCCCTTGAAAATAGTCATTTTTCAAACGACCTCTGTTTTCGACGAAACCGCTTTTGTTGGATCCGGAATGTTAAAATATTGTTAAGTTTAATTTTTCATAATTTTTGGAATTGATTTGGGGCCGTGGCAAAAAGATTTCTGTTTTGTTAATTTACAGTTAAATTTAAACGACTTAAAAGGGCTATTTTTCAAACAGTCTCAGAATTCAACGAAATAAATTTTGTTAGGACCGTATCATCATAAGAAAGCCAAAAATAATTTTTCTGGATTTTTTTGAGTTGATTTGTGTCCCCGGTAAAATTATTTGTACGGAAAAATTAGAAATAAAGGACTTAAATTTTAAAACTGAAAAACGGAGGCCAAGATGACAGTTTGGGCTAACGGGATAGGTCCAGATGAGTCCGGAACGTGGGCTAAATGGTTTGAACGACAGTCGTTGGGCCTGAATCGGAGTTCGGACCAAAACGGGCTTAAACGGGCTAATTAAATAATAAAAAAAACCCTTAAAATAATATTATAAAAAGGCATCGGGTCTTCTTCCCCGATTGAACACGTACGTTGAGAACCCATAGCCGCCCCTTTCTTCAAAATTTCACCTCCAAATTCCCGTCAATCCATGAAGAATTAGACCTCCCCGTAGTTAAACCTTTTAAAGATCTCTCTTCACTCTTCGATTTGGTACCAATCTCAAACCACCCCGTGCCCCGAATCTCCGCCACCACCTCCCCAAACCTGCGCCGAACGCAGCCCCGCCACGCCCACCAGACCAGGCCGAGCTTCACCCCCCTCTTGCTGATCAAAGCCCTCTCCTAGCTCTCCAATCTCCCGCAAACCGTTCGTAAAACGGTCGACTACAGCTCCCGAAATCCGCATTTGAAGATTTGAACAATTCTGAAAATTAAGGTATAAGTATTTCAGAATTAGCCGCGCTTATTTCCGTTGCTGTGTCAGTTGTTAAAGGCCAGAATTCTAATTTTTACATAAATTTCAAATTGAAATCTTTCAGATCCGTAACCGTCGTGACTCCAAACACGAGATCTGATTTAAATCTTTTTATTTAGAAACAAGCAAGGTGAGAATTTATTTTTAATTTAATTTAATTTATTTAATCATTAATTCTTGGTTATTAAAAATATTCATTGATAGATCTGTTATGTCGTGATATTTTAAATATGGATCTGAATCGTTCATACCGTAGGATGTTAGATCTGCAAATCTAAATAGTAGATCTGAATTTATTGTTTAATTAGAATAAATTATTTGTTAATTTTATTGAATCATGCCTTGTTGATTGGTCATATGCCAACATAAACAGCACCCTGTATATTACTATGATGTGAATTGTTAGATTTAGACCTGTTGGGTTATTTGAATGCTGTTGTTGTTTGGATGACATGAAATTTACATTTTATTATGTAAAATTAAAATAAGAATTTGCGATGACATGAAATTTACATTTTATTATGTAAATAAAGTATTTTCACCTTATGTATAAATTTACATTTTTTTTGATGTAAATTAAATAGTAAATTTAACCGTAGGATTAGTTGACATTATTTTTAATATTAATATATATGAATTTCACCGTAGGAAGATTTACATTATCTTTATTTTTTTATGTAATAAAAAGAATGGACTTTACATTGTAATTAAAGAGTAAATTTTACATTGTAAAGAAAGAATTGATTTTATATTGAAATTTGACGATGTAAATAAAAAGACAATCTTTTTATATTGAAAATAAAAAGACAATCTTTTTATGTTGTAAATTAAAAGACAATATTTTTATGTTGAAAATAAAAAGTCAATCTTTTTATGTTGAAAAAAAAAGACAATCTTTTTGTGTTGAAGAAAAAAAATTCTTTTTTAAAAGGACAATATTTTTATATTTAAAATAGAAAAGGTCATATTTTTACATTGTAAAATAGATAATCTCGTAGTATCATAATGTTGAAACATGAAGTTAACACTAACCTTTCTGATGAGGAGATCAATCAATGTACTCCAGTAGCGGAGGAAGGGAACTTGATAGAAATATGAATTCCCCTTCTCCTCACCTTACGGAGCCATGATCCATACCGTCATGTTGAGCCTAACGCTTCTCAAACATTGATGTGGTAAAATAGTATATGAATTCCTAGTTCGAACTCCGTTGCAATTCAGACTCCTCCCCTAGAAAGATATAGCAATGTTTTTATGTTGAAAATAAAAAGTCAATCTTTTTATGTTGAAAAAAAAAGACAATCTTTTTGTGTTGAAGAAAAAAAATTCTTTTTTAAAAAGACAATATTTTTATATTTAAAATAGAAAAGGTCATATTTTTACATTGTAAAATAGAAAAGTTAATATCTTTACATTGTAAAATAGGAAAGTTATTCTTTTATATTGTAAAATAGAAAGGTTAATATTTTTACATTGTAAAGTAGAGAAGTTGATATTTTTACATTGTAAAATATAAAAATTGATATTTTTACATTATAAAAAGAAAAAGTTGACATCTTTACATTGTAAACAAAAAAGTGAATATTTTTATATTGTAAGTAAAAGAATGAAGTTTTATGATGTAAAATAAATTACATTTTTATTATATAATTTATGAATGAATTTACACCGTATGAAGTAAATTACATTTTTATATGTTATTTATGAATGAATTTACTCCGCATGAATGAAATTTCATTTTATTTTGTAATGCATATGAAATGAATGTATGAACTTGCATTGTAAATTGAAAATTACATTTTTATAGGTAATTAAAATGTGAATTTACACTGTATGATAAAAATTGCATTTTTAGATGTAATTTAAATACGAATTTATGTTGTATGTTAGAAATTACATTTTTCTATGTAATTAAAATATGAATTTCCATCGCATGATATTTTTTTTTTTTACATTTTTCTATGTAATCTAAATTGAATTTGTACCGCATGATAAAAATAACATTTTTCTATGTAATTTAAATGTAAATTTGCATTGTATGATAAAAATTACATCTTTCAATGTAATTAGAATATGAATTGGTATTGCATTATAACAATTACATCTCTTTATGTAATTGGGACATGAATTTACAATGTAAAATAAAATTTACATTTTTATATGTAGTAAGAAATTGAGATTTCCCATAGATATTAAAATAAAACTTTTGTTAAAGACATTGCATTAGAATAAAAAGATAATTTTTGTCGCTTTTTCTTTTTAGAATTAAAAAACATATTTTGTCACCTTTTCTTTTTAACATGAAAAGGGTCATTTTCGTCGCTTCTTCTTTTTAACATTAAAAGAACATTTTTACGTCATGTTTCTTTTTAGCATTAAAAGAAGCATTTTTGTTGTTTTTTTCCTTTTAGTAATAAAAAGAACATTTTGCTTTCATTTCTTATGATAATATTTTATCGCCATTTTGAATGCGGTAAAAGTAGAATTGTTAATGTTGAATATTTTATCGTCATTTTGAATGCGGTGAAAATAGAATGGTTAATGTTGTCATTTTTATCGACATTTTTGGTGCGATAAAAATAGACAATGTTAGTGATTCATTTTTATCAACATTTTTAGGGCGATAAAAATAGACAATGTTAGTGATTCATTTTTATCGGCATTTTTGATGCGTTAAAAATAGCGATGTTAATGTTACATTTTTATCATCATTTTAGATGCGATAAAAAGAATATATTTTTGTGTTACATTTTATTGTCTTTCTAGAGACAATAAAAAGAATAAAATTAAAGAATTACAGTTTTATGTAAAATTGCTTTCATTGAAAAGAATAAATATTGAAGATGAGATTTTTGTTGTTAATAATAAACAATGAAAAAGGGAACATTTACATTTTGATGTAAATAAACAATAAAAAGAAAAATTACATTCAAAATGTAAGTTAGAATAAAAAGGACATTTTGTTAGAAAATGTAAATTACAATAAAAAGTATAGAAATAAAGATCACATTTTTATTGACCTTTTATATGCAATAAAAAAAAAGAATAGAAATAAAAGTGACGTTTTTATCGTCGTATTATATATTGTGTATTACACTGCCATAGACAAGTTACCTGACTTGTTTATGTAATTGGGACGATTATTTTTACACATCGCCGAAGTGCACAAATAAATTTATTATTTGTCTGAATGGATGAAACCCCACATGGGTGTTGGGATGAAAATTAACATACACTAATCCCAATATTTAGTTGTATGTTGATCGTTAGATTGACAGGCTGCGATGAGCGTTATTATTTAATTTTAACCCTTACGCAGTGGAATTTACACTTTGGATGAAATGGATGATTTTACTGTTATTGTTATATATGATATGTGTGATATCCATATAATCCAAATTATATGGTAAATGATTGAGTCGCTTTCCGATTCAGGTGTTCTTTTAAATAAGAATATTCTTACATTAGAAATTCTTTTTATATAAAGGATATATTTTCATAAATATATATATTTTATTAAATATGTTAAAACAAAGAATATTTGTAAAAGAAAAGATAAAAATCTGTTATATAAAGAATATTTTAATGATTATTTCTAAAATATGTTTTTCTTATAATGAATTAATATTTAAAGGGAAATCCTTTAATTAAGATTATTAGAATTTGCAATCTTATTTTATGATATGAAATAAATTGAGATGTGAAGTGGATTTATCGTGGACGGTGTTTTTAAATGACATTTGTCCTTTCATCCAATTTACATCGCAATTATTATTTGGAATTTATAAATCTATTTTAGACATTTAAAAAGGCATTTTCTAAAACTCTAGTTTTATTAATATATTAAATTGGAATTAAGTAGAAATTCGATTGGTAATAATCGAGATGGGCTTCTGTAATAGAAGACGATATTATATATGGAATTTAAGAGGCTTTGCCGTTATTCCATGTATATTGTTAGTCCGATACAGAAATTCACATCGATTATGTATTGATTGATTTCTATGGAATTCCATATTTTGGAAATTGATTTGTGGGTTTATCGTGAACTGTGTTTTAAATGACACGAGTTCTTCAACCCGTTTAAAAGAAGATTTATTCTTTAAAATAAATGATCTGTGAAAATGATTTTTGATATTAAATCAAATTTAGAATTTTTAATAAATCTTTTAAGGAAGATTTATGATTTAATTTATTAATTTATCTTTGATAAAATTTATGAAAATCTTTTAATATGAATATCTTATTAAAAGAATATTCGGGGTCGGAATGTGACATAATGTGTGATTTTCCAATATTTGATTTTAATCACAAAATACGCGAGTTATTCAGAAAGACCGGGTTTTACTCATTCTGAATAATCATCACGACGATCAAGAGTCGAAGATGAAGACGTGGCTGAAGACCGAAGGTTTTCACATCGTTGGGATGATGATGACTGGTATCTTGAATTGGGACAGTACAATCCAAGGCAAGGTATTTGGTAATGATCGTCCAAACGTATTTGGAGATCGACGGACACGTTGTTTCGCTCAGACCCAGAGCGGACTTGTAAATGGATTGTGTGTCTGACATTGTATTCTTTTCTATTGTATTTTTTTGAATGCTACCGATTATGTATTTCTGTTTGGTGGTGGAGAATTTATTCTTCACTTAACACCCTTCTCTAAGACGTATGAGCTTAGAGGTTATATATATATATTGGTAGATGATCAACGATATGGTAGAGTCTGACAATGTGGCATGCTAAGATGCAATTGATCAAGGCTTTGTTGAAAAGCAGGCCTTGTGGTTGATGATCAAAGCACAGTCTATTTAGGCATAGCTTTGTGTATATCGTGACTTCGCGAGCCTCACAGCCCGGTAGTCTTAAACGGGAGAAGGGAACGCAGGGAGTGCACACGTTTCTTTCTAGCTAGAAGTGGTGTCATGGTATGGAGCCCAGACATTTACTTATGTGGTTGTGGGATTTTTAGAGGCCTCGGATTTATGCGGTCGCCCTCGGCCGTATTATAGGTTCAATAGGACCGGGGAGCGTGTGTTCAGGAATAACTAATCCACTAAAGCAGTTGTGGACCGGCCCTGCAGGATCCAAGGGTTCGCCAGCGTCCGAATCCTGGGACATTGCTAGAGTGTCTCGAATCGGTAAGGACTTCCTCCCTAGCCTCGACTCATGATGGAAACCCAATTTCCAATACGCCCCTTTACGGTTTTGATTGTATTACTAGTACGGCGACATAGTAGATGGTAGCTATGCCGTCTAGGATTGATATTATGATTGAAATGTTTTAATTAAAATATATACACACTAATAGTATTTTGCGAATTTATCATTTCTTGACCATTATAAGGTAAAACCCTATCCTCTGGTGTGCGTTGCATTGTGTGATGGGACCTGGGTCTTATAATGGTTTCATTTTTCTAAAAAGCATTGCGTTATTTGACGATTTACTTTAGTTATGCATTGGCAATCCAATGGAGTAAACCCGTTCCGCGTTAGCGGCGTGGTCCTGGGATTAGCCTACTATTTAGATAATTTAGGTTAAGAATTCTTTTTATTTTGAATGTACATCTCTATTTTGACATTTTGTTAGCATCGAGGAATGCAAACAAAAGATCATCTTTTTATTTCAAAGTAAAACTTTTCTTTATTTATTTAACATTTTTGTCCGCATTGAGAAATGCAAACAAATACAATTCTTTTTATTTAAAGTAATTTTTTTTTTAATTTCATCAACAAAAATGATAATTTCAATTTAACAAAAATGTAATATTTTGTTGGATCTATTTCAATTCAACAAAAATGTGAGTTTTGTTTTATAACTAAAGTTATATTCTTGGATCTAAAATAAAGGTGAATTCTTTAATTTCAAACTCTTTCAATATTCATAACCCCGAAATAAAAATATGATTTTTATTTCAAATCATGTATGAATCTAAATTTAACCCAACGCATATATCACAATCAACAAAACCAACAGGCAACAAACACAACATCATACATCACAGATCTGAATTTAATTAGCATACACACATAGGAATTTAAATAATAAAATATAATTAAATTTTAATTATTGATAAAATATAGAAATCTCACAGTCGTTGTGATTTTTGCCCAAAATTCAAAGTGTTCAAAACTGCTCCTTTTCAGTCCAGCAGTGTAGAGCTGCTCAATACGATCACAACGTCGCTGAAATCATCGAATTCCGGTTTGAAACGAATTAGATATGATAAAAACAAGATATAGAATAAATTAGATTAAGTAATTAGTTAATTAATCAAGTCATTAACCTCTTCTTCTCCAATCAATATTCGGATGACGTTTTAAACGTATTTGTTCAAAACTAGGTTTGATTTTTGCTCCCACTACAGACCACTAGAGAACGATCGGGATATACCACTGCGAAGAGGACGGAAAGGTGCTCGTCGGGGTACCAGAATGGTGGAGCTCGGTCTGGGCTATGGGGGGGGCGGGTTTGGGTTTGGGTTTTGGGGAGATGGTGGCTCCAGAGAAGATCTCCTTATGGAAATGAAGAGGAGAAGATGCTCTTTGATTTGGGATAGAAATTAGGATTTAATTTGAAGTATAAAGGGAGAAATTGGGAGGAAAATTTTCGGCCATTGGGGATGTAGGGGGCGGCAGCCTGTTGAGGAAGATGAATAGTGATTTGTAATTTAGGTTTTTCCGTTCTTTTTATATTATTTAATTGTTGATTTTACAAAAAAATCCATTTCTCTCAAATTATTCAGAATCCAGTCC
Source organism: Allium sativum (assembly GCA_030737875.1). NCBI lineage: Eukaryota > Viridiplantae > Streptophyta > Magnoliopsida > Asparagales > Amaryllidaceae > Allium > Allium sativum. Next base: position 238,451,278 of record CM060923.1, on the reverse strand, counting down.
AACAAAAAACTACCCTACCCAATGACCCCTATTCCGGATCCATCTAGCCATGTCCCGCAGGCCCAAAAGGTCATCTCAGTCCTCCTTTTTCGAATTTAAAATTAATTCTTTTATTATTTAATTCTGACGTAATCAAAAATCCGCCGGAGCCACATACGGACTCCGAAAAATCCAAAAAATATATTTTTGGCTATGTTTTGACATTCCGGCTCCAAAAAAAGTGGTTTCGTCGAAAACGGAGGTCGTTTGAAAATTGACTATTTTCAATGCCTTTAATACTATTTAAAATTAAAAATTTTAAATTCAGGCTCATTTTCTAACCAATTTATTTAAAATAAAATTTTAAATTGGTTCAGAATTTGCGGGTTGTTACAAAGATGAAGACTTCACGCAAATGGAAAAGTGGATGTCAATGCTTGATGTTGGATATATTATTGCCACTAGATATAATGTTGTGTTATTTAGCATTAGTGAAAGGCTTATGTTGTCAATACCACCATTGAGAGGAAAAATACCTCCACCATTACTACGCAAAGAAATTGCAATAGCTTTTGTCAACCAAGATCATTTTGTTCAGGTATATTACATTTATCTTCATAAATTTAAAAATATGAAGTATATTTTCAAGGCTCATGGTTCATGACTTATAGGTTAATATTGATGACAAACATCCCGTAACACCTATTTACTCAAAATGGTTCAGGGCTCGAGACTGGAATGCTAGTGACTGGGAGCATGTTTTCAACGATCGTAGACAAGCTTGGGAGCAAAAAAATTCATATGCAGATTGGAAGTAGATAGGTTGGCAAATTCGTATGCATATTTTGTTTGGCAAATAGAATGACAATGTAATGGGAAATTGGTTGTCATGTGGATATTGTATACACTATTTGTCAATGGGAAATTGGTTGTTGTGCTCTTTTTTTTGCAATTTGATGGTTATTCCTTTTGGTATTTGTTAATGCATGATAATTGGCCACCGGAAATTGTGCTGCTGTTAATTAAGTACCGCAGACATATTTTTTTTTTCACATTCTGTTTGCACAACGTACTATAAAAACGTGGGAAACTAAAAAACCAAGAAAGTAAAATATGTGGTTTAAAGGTATTCCACATATGTAAGAAATGTGGTAGTCAAACATTCCAAGAATGGTTCAATCGTGGAAATTAACTTAACTGCAATAACCCGGAAATCCGAGCCAATTAAAAATTTTTATTTTGGCTATTTTAGTGAATTTTGATTATTTAAAATGAATCATTTTAAATAAAAACGACGAAAATTTTATTTTGAATAGATTAGATATATTTATATAGCTCGTCGTTAGAATATAAAATTTTATTTTAATTATAAAAGGAATTGAAAATGGCGCGATAGTTCAAAAATTCGATTTCAATTCTCAAATAAACGTACCGGGTCGAAAATAAACCGGATTTTAGTGAAACCAAAAATATTTGAATCTAATACAGAACATCTTTTCAACGAATCCGGGAAATTAAAATTTCATAGCGGGAATCAAAAGATATGTCCGGTTGAAAATTTAGAATAGCCGCTATGGAATTCTGGCCCTTAAAAATGGAAATTTTGCAAACGACCTCGGTTTTCGACGAAACCACGTTTGTTGGATCCGTGATGTCTAGTTGTTGCTAGATACCAAAATTCGTAATTTTTCGAATCAATATGTGAGCGTGGCAAAGGAAAACGTGTTTTGTCAATTTCAATCGACCTGAAAATGGCCATTTTTCAAATGGTCTCCGAATTTGACGAAATTGGTTTTTTTAGGACCGTATCGTCAACACGAAGCTAGAAAATATTTTTCTGGAATTTTTCGAGTTAGTATGTGACCCCAGTAAATTGAAACGCGCGTTCAAATTCAATATATAGAGTTATATGTTGATTTTGACGAAAACTGATCGAAACAGTCGAATCAGCCTAAAATACATATCCCATCGTGTTCGGAATGGGGGTAATTAGCTATGGACGACAGGCGGTGGGCCTCGTTTAGAGATCGTATGAAAAAGTCAACTTTTTGAAATTGAATAATATAAGTTAATATATATAAACCTTACTTATCTCCTATACCCCCCCCCCCATATTTTCCAAATTAGAAATCAAAACAGAAAAAAAAAGAGAAGAACCCTAATCGCACCCCCCCCCCCCGGTTAGAGCCACCCGTAGCGCTACCCCCCTGGTGGCGCCATCGCCGATCAGGAAACCCCCTTCCTCCCACCTCATCGCGCAAACCCGCCCCCTTCCCCAATCGAGCGAGAAACCCCCCACCAGAACCGACGCCGCAACCCAACCTCCACCGCTCCAGTCCCGAAGACCCCCGCCGCCGACACTGCATGGCCACCGCCCATCGAGTCCACTCAGCATCCATCTCCTCTAAAAATGTGAGCTTTTCCCTTTTATTTATTTCATAATTTGTTTAAACTTTAATGTGAAAAAAACTGAATTACTTTGATGTTAAAAGCTGAAAATAAATACGTGATTTTCATATGGTAAATCTGAAAAAAATATCTGGTTTATATATATAGATTTGGTGAAAAGATTTTTTTTTAACTTAGAAAAATATGATTTTTATATTATATAGATAATAAAAATTCGATCTTTATATCATAGGAAGAATAAAAATATGATTTTTATTCATGTAGGGTAATAAAAATATAATTTTTATTATATTAGTGGCAAGGTAAAAATAGAATTTTTATCTATATAATAGCGCTGTAAAAATAGAATTTTTATCTATATAGTAGCAATGTAAAAATAGAATTTTTATCTGTATAGTAGCGATGTAAAAATAGAATTTTTATCTATATAGTAGCGATGTAAAAATAGAATTTTTATCTATATAGTAGCAATGTAAAAATAGAATTTTTATCTATATAGTGAACACTGACGACGAAAGTGACGAAAGAAGAAACGGTGGAGATTTTCTACATATTAAGAGTCGTGGCGTTTGGATTAGCTAGTCGGTGAGAACTCCTCACTTTTAATTTTTCTAGTTAAAATATATACTAGGATGCAGACGGTGTTTAGTAGCACCCGACACCCGTCGTCCACAGACCATGGAGGGCTTGTATGCTTGTTTGTTTGATTTTGATGTGTAGTTGACTGTGTAATGTGATGTGAAATGAAATAAAATATTTATATAGTTAAAAATATTTTATAGTTAAAAATAGAATTTTTAACGTGTAAATGAAATAAATTGATATAAACAAATCGAACGATTTGTTTATATACACACATTTGACTGATATTGATTGGTACAATAAATTTTACACTTTGCCCAACTACACAAATAAAATCTGTGTTTGATTGTCTGAAACCCACACGGGTATTGGGATGATATATGACATACACTAATCCCAATAATTAGTTGTATGTCGATCGATTGATTGACAGACTGTTATAAGCATTAAATATTTATATTTGATGCTTATACAGTGTAGAATGCACTTTGGATGATGGTTGATTATTTGTCATTGTCGACGTATACATGCGTTGCATGTAAATCCATAGAAGTAAAATCTATGGTAATTGATTGGGCCTCATTCCAGTTTTGAAAAAGAAATATTTGAAAAAGAAGTATTTGAATAGAAATATTTGAAAATAGAAATATATGAAGCCGTGTTGATTAGATTGACGCCATTTGGACACGAACGATATTTATATCAATTTTATTCATTTTTCAATGAATATTGAAAGTGATTTCGAAATTTGAATTATATTGAAAATAATTGAAATTCGAATTATATTGAAAAGAATTGAAATTCGAACTAAACTGAATAGAATTGAAATTCGAATTAGATTGAAATAGAATTGAAGTCGTTTTGAATTGAATTTAAAACGTATTGAAATCGAACTGAAATTGATTTGAAATTGATTTAAATTGAAATCGATTTGAAATGAATTTAAACCGAATTTATGAGGAAAAATTCAATTTTGATTTAAAGTTGAAATTGTTTTTGAAACGAATTTAAAACGATTTATAAAATACGTTTTAAAAGGGAATTGAAGATATATATATATATATATATATATATATATATATATATATATTATATAATGGCCTGAATCGAACGCGCCGCGCCGCGGCAGTTTGTGAATTTCTACCACTGACTTCGAATGGATATTGCGGGAGATCCGACCGCCGGATTCTCCTAAAACCGGAACCGTTGGGTTCGTATCGAAAAGAGTTTTCTAATGAATATTAGAGATTTGAAATCTAACGGTTTGATTTCGAATTATGTCCAAATCAAAGTTGGAAAAGGTCGCTGTAAGTGCAGTTTGATGGCCGTTGATGGAAATCGACTGTACGGGCCTTGATAAAATTATTAAAAATATCAATAATTTGTGTAAATTCATAAGAAATGATTTGTGATGAATTGGGATGAAAAACTCCATATTTGAAAAGATAAAAATAGATTTTTATCGAAATGAACTAATTTTGTATTAGAATAATAATTTGTTTATTTTTAAATAAATAAATTGGATTTGAAATGGTTTTAAAAGAAACCAAAATTTCCAATAATTGAATTGGAATGGATTTGGATCGAAATCATCTTCGGAATGGTTCGATGTTGGTTTTCGTGATTATACAGATGTTGTTATGGAAATTTGAAAGATATATATATCGCTATTTGCAATACGATATTTGTTGGTCATAGAAATTGGTATTGAATATAAGCCGATATATTTTCTATTCAGAGCTGTGATAGCCCGTAACTTCCCCAAAAGGAAAGCCCGGATTATCTTGAGAACACGACAAAATAGAACGCGGACGGAAGAACATTTCATTGTTATTACAACAATTCCATCAGATACAAGAATATACAGAGTATGAATAAATGTTATACAATAAAGAATATCAGAGATTTACAATAAATTACATAGTAGCGGAAAAACAATACAAAACACAAATGAAAGTGATACACAGATACAGATCTTTCCGAGCATCGTTCCAGCTATAAATCAGGATCCTGTGAATATAAATATGCAAAACCAAAACTACTAGCTGCCCGTGTAGAAAATAGGGCACCCAGAGTTTAGGTTAAAACAATAAACTCCAGGTCAGTCATGTGACTGGTGTGAGAACTAAAACAGTTATTAATCTTTATTTTTAAAGTTAGGTAAATCAAGGGACCACGCCGTATAACACGGAACGGGTTTCCTCCCAAGAATACCAGTGCATAAAACAAACAGCGCAATGCTAAATAAAGAAAGATGAAGCTATTATAAGACCCAGGTCCCATCACACAATGCAACGCAAGCCGGAGGATAGGGTTTTTACCTTATAATAGCCAAAGCATGTTTGATACGTTAAAAACACATTATTTGATACTATTATAAGTGTATAGTGTCAAAATAATTTCAGTCATAAATATCAATCATAGGCGGCATTAATGACCCATACCACTATGTCGCCATACGAGGTTCCACAAATAAAACCGCAATATCATGTATTGGAAATTGGATTTCCGTCATGAGTCGAGGCAAAGGGCAAGCTCCTCTCCGTTTCGAAACACTCCAGCAAATGTCTCAGGACCCCACTATGATCCTTGGATCTTCAGGGCCAGTCCTCTCTTACTTTTGAGGATTGGATTCCTGAGCACACGTTTCCCGGTCCTAACAGACCTATATCCGAGGCGCCTCGCATTCCAACAACCACATGGGTGAAAAGTATATAAATGTCAGCCATTTTAAGCACTGACACCACACTAGCTAGAAAGAAACGTCGTGCTCTCCCTGCAGTCACTATCCCGTTTTTGACTCATACCGAGGTGTGAGGCTCGCGAATTCACGCTATACACAAAGCTGCGCCACACAGGCCGTGCTTTGATCATCAACCACAAGACTTTGCTTTTTAACAGAAGCCTTGATCAATTGCCACTTAGGCGTGCCACACAGGCAATTCACTCCATGCGACTGATGTCCATCGATATACAACCTCTGAGCTCGTACGTCTCAGAGAAGGGCGTTAAGCAAGAGAATAAATTCTCCGTCGCTAAACAGATGTATATTTAATAGAGATCAATCAACACAAAATAAAATCCAATGTCAGACACACAGTCCATTTACAAGTTCGTTCTGGGTCTGAACGAAACCGGAGGCACTTTCCTCGCATATCCACCGATCTCCAAGTACGTCTGGACGACCACCAACTGATTCCCTCATCTTGGGTGTACAACCCAATCAAGATCATCAGTAATCACCCAAACGATGTGAAGACTTCCGGTCTTCAACCACCGTCTTCATATTCGACATATCGTCGAATCGGTTATTCAGAATGGGTATAAACCCGGCCTTTCTGAATAACCCGCGTACATAATAAACACGTTTTACACAAACACAACATACGCCTCATTCCAATTCAGAATATCCTTTTATTCAAACTTTCACATTCTTAGGGAAAGGTTCTCATTAATTTTATCAAAGATAAATTCCTTTAAATTTATTCTTTAATCTTCCTTTAAATACCATTTCAAACCATATTATGGTTTCCAAACTAGTCAGGATTAGCAAACCACACCGAAGTAATTATTTATTTTATTTCCCTATCCCAACCTATTCATCCCCTAGAGCAAAACTGGTAATACTCCATATCTAACACCACGGTGTTATCGGTAAAATTAATTACCATTTCACGTTCAAATCTAATTAAAGATTTAACTATCGCTCTGGAGCAAAACTGGTGATACTCCATTCTCGATCATTTTCCAAATATGATAATTTAAATTATCAATTCACTTTTAATCTAATTAAAGATTCATTAAAACTCCACTTAGTTTTAATCTTCTCAAAAATCAATATCCTGTCTTTAACTGGGTTAAAGAACCAATGTCACCTAAAACACGATTCACGACAAACCCAAATCACATTTGATATTAAATACAAGGCTCTGAATAGAAAATATACCGGCTTATATTCAATATCAAATTCTGAAACCAACGAATTTCGTATTGGAAATAACGATATAAATATATCTTTCAAATTCCCATAACAATATATGTATTATCACGGAATCCAACATCGAAATATTCCAAAGACAATTTCGATTCAAATCCACTTCCACTTTATATATATTGGAAATTCTGTTTATTTTAAAAACCAATTCAAATTCAATTTATTCATTTCAAAAATAAATTGATTTTAATTCTAGAAACTAGTTCATTCCGATAAAAATATATTTTTATCCTTTCAAATGTGGAATTTTTCATCCTAGTTCTTTTCAAAGCATATATTATGATTTTACACTAATTATTTATATTTTTAATAATTTTATCAAGGCCCATACAGTCGATTTCCATCAACGGCCATCTAACTGCACTTGCAGCGACCTTTTCCTGATTTAATTTGGACATTATTCCAAATCCAACCATTAGATTTCAAATTTCTAATATTCATTGGAAAGCTCTTTTCGATACGAACCCAACGGTTCCGGTTTTAGGAGAATCCGACGGTCGGATCTCCCGCAACGTCAATTCGAAGTCAATGGTCGAAATTCACGAACTGCCGCGACGCGGCGCGTTCTATTCAGGCCATTATATATATAATATATATATATATATTATATATTATATATTTCGCCGATTTCCTCTTAAAACGTATTTTATATATCGTTTTAAATTCGTTTTCAAAACCATTTCAATTCTATATTCAATTTCAAATCAAAATTGAATATTTCCTATCATTACTATATAAATGATAATATTTTCAAAACGTTATATTTTGAAATCACTACCTTTTCTATATTCATTATAAAAACGAATATAATCGATATAATTATCGTTCACGTCAAAATAGCGCAACTCTAATCAACACGGCTTTATATATTTCAATAAATTCGTTATTCCATTCAACAAATGAATATTTATTCTATTCAACAGATGAATCTATATTTCTTTCTACACCTGACTAATCTCAACACATGAGTACTGTCAACACATGACTATTTTTGTTATGTAATATGTTTTATAAAATTATGATATCTATCGTTTGATTTTTAATCAGACTCCAACAGTAAAGTAGTTTCTAATCTTAAATATGATAAAGATGTAAATTTTATTGTTAAAATATTTTACTCAACACATAAATAGTTTCGACACATGAATATTCTCAACACATGAGCATCGTCAACACATGACTATTTTTATATTCTAATATTCTTTATTTTCCCAATTGGAATGAGGCCCAATCAATTACCATATAACGTTAATTATATGGATTTCATACAACACATGTATATAATAGCAACGATAAACAATCAACCATCATCCCAAGTGCACCACACAACTGCATAAGCATTAAATATAAATAATTAACGCTTACACAGCCTGTCGACCAATCGATCGACATACAATTAAATAATTGGGATTAGTGTACGCCAAATATCATCTCAACACCCGTGTGGGGTTTCAAATCAACAAACACTGAATATTATTTGTGCAGTTGGGCAATGTGTAAAATTTATCATCCCAATCAATATCCTTCAAATAGGTGTACATAAACAAGCCGTCCGGTTTGTAAATGAATATTTATTTATTTATTCACATTCACGTTAAAAATTATATTTTTAACGATAATTAATTTATTTCAACCATCTACATTTTATTATCGATTTCCCATCAACATCACAAACAAATTTCACAACACATCAGTCAAACAAACAAGCCGTCCATGGTCTGTGGACGACGGGTGTCGGGTGCTGCTAAGCACCGTCTGCATCCTAACATATATTTATAACTAGAAAAAGAAATTTAAAGTGAGATGTTCTCACCGATTATCTAAACCTTTTCATTTCATCACTATAAAAATTATATTTTTAACCTTTCTATATTATAAAAATTATATTTTTAAACACCCAAAGATTATATTTTTACTTTTCTATCCTCCCATTTTTTAAAAAGCCGCCCTTTCTAGTTTTAAAGATTCGATCTTTCTCTATGTAAAATCAAATCTTTCTCGTTATGAAAAATCATATTCTTTCACTATAAAAATATAATCTTTACAATATTAAAAATCTAATTTTTAAATAAGGAAAAATCTAATTTTTTTCTAATCAAAAATCACTTCTCTTCCGACCTTTACTGTCTTTACATTGATAAAAATTCTAACTTTGTTAATTAAAAATTCGATCTTTACATACAATAAAAATCCGATTTTTGAACTTGCTATAATATAAAAGAAAACTGATTTTCTTTCTTTTCCCTTTTTTTTAAAACTGATTTTATTAAAGAGAACAAAAAGAAATAAATAAAAACTTACAGTATTTAACGTGGAAGGGGGTGGGGTTTTGTGCCGTGGTCTGACGGGGCTCGCTGCAGCATCGGAGTGGCGGATCAGGGGGGCGGGGGTCTTCGCCGTTGGTGCGGCTGTGTCCGAAGTGGAGGCGGAGGTGTGCTGTAGGCAGGTTAGCTTCAATTAGGGCGGCTCGTTTGGAGGGAGGAAGGGAGTGGCGGTTGGGGGGAGTTCGCCGGAGCTTGGACAGGGAAGGCGGCGGCTTCGATCGATTTAGGGGGGCGCGATGTTTATTTGTTTTTGTTTTTCCTCTTATCTGTTCTGAAATGGATCGGTAAAGGAAAAAGGGGGGATTGCGTTGACCAAGAAGGAAGAGAGACGGAGGTTTTTTATATTTTATTATTAAATTATTTAATTTCAGAAGTACCCTTTTATTTTGAACTCGAAATCGAACCCACCGACTGTCGTCCATAGCTAATTACCCCCATTCAGAACAAAATGGGATATGTATCGTAGGCTGATTCGATCGTTTCAATCAGTTTTCGTCAAAATCAAAATATAAATCTATATATTGAATTTTAATGCGCATTTCAATTTACCGGGGCCACATACGAACTCAAAAAATTCCAGAAAAATATTTTCTAATTTCGTATCGACGATACGGTCCAAACAAAACTAATTTCGTTAAATTCTGAGACCGTTTGAAAAATGGCCATTTTCCAGTTGATTAAAATCAACTAAAACTGGTCAAACGCGTTTTCCTTTGCCACGCTCACATATTGATTCGAAAAATTACAAAATTTGAAAACTAGCAATAACTTGACATCATGGATCCAACAAAAGTGGTTTCGTCGAAATGCGAGGTCGTTTGCAAAATTTCCATTTTTAAGGGCCTGAATTCCATAGCGACTATTCTGAATTTTCAACTGGACATAACTTTTTATCCCCACTATGAAATTTTAATTTTTCGGATTTGTTGGAAAGATATTCTCAAATAGAATCTAATATTTTTGGTTTCGCTAAAATCCGGTTTATTTGCACCCGGTACATTCATTTGAAGTTTGAAATCGAATTATCGAACTACTTCGCCATTTTCAATTCCTTTTTTTATAATTAAAATAAAATATTTATATTCTAACGACGCTATATATAAATATATACGTTCTAATTCTATTCAAAATAAATTTCTCGCCGATATTGTTTAAAATATATCATTTTAAAAAATCAAAATTCGCTAAAAATTTTAAACTGGCTCAGATTTTCGGGTTGTAACAATCTCCCCCACTTAAAACTTTTCATCCCCAAAAAGGAACGAAGCTGAAAGTTGTTTAACTAATCAACTCAACTTTCGTTATTTTCCTTACGGCTTAAGTTCTTCAACTTTTCAGTTTCTAAGAACTTTTCAAATTTTTAAAAAATTTGGCTAACACCTAAAATTTTCGAAAAATTTCGCCATAACCTCCCCTGCACCGGGGACTTCGGGATATTTCATATAGCCCCCCATGGCCTTCTTCAATCAAAAAGAAAAAGAAAAAGCCAAGCGGCTAGCCGATCGCCTCATAAAATCATCATCACCCAAACATAACAGTAAATTATGGTAAACATGTACCTATTTGTCGGGCAAACAATTTTATTTCTCTGCTCTAGCCTCCTTTCTATGACCTGTTCAATGTAAGTAAATGTACATATATGCAAATGCAACCAATTTTCAATATAACTCAATATTCGGTTCAATTAGGCTAAACAGTTCAAAATTTCAAACAAATAACCAAACAACTCAATCAACAATCAATTAGTTGATTATCATTTCAAATTCATAATTTGGATAGATATACAAAAAAATCATGTTTTGATGCCAATTCACAACAATGTATTCTAGCTATATTTTGGTTCTCACACTAGTCTAATGGAAATATATAGATATCACACCTTTGAAACACGAATATAAATATTGGTGATGGAGCTCCATCATCAAAATCATCTCCGGGCGACTAGAGTGTGATTCTATATCTATCCAGTATATTAAAACTACGAATATACGTTCATGACGCGTATATGCAAAATCTTTATATATTGGATTGTCCAAATTCAATACAAATAAAATATTCAAATACGTTTAAAACGATTTAAATTTTCTAAACAAAGTTTGTTTTATTTGAAAAATATACTTTTCACACTCGTTCTAGGATATTACTGATCCTATCTCTAACGAGTCATTCTAATTGGATATTACTAATCCAATATCTGATGAACTCTTTCGTTCGGTTCTAATGTGTCTTGTCCTCGAGCTCTATAAACCAAAGCTCTGATACCACTGTGATAGCCCGTAACTTCCCCGGTAAGGAAAGCCCGGTTTATCTTGAGAACACGACAAAATAGAACGCAAACGGAAGAACATTTCATTGTTATTACAACAATTCCATCAGATACAAGAATATACAGAGTATGAATAAATGTTATACAATAAAGAATATAAGAGATTTACAATAAATTACATAGCAGCGGAAAAACAATACAAAACACAACTGAAAGTGATACACGGATACAGAGCTTTCCGAGCATCGTTCCAGCTGTAAATCAGGATCCTGTGAATATAAATCTACAAAACCAAAACTACTAGCTGCCCGTGTAGAAAATAGGGGCACCCAGAGTTTAGGTTAAAACAATAAACTCCAGGTCAGTCATGTGACTGGTGTGAGAACTAAAACAGTTATTAATCTTTATTTTTAAAGTTAGTTAAATCATGGGACCACGCCGTATAACACGGAATGGGTTTCCTCCCAAGAATACCAGTGCATAAAACAAACAGCTCAATGCTAAATAAAGAAAGATGAAGCTATTATAAGACCCAGGTCCCATCACACAATGCAAAGCAAGCCGGAGGATTGGGTTTTTACCTTATAATAGCCAAAGCATGTTTGATACGTTAAAAATACATTATTTGATACTATTATAAGTGTATAGCGTCAAAACAGTTTCAATCATAAATATCAATCATAGGCGGCATTAATGACTCATACCATTATGTCGCCATACTAGGTTCTAGAAATAAAACCGCAATATTACGTATTGGAAATTGGATTTCTGTCATGAGTCGAGGCAAGGGGCAAGCTCCTCTCCGATTCGAGACACTCTAGCAAATGTCTCAGGACCCCACTATGATCCTTGGATCTAAAGGGCCGGTGCTCTCTTACTTTTGAGGATTGGCAATTCCTGAGCACACGTTTCCCGGTCCTAACAGACCTATATCTGAGGCGCCTCGCATTCCAATAACCATATGGGTGAAAAGTATATAAATGTCAGCCAGTTTAAGCACTGACACCACCACTAGCTAGAAAGAAACGTCGTGCTCTCCCTGCAGTCACTATCCCGTTTTTGACTCATACCGAGGTGTGAAGCTCGCGAATTCACGCTATACACAAAGCTGCACCACACAGGCCGTGCTTTTATCATCAACCACAAGACTTTGCTTTTCAACAGAAGCCTTGATCAATTATCACTTTGGCGTGCTACACAGGCAATTCACTCCATGCGACTGATGTTCATCGATATACAACCTCTGTACGTCTCAGAGAAGGGCGTTAAGCAAGAGAATAAATTCTCTGCTGCCAAACAGATGTATATTTAATAGAGATCAATCAACACAGAATAAAATCCAATGTCAGACACACAGTCCACTTACAAGTTCGTTCTGGGTCTGAACGAAGTCGGAGGCACTTTCCTCGCATATCCATCGATCTCCAAGTACGTCTGGACGACCACCAACTGTGTAACAACCCGAAAATGCGAGCCAGTTTAAAATTTTTATTTTGGCAATTTTTGAACATTTAAAATGAATTATTTTAAATAATATCGACGAGAAATTTATTTTGAATAGAAATAGAACGTATATATTTATATACGTCGTTGTTAGAATATAAATTTTATTTATAAATATAAAACGAATTGAAAATGGCGCGGTAGTTCGATAATTCGATTTCAAACTTCAATTGAATGTACCGGGTGCAAAATAAACCGGATTTTAGTGAAACCAAAAATATTTGAATCTAATTGGGAATATCTTTCCAATGAATCCGAAAAATCGAAATTTCATAGCGGGAATCAAAAGTTATGTCCAGTTGAAAATTCTGAATAGTCGCTGTGGAATTCAGGCCTTTAAAAATTGCCATTTTGCAAACGTTCTCGGATTTGGACGAAACCACTTTTGTTGGATCCACGATGTCAAGTTATTACTAGATTTCAAATTTCATAATTTTTCGAATCAATATGTGAGCGTGGCAAAGGAAAACGCGTTTGACTAGTTTCAGTTGATTTTAATCGACTGGAAAATGGCCATTTTTCAAACGGTCTCGGAATTTGATGAAATTAGTTTTGTTAGGACCGAATCGTCAATACGAAGCTAGAAAATATTTTTTTGGAATTTTTCTAGTTTGTATGTGGCCCCGGTAAATTGAAATGTGCGTTCAAATTCAATATACAGAGTTATATGTTGATTTTGACGAAAACTGATCAAAATGATCGAATCAGCTTACGATACATATCCCATTGTGTTCGGAATGGGGGTAATTAGCTATGGACGACAGGCGGCGGGCCTCGTTTTGAGGTCGAAATAAAAAGTCAACTTTTTGAAATTTAAATAATTAAATAAATAAAAATCTCCCTTCATCCCTTATCACTCTGCCCCCCCCCCTCGTTCTTCATTCGTTCAGAGAAAAAAATAAAAAAAAAAGGAAGGGAAAGGAGGTGCGACGGGGGGGAACCGCCGCCGCCACCTCATCGCGGCCCCCCCAGGTGGCGCACCCACCACCAGGGCTTCCTCCTCCCCTCGATTCTCCTCTCCTTCCTCCCTCCCCCTTAAACCACCGCCGCCTTCCCTCTCTCCTCTTCTACCCTCGAATCGCGCGAGCCCCTACCTCCTTCCCCACGGCCAGCGAGCCGCTACGACCCCCCCTCCCCCCCCCCCCCCCCCCCCCGCGCTGATGTTGGCCTCCACCTGCGAACGATGCTCCAGTAAATTCACCAAGGCAAGGTAATTGTTTTTATTTACTTTAACATAGTTTAAAACATGATTTTTATAAAGTATGACATACATTAAAAATCAGATTTTCTATACATTGGCATACATTAAAGATTAGATTTTTACTCGAAGAAAGAAGGGATTTTTCTATACATAAAAGTTAGGATTTTTCAATGTATGAATGCGAATTAAAAATATAATCTTTTATATTGTAGAAGTATAAAAATATAATCTTTTATATTGTAGAAGTATAAAAATATAATCTTTTATATTGTAGAAGTATAAAAATATAATCTTTTATATTGTAGGAGTATAAAAATAATTTTTTTATATAGATAAGATAGTAAAAATATCATCTTTATATATGTAACGAAATAAAAATCTGATTTTTATTATATATACGTTGAAATAGAAATGTTATTTTTATATACATAGCAACAATATGAAAATGTGATTTTTATATATGTAGTGGCTACGGGCAACAAAAGTAACAAAAGGCGAGAACAACGATGACTTCTACATAAGAAGAGTCGAGGCGTTTGGATTAGCTAGTCGGTGAGAACTTCTCACTCTAAATTTTCTTTTCTAGTTATATATATATACTAGGATGCAGACGGTGCTTAGTAGCACCCGACACCCGTCGTCCACAGACCATGGACGGCTTGTATGTTTGTTTGATGTACTGTGAAATTTGTTCGTGATGTTGATGTGAAATCGATAATAAATTGTAGATGGTTGAAATAAATTAATTATAGTTAAAAATATATTTTTTAACGTGAATGTGAATAAATAAATATTTATAAACAAATCGGCCGATTTGTTTATATACACTGATTTGACTGATATTGATTGGGACGATAAATTTTACACATCGCCCAACTGCACAAATAATATTCAGTGTTTGTTGATTTGTAACCCCACACGGGTGTTGGGATGATATTTGGCGTACACTAATCCCAATTATTTAATAGTATGTCGATCGATTGGTCGACAGACTGTGTAAGCGTTAATTATTTATATTTGATGCTTATGCAGTTGTGTGGTGCACTTTGGATGATGATTGATTGTTTATCGTTGCTATTATATACATGTTGGGTGGAATCCATATAGTTAACATTATATGGTAATTGATTGGGCCTCATTCCAATTGGGAAAATAAAGAATATTAGAATATAAAAATAGTCATGTGTTGACGATATTCATGTGTTGAAACTATTCATGTGTTGAGTAAAATATTTTAATAATAAAATTTACATCTTTATCATATTTAAGATTAGACACTACTTTACGGTTGGAGTCTGATTAAAAATCAAACGATAGATACCATAATTTTATAAAATATATTACACAACAAAAATCGTTATGTGTTGACAGTACTCATGTGTTGAGATTAGTCATGTGTTGAAAGGAATACAGATTCATGTGTTGAATAGAATAAATATTCATTTGTTGAATAGAATAACGAACTTATTGAAATATATAAAGCCGTGTTGATTAGAGATGCGTCATTTTGACGTGAACGATATTTATATCGATTATATTCGCTTTTAAAATGAATATAGAAAAGGAAGTGATTTCAAATTATAACGTTTTGAAAATATTATCATTTATATAGTAATGATATGAAATATTCAATTTTGATTTTAAATTGAATATAGAGTTGAAATGGTTTTGAAAACGAATTTAAACGATTTATAAAATACGTTTTAAAAGGAAATCGACGAAATATATAATATATGTATATATATATATATATATTATATATATATAATGGCCTGAATAGAACGCGCCGCGCCACGGCAGTTCGTGAATTTCGACCATTGACTTCGAATGGACATTACGGGAGATCCGACCGTCGGATTCTCCTAAAACCAGAACCATTGGGTTCGTATCAAAAAGAGCTTTCCAATGAATATTAGAAATTTGAAATCTAACGGTTGGATTCGGAATTATGTCCAAATCAAATTTGGAAAAAGTCGTTGTAAGTGCAGTTCGATGGCCGTTGATGGAAATCGACTGTACGGGCCTTGATAAAATTATTAAAAATATTAATAATTTGTGTAAAATCATAATATATGAATTGGAAAGAACTGGGATGAAAAATTCCACATTTGAAAGGATAAAAATATACTTTTGCCGAAATGAACCAGTTTTGAGCTAGAATTAAAATCAATTTATTTGTGAAATAATTAAATTGAATTTGAAAGTGATTTTAAAAATAATCAATATTCCCAATACGTGAATTGGACTGGAGTTGAATCGAAATTATCTTCGGAATATTTCGATGTTGGATTTCGTGACTATACATATATTGTTATGGAAATTTGAAAGATATATTTTATATCGTTATTTCCAATACGATATTTGTTGGTTTCAGGATTTGATATTGAATATAAGCCGGTATATTTTCTATTCAGAGCATTGTATTTAATATCAAATGTGATTTGGGTTTGTCGTGAATGGTGTCTTCATTAACACTGTTCTTAAGCCCAGTTGAGAAAATGATTAAATCCTTCTATTTAGATTTAATGAGGTGTACCAATTAAATAATATTGATTGGTATTGAATTTAAATTGGTTCTTGGGTTTATTGTGAGCGGTGTTTTGAATAACACCTGTTCTTTAACCCGATTAACAATAGAAAGTGATTTTGGGTTTGTCATGAATCGAGTTTTATGTGATATTGGTTCTTTAACCCAGTTAAAGACAAGATATTGATTTTTGAGAAGATTAAAACTAAGTGGAGTTTTAATGAATCTGTAATTAAATTGAAATGTGAATTGATAATTTAAATTATCAAAATTGGAAAGTGATCGAGAATGAAGTATCACCAGTTTTACTCCAAAGCGATAGTTAAATCTTTAATTAGATTTGAACGTGAAATGGTAATTAACATTACCGATAACACCGTGGTGTTAGATATGGAGTATTACCAGTTTTGCTCCATGGGATGATTAGGTTGGGATTGGGAAATAAAATAAATAATTACTCCGGTGTGGTTCGCTAATCCCGACTAGTTTGAAAAACCATGATATGGTTTGAAATGATATCCAATGGATGATTAAACAATAAATTTAGAAGAATTTATCTTTAATAAAATTAATGAGAACCTTTCCCTAAGAATGTGATTTTGTGAATAAAAGAATATTCTGAATTAGAATGAGGCGTTTGTTGTGTTTGTGTAACATTTGTTTATCATATACATGGGTTATTCAGAAAGGCCGGGTTCATACCCATTCTGAACAACCGATTCGACGATATGTCGAAGATGAAGACGGTGGTTGAAGACCGAAAGTCTTCACATCGTTTGTGTGATTACTGATGATCTTGATTGGGCTGTACACCCAAGATGAGGGAATCAGTTGGTGATCATCCAGACGTACTTGGAGATGGATGAATATGCGAGGAAAGTGCCTCCGGTTTCGTTCAGACCCAGAACGAACTTGTAAATGGACTGTGTGTCTGACATTGGATTTTATTCTGTGTTGATTGATCTCTATTAAGTATACAACTGTTTGGCGGCGGAGAATTTATTCTCTTGCTTAATGCCCTTCTCTGAGACGTACGAGCTCAGAGGTTGTATATCGATAGACATCAGTCGCATGGAGTGAATTGCCTGTGTGGCACGCCTAAGTGGCAGATGATCAGGGCTTCTGTTGAAAAGCAAAGTCTTGTGGTTGATGATCAAAGCACGGCCTGTGTGGCGCAACTTTGTGTATACGTGAATTCGCGAGCCTCACACCTCGGTAAGTCAAAAATGGGATACGGACCGCTGGGAGAGCACGACGTTTCTTTCTAGCTATGGTGGTGTCAGTGACCTACCAGCCCTGACATTTATATCTACTTTTCACCTGTGTGGTTGTTGGAATGCGAGACGCCTCGGATATAGGTCTGTAAGGACCGGGAAACGTGTGTTCAGGAATTGCCAATTCTCAAAAGTTAGAGAGGACCGGCCCAGCCGATTCCAAGGACCGCTGTGTGCGATCCTGGGACATTTGCTAGAGTGTCTCGAACGGAGAGGGGCTTGCCCCTTGCCTCGACTCATGGCGGAAATTCAATTTCCAATACGTGATATTGCGGTTTTAATTGTAGAACTAGTATGGCGACATGATATATGGTACCCATGCCGTCTATGATTGATATTTATGATTGTTTGACACTATACACTTATAATAGTATCAAATGATTTGTTTTAAACGTACCAAGCATGTTTGTCTATTATAAGGGAAAACCCTATCCTCCGGCTTGTGTTGCATTATGTGATGGGACCTAGGTCTTATAATAGCTTCATTTTTCGAAAAAGTATTGCGCTGTTTTGTTATATGCACTAGTGTTCTTGGGAGGAAACCCGTTCCGTGTTATACGGCGTGGTCCCTTGAATTACTCTCTTTTAAAATAAAGATTAATAACTGTTTTAGTTCTCACACCAGTCACATGACTGACCTGGAGTTTATTATTTTAACTTAAACTCTGGGTGCCCCTATTTTCTACACGGGCAGCTAGTAGTTTTGGTTTTGCAGATTTATATTCACAGGGTCCTGATTTACAACTGGAACGATGCTCGGAAAGCTCTGTATGTATCACTTTCAGTTGTGTTTTGTATATTTTTCCGCTGCTATTGTAATCTCTGATATTCATCGAATGTATTTTATTCATTTATATTGTGTATATTCTTGTATCTGATGGAATTGTTGTAATAACAATGAAATGTTCTTCTGTTTGTGTACCGATGTGTGTTGTTCTCATCTCAATCCGGGCTTTCCTTACCGGGGAAGTTCGGGTCGTTATATGGTGGCATCAGAGCTTTGGTTTACAGAGCTCGAGAACAAGACACATTAGAACCGAATGAAAGAATTCATCAGATATTGGATTAGTAATATCCAATTAGAATGACTCGTTAGAGATAGGATCAGTAGTATCCTAGAATGAGTGTGAAGAGTATAATTTTCAAATAAAACAATATTGTTTTAAAGTTTAAATCGTTTTACACGTATTTGAATATTTATTTATATTGAATTTGGACAATCCAATATAGAAAGATTTCGCATATACGCGTCATGAACGTATATTCGAAGTTTTAATATACTGGATAGATATAGAATCACACCGTAGTCGCCCGGAGATAATTCTGGTAATGCGGCCGCATTATCAATATTTATGTTCGTGTTTCGAAGGTGTGAAATCTATATATTTCCATTAGACTGGTGTGAGAACCAAAATATAGCTAGAATACATTGTTGTGATTGGGCATCAAAAACATGATTTTTGTATATATATCAAAGTTATGAATTTGAAACGTTAATTCACTAATTGATTGATGTTTGTGTTGTTTGTTTATTTGTTTGATAATTTGGAACCATTTAGCCTAATTGAACCGAATATTGAATTGTACTGAAAATTAGTCGCATTTGCTTGTATATACATGTACTTACATTGGACAAGTCATTGCAAGGAGGCTAGAGCAGAAGAATAAAATTGTCTGCCCGACAAATAGGTACATGTTTACCATAATTTACTGTTTTGTTTGGGAGATGATGTTTTTATGAGCCGATTGGCTTTTTCTTTTTCTTTTTAAAATCAGAGGGCCTGTATGGCAATTTCGGGATTTTCCCGGTGCTCCCGGTGCAGGGGAGGTTATGGCGAAATTTTTCGAAAATTTAGGGTGTTAGCCAAATTTTTGAAAAATTTGAAAAGTTCTTAGAAACTGAAAAGTTGAAGAACTTAAGCCGTAACGAAAATAATGAAAGTTGAGTTGATTAGTTAAACAACTATCGGCTTCGTTCCTTTTCGGGGACGAAAAGTTTTAAGTGGGGGAGATTGTAACAACCCAGAAATGCGAGCCAATTTAAAATTTTTATTTTGGCAATTTTAGCGAATTTTCAACATTTAAAATGAATTATTTTAAATAATATCGACGAGAAAATTATTTTGAATAGAAATAGAACGTATATATTTATATACGTCGTCATTAGAATATAAATTTCATTTATAAATATAAAAGGAATTGAAAATGGCGCGGTAGTTCGATAATTCGATTTCAAACTTCAATTGAACGTACCGGGTGCAAAATAAACCGGATTTTAGTGAAACCAAAAATATTTGAATCTAATTGGGAATATCTTTCCAACGAATCAGAAAAATCGAAATTTCATAGCGGAAATCAAAAGTTATGTCCAGTTGAAAATTCAAAATTGTCGCTGTGGAATTCAGGCCTTTAAAAATAGTCATTTTGCATACGACCTCGGATTTCGACGAAACCACTTTTGTTGAATCCGCGATGTCAAGTTATTGCTAGGTTTCAAATTTCATAATTTTTCGAATCAATATGTGAGCGTAGCAAAGGAAAACGCGTTTGACCAGTTTCAGTTGATTGTAATCGACTGGAAAATGACCATTTTTCAAACGGTCTCGGAATTTGACGAAATTAGTTTTGTTAGGACCATATCGTCAATACGAAGCTAGAAAAAATTTTCTGGAATTTTTCTAGTTTGTATGTGGCCCCAGTAAATTGAAATGTGCGTTCAAATTCAATATATAGAGTTATATGTTGATTTTGATGAAAACTGATCAAAACGATCGAATCAACTTACGATACATCCCATTGTGTTCGGAAAGGGGGTAATTAGCTATGGACGACAAGCGGCGGGCCTCGTTTCGAGGTCGAAATAAAAAGTCAACTTTTTGAAATTTAAATAATTAAATAAATAAAAATCTCCCTTCATCCCTTATCACTCTGCCCCCCCCCCTCGTTCTTCATTCGTTCAGAGAAAATAAAATAAAAAATAAAAAGAAAGGGAAAGGAGGAGCGACGGGGGGGAACCGCCGCTGCCACCTCATCGCAGCCCCGCTAGGTGGCGCGCCCACCACCAGGGCTTCCCCTCCCCTCGATTCTCCTCTCCTTCCTCCCTCCACCTTAAACCACCGCCGCCTTCCCTCTCTCTCCTCGTCTACCCTCGAATCGCGCGAGCCCCTACCTCCTTCCCCACGGCCAGCGAGCCACTGCGACCCCCCTCCCCTTCGCTGATGTTGGCCTCCACCTGCGAACGATGCTCCCGTAAATTCACCAAGAAAAGGTAATCGTTTTTATTTAAATTAACATAGTTTAAAACATGATTTTTATAAAGTATGACATACATTCAAAATCAGATTTTCTATACATTAGCATACATTAAAGATTAAATTTTTACTCGAAGAAAGAAGGGATTTTTCTATATATAAAAGTTAGGATTTTTCAATGTTTGGATGCGAGTTAAAAATATAATGTTTTATATTGTAGAAGTATAAAAATATAATCTTTTATATTGTAGAAGTATAAAAATATAATCTTTTATATTGTAGGAGTATAAAAATAATTTTTTTATATAGGTAAGATAGTAAAAATATCATCTTTATATATGTAACGAAATAAAAATCTGATTTTTATTATATATACATTGAAATAAAAATGTGATTTTTATATACATAGCAACAATATAAAAATGTGATTTTTATATATGTAGTGGCTACGGGCAACAAAAGTGACAAAAGGCGAGAACAGCGATGACTTCTACATAAGAAGAGTCGAGACGTTTGAATTAGCTAGTCGGTGAGAACTTCTCACTCTAAATTTTCTTTTCTAGTTATATATATATACTAGGATGCAGACGGTGCTTAGTAGCACCCGACACCCATCGTCCACAGACCATGGACGGCTTGTATATTTGTTTGATTGTACTGATAAATTTGTTCGTGATGTTGATGTGAAATCGATAATAAATTGTAGATGGTTGAAATAAATTAATTATAGTTAAAAACATAATTTTTAACGTGAATGTGAATAAATAAATATTTATAAACAAATCGGTCGATTTGTTTATATACACTGATTTGACTGATATTGATTGGGACGATAAATTTTACACATCGCCCAACTGCACAAATAATATTCAGTGTTTGTTGATTTGAAACCCCACACGGGTGTTGGGATGATATTTAGCGTACACTAATCCCAATTATTTAATAGTATGTCGATCGATTGGTCGACAGACTGTGTAAGCGATAATTATTTATATTTGATGCTTATGCAGATGTGTGGTGCACTTTGGATGATGATTGATTGTTTATCGTTGCTATTATATGCATGTGTTGGGTGGAATCCATATAGTTAACATTATATGGTAATTGATTGGGCCTCATTCCAATTGGGAAAATAAAGAATATTAGAATATAAAAATAGTCATGTGTTGACGATATTCATGTGTTGAAACTATTCATGTGTTATGTGTTGACAGTACTCATGTGTTGAGATTAGTCATATGTTGAAAGGAATATAGATTCATGTGTTGAATAGAATAAATATTCATTTGTTGAATAGAATAACGAACTTATTGAAATATAGAAAGCCGTGTTGATTAGAGATGTGCCATTTTGACGTGAACGATATTTATATCGATTATATTGCTTTTAAAATGAATATAGAAAAGGAAGTGATTTCAAATTATAAGGTTTTGAAAATATTATCATTTATATAGTAATGATATGGAATATTCAATTTTGATTTGAAATTAAATATAGAGTTGAAATGGTTTTGAAAATGAATTTAAATGATTTATAAAATACGTTTTAAAAGGAAATCGACGAAATATATAATGCCATGGCAGTTCGTGAATTTCGACCATTGATTTCGAATGGACATTACGGGAGATCTGACCGTCGGATTCTCCTAAAACCGGAACCATTGGGTTCGTATCGAAAAGAGCTTTCCAATGAATATTAGAAATTTGAAATCTAACGGTTGGATTTGGAATTATGTCCAAATCAAATTTGGAAAAGGTCGCTGTAAGTGCAGTTCGATGGCCGTTGATGGAAATCGACTGTACGGGCCTTGATAAAATTATTAAAAATATTAATAATTTGTGTAAAATCATGATATATGAATTGGAAAGAACTGGGATGAAAAATTCCACATTTGAAGGATAAAAATATATTTTTGTCGAAATGAACTAGTTTTGAACTAGAATTAAAATCAATTTATTTGTGAAATAAATAAATTGAATTTGAAAGTGATTTTAAAAATAATCAATATTCCCAATACGTGAATTGGACTGGATTTGAATCGAAATTATCTTCGGAATATTTCGATGTTGGATTTCGTGACTATACAGATATTGTTATGGGAATTTGAAAGATATATTTTATATCGTTATTTCCAATACGATATTTGTTGGTTTCAGGATTTGATATTGAAAATAAGCCGGTATATTTTCTAATCAGAGCCTTGTATTTAATATCAAATGTGATTTTTGTTTGTCATGAATGGTATCTTCATTAACACTGTTCTTAAGCCCAGTTGAGAAATAGATTAAATCCTTCTATTTAGATTTAATGTGGTGTGTACCAATTAAATAATATTAATTGGAATTGAATTTAATTGGTTCTTGGGTTTATCGTGAGCGGTGTTTTGAATAACACCTGTTCTTTAATCCGATTAACAATAGAAAGTGATTTTAGGTTTGTCGTGAATCGTGTTTTATGTGACATTGGTTCTTTAACCCAGTTAAAGACAAGTATTGATTTTTGAGAAGATTAAAACTAAGTGTAGTTTTAACGAATCTGTAATTTAATGGAAATGTGAATTGATAATTTAAATTATCAAAATTGGAAAGTGATCGAGAATGGAGTATTACCAGTTTTACTCCAAAGCGATAGTTAAATCTTTAATTAGATTTGAACGTGAAATGGTAATTAACTTTACCGATAACACCGTGGTGTTAGATATGGAGTATTACCAGTTTTGCTCCATGGGATGAATAGGTTGGGATTGGGAAATAAAATAAATAATTACTTCAGTGTGGTTCGCTAATCCCGACTAGTTTGGAAAACCATGATATGGTTTGAAATGATATCCAATGGAAGATTAAAGAATAAATTTAGAAGAATTTATCTTTGATAAAATTAGTGAGAACCTTTCCCTAAGAATATTCTGTGAATAAAAGAATAATCTGAATTGGAATGAGGCGTTTGTTGTGTTAGTGTAACATTTGTTTATCATATACGTGGTTTATTCAAAAAGGCCGGGTTCATACCCATTCTGAATAACAGATTCGACGATATGACGAAGATGAAGACGGTGGTTGAAGACCGGAAGTCTTCACATCGTTTGGGTGATTACTGATGATCTTGATTGGGCTGTACACCCAAGATGAGGGAATCAGTTGGTGATCGTCCAGACGTACTTGGAGATGGATGGATATGCGAGGAAAGTGCCTCCGGTTTCGTTCAGACCCAGTACGAACTTGTAAATGGACTGTGTGTCTGACATTAGATTTTATTCTGTGTTGATTGATCTCTATTAAATATACATCTGTTTGGCGGTGGAGAATTTATTCTCTTGCTTAACGCCCTTCTCTGAGACGTACAGCTCAGAGGTTGTATATCGATAGACATCAGTCGCATGGAGTGAATTGCCTGTGTGGCACGCCTAAGTGGCAGATGATCAGGGCTTCTGTTGAAAAGCAAAGTCTTGTGGTTGATGATCAAAGCACGGCCTGTGTGGCACAACTTTGTGTATAACGTGAATTTGCGAGCCTCCCACCTCGGTATGAGTCAAAAACAGGATACGGACTGCTGGGAGAGCACGACGTTTCTTTCTAGCTATGGTGGTGTCAGTGACCTACCAGCCCTGACATTTATATCTACTTTTCACCTGTGTGGTTGTTGGAATGCGAAGCGCCTCGGATATAGGTCTGTAAGGACTGGGAAACGTGTGTTCAGGAATTGTCAATCCTCAAAAGTAAGAGAGGACCAGCCCAGCCGATTCCAAGGACCGCTGTGTGCGATCCTGGGACATTTGCTAGAGTGTCTCGAACGGAGAGGAGCTTGCCCCTTGCCTCGACTCATGACGGAAATCCAATTTCCAATACGTGATATTTCGGTTTTAATTGTAGAACTAGTATGGCGACATGATATATGGTACCCATGCCGTCTATGATTGATATTTATGATTGAAATTGTTTTGGCACTATATACTTATAATAGTATCAAATGATTTGTTTTAAACGTACCAAGCATGTGACAGCCCGCCCCGTACCAGCCTGCATTTCCTCCGAAAGTGCGCTGTACACATGCCCGACTAACACGGGACGGTCATCAGAAGAAAGAAAAGAAGAGAATGAACTAATCAAGGAACCTGTAGAATGTCTCACAGCGCATGGGATAAAATATAATAATGATAACATATTTGACATAAAACAGGTGAGACAGTGCATAAGCTGATGACTAAAATCAACATCAACATCAGAGCAGCGGAAATCCAAATACAGCTTATTACAACTTTTCAAAATCTACTGTCTCTAAACAAAAGAAAGTCAAAGTAGAAGATACACCACCAATGCCCAAGCAGTGATCTTCAACAACACAGGGAGAATACTATATATATGTATTACGTGGAAGCCTCCTGCTCGTCTCCGGATCATCTACCCGTGCGGCCGTGCATCACCAGCTAACCTGTCTCTAGTCTGCTCGTGTGAGCACCCAGAGTAATAAGAGGAGACATAAAACTCTGGGTCAGACATAAAGCCTGGTATGAGCGATAAGCATCTAAACAGAATAATAACAGGTATACTAAACCATACCAGAACCTGGACCTGCAACCAAAGAGATAGTACCACATACCGTACAATACTCTAAGGTGCCATAATAAACAGTGTAAGAGTACGGGGGTGGGGTGTGCATGTCATAATGATAGCAAACAAATCATCCATAGCAACCATCCTCACATCTCTCACTCAGTGCATAAAGCATACGATGTCCACCACTGTTAATCACTAGACCCATCGAAGTAGTGTTGGAATTCAACTTGTACAACTACTGCTACTACCAAGCTTACCACATGGAGTCATGACCAAATCTTTAGAAATGACCCCCACTTCATTGGTTTATAGCCCTTTAGTCGTACCTAGGCCCTTTCAGCCCTGAATCCGCTCACGTACTTCCCATACATAGTGATCCAAAGTCATAAACATCGACAACCCCTTAGCACACGTCCCGCAGCAAAGCCCAACTCATGAAGTGAACTCATTGGTTCCCATCTGGATCCTGAGCTCTAACTTCTCCTTTGGACTACCTTTGCATCTCGGGTATTGGCCATCATCTTCATCCGGATCGGTCTTCATCTTGCCCCACTCGCTTCGGATCGGTCAAGAATCATCAGTTCGGCTCGGTCAACCTTCAGCTTCCGGTTCGGTTCGTGGCCTTCATCTCGTGGCGGTTCGGATCGGTCGCGGTCACTCCTGGCGGATCGGGTCGGCCTTCGAGTCCAATCGTCACCCATCGGTTCGGGTCGGAGTAGCTCATGCTCACGAGAGGCAGATCGGGTCGGAGTAGCTCATGCTCACGAGAAGCGGATCGGGTCGGGTGGTGTGAACGGGTCGGTTCGGATAGTGTGCTCCAACTTGTGATCCTCCATGGCCATCAATTCGCAAGCTTCCAGGTGGTCCGGATCGGTCTCCATCACCACAAGCGGTTCGTAGGGACGGCTTCACAACGGTTCGGTTCGGGCCTCCCATCCGATCCGATCCGGTTCAGGTACTTTCCTGCACTGACTTTCCAGCGACTGTTTTGCGCCATACGACGGCGTCTTCGACCAATCTAACTATTCTAATCAATCACAATTCATGTCAAACTGTCATAGCAACATATAACATCAATTGAAAACACCATAACAACAATTTGATAGATTAAAATGGATCAAACATAGCTAGAACCCCTCATTTTCCCTTAATCCCTCTTAATCATGTTTAAGCATACAATTAGCAAAACACATCGAAATTAACCCAAATTTCTAACAGAGCCTTAAAACATTATTTTAGAATTTTAGGAATTTTTCCAGAATTTATTTACGTATAAATTCGCTAATCTTCACTAATTACCCCTAATTAACCGTAATTAGTGTAAAAGCAAGCTAATCACTCACCTTGGCCACAAAATAAAACACCAAATCTGAAATATTCTCTGTTTGGGTCGAATTCCTATGTATAGCAGTAGCTCCAACCTTGCTTTGTTGCTATTTGGCCTTGTTTTGATGTAGTTTAGGCTTAATCTTCACTAAAAATGTGTTTTGGAGTGGTTTTAGAGGATGGAAGCCATTACTAAGGTCTCAAGAAGGTTTGTGGCGGCTCAAAACTGAAATGAAAGTGATAACCTAACCCTAATCAGTCCTCCTATACATCTAAACCCGAAATTCCCCTCTGGGTCTAGCTGCTAATCACCCGGTTAAGCCCAATTAAGCTGTTTTTCACCATCTGAAACTTGTTTCAGCCATATCTCCCAAACGGTGAGTCCGTTTGACTAATGTGACCACTCTACGGAAAGAGAAACCATCATCCGGAGCCAATGGAAGTGGTTTCAGGTCAAAATTCCTTTCCAGTCAAAAGTTATGGCCAAAACAGTGCCAACTAGGGGTAAAATGGTCATTTAAAAATCGGGAAAAATCATGAACATAGGAAATGACCACAATAGTCGTCTCCCAAAGTTACATGACCATACGACTTCGTATGTGAAAGAAATAAATATCCTACGATCCTATGATGCGTAGAATACGGGTCGTTACACTCTCCCCCCCCCCCCCCCCCTTAAGAAATTTCGTCCCCGAAATTCCTTAACCCAAAAACATACAAAGGATCCCGCATGCCTAACAACCACGTACAACAATCAAACATGCAAAACAAGCAATTAAGCCTATCCTAGCATGCGGAAAACTAAATCGAAGTCAAAATCTTACCAGGCAAAGTGTTCTGGGTGTGTCTTCCTAATGTCCTCCTCTGTCTCCCAAGTACAATCATTCTCGTCCTTGCTCCACTGTACCTTGACTAGCTTCACCGCCTTCCTTCGAAGTTGCTTCATGTCGTGCTCGACAATACGGGTCGGCTTGCGGTTCCCAACCGCCTCGGGTTCTACTTCGAAGTCCTCCAACTGATCAGGTGAAATAGTCATATCTGAGTCGTGAACGAACTTCCTTAGTTGGGAAACATGAAATACGTTGTGAACTCCCGCCATCTTCTCTGGTAAGTCAATTCTATATGCCAAATTCCCGACTAGCTCAAGAACAGGGAATGGGCCAATAAATCTTGGTGCCAACTTGCCTCTCCTGCCAAATCGTATTACGCTCTTCAACGGAGAAATCTTGACAAACACCAAGTCGCCAACGGAGAATTTTAAGTCTCTTCTCCTCTTATCAGCATAACTCTTCTGCCTATCTTGGGCAGCCTTCATTCGTTGTTGAATGATCTTAATCTTATCTGAAGTTTCCCTCACCACATCTGGTCCAAGCATAAACTTCTCGCCAGTCTCTATCCAACATGATGGTGAATTGCATGGTCTTCCGTACAAGGCTTCAAACGGAGCCATACCGATACTGGATTGGTAGCTATTATTATATGCAAACTCTACTAGATGCAAATGGTCATCCCATGATCCACCAAAATCCAATATACATGCTCTCAAGAGATCTTCCAAAATACGGTTCACCCTCTCCGTCTGACCGTCGGTCTGAGGACGATATGCGGTACTGAGATGTAACTCTGACCCTAGAGCCTCTTGTAAGCTCTTCCAAAACCCACTAGTGAACAACGGGTCTCGGTCACTCACAATGCTTTTAGGTACTCCATAGAATCTCACTACCCACTTCATATACAATTCTGCTAACTTAGTTGCCGTTCTGGTCGATCTGACTGGTATAAATCTTGCACTTTTAGTCAATCGGTCCACAATCACCCAAATGCTATCATGTCCCGATCTAGTCCTTGGTAAACCATCAATGAAATCCATCGAGACTTGCTCCCATTTCCATTCGGGAATTTCTAATGGTTGCAACAACCCACTAGGCTTCTTTTGTTCGGCTTTAACTAGCTGGCAATTCATGCATTTGGATATAAACTTCCCAACGTCTCTTTTCATCCCTTCCCAGTAGTAAGTCTGCTTCATATCCCGATACATCTTATTACCACCGGGGTGTATAGTCAGTTTTGAGTGATGACACTCTCTAAGCACTTCATCTCTCAATCCATTGACATTGGGTACAACGAGCTTTCCATTCTTTCTAAGCCGTCCATCTCGATCAAGCCCATACTTGTTCACCTCCTCATCGACACACATCTCTAACTTGGAGATGATTTCCAATAGGTTAGGATCGTCCCTCTGACTAGAGCCGATCCGCTCAATCAAAGTGGGTCTGATCGTCAAACTTGCTAACATTTCTGGATCCAATTCGCACTTTGGTCTGAAATCAAACCCCGCGATATACTCCAGTTGCTTCCATTCAAGGAACATAGCCCCTAAGCTGGCATGTCTTCTACTCAATGCATCGGCCACCGCATTGCCCTTTCCCAGTGTGTATGCGATGTCAAAATCATAGGAAGCTAAGAACTCTAACCATCTCTGCTGACGGAGATTCAGATCTTTCTGAGAGAAGAGATACTTTAAAGACTTATGATCTGTAAACAGCTCAAATCTTTCTCCCAAGAGATAGTGTCTCCACATCTTTAACGCGAACACGATCGCTGCCAATTCTAAATCATGGGTAGGGTATCTTCTCTCGTGCGGTTTCAATTGCCGACTTGCGTAAGCTATAACCCTACCGCCTTGCATCAATACAGCACCCAGTCTGGTACCACAGGCGTCCGTGTATACCGTCATCTCTTCATCCCCCTTAGGAATGACTAACACTGGTGCGCTTGTCAACTTGTCCTTTAGACTTTTGAATGCATTCTCGCACCTTTCATCCCAGACAAAAGCTTGATTCTTCTTTGTCAACTGAGTCAACGGTGCTGCTATCTTGGAGAAGCCTTGGATAAACTTACGATAATATCCCGCTAATCCCAAGAAACTTCTTACATCTGTTGCGTTCTTGGGCGTAGGCCAATCCTGTACCGTAGCCACCTTTGCCGGGTCCACGGCAATACCATTCTCTGATACAACATGGCCCAAGAACCTCACTTCCCTCTTTCAGAAGTGACACTTAGAAAACTTTGCTTTCAATTGGTGTTTTCTCAACACCTCCATCACTACTCTTAAATGTTCCTTGTGTTCTTCCTCTGTCCTCGAATAGACCAAAATATCATCAACGAACACAAGGACAAACTTATTCAACTGATCTCTGAATACCCTATTCATAAGATCCACAAAATACGCTGGGGCATTGGTCAGCCCGAATGGCATGACCAACCACTCATAAAATCCAGACGGCGTCCGAAATGCCGTTTTAGCTATACTTTCAGCTTCCACTCTAAGCTGATGAAAACCTGTCGCGAGATCCAACTGAGAAAATACTCTCGCGCCACTCAACTGATCGAACAAATCATCTATCCGCGGTAGAGGATACTTGTTCTTCCTCGTCACTTTATTCAACTCGCGGTAGTCTACACACAAACGAAGGGAACCATCCGCCTTGGTAGCAAACACAACTGGTGCTCCCCATTCAGAAACACTCCTTCTGATAAATCCCTTCTTCAAAAGATCGCTGACTTGCACCTCGAGCTCTCGCTGCTCTCTTGGTGCCA
Source organism: Allium sativum (assembly GCA_030737875.1). Lineage (NCBI taxonomy): Eukaryota > Viridiplantae > Streptophyta > Magnoliopsida > Asparagales > Amaryllidaceae > Allium > Allium sativum. Next base: position 238,420,489 of record CM060923.1, on the reverse strand, counting down.
TACGACGAAGTGGCATCACTATAGGCCTGGCATCCTTTACCAAATCAATACGAAACTCAATCTCTCGGTGTGGTGGAAGTCCGGTCACTTCTTCGAAAACATCCGGATACTGGCCAACCACGGACAAACCTGACAACTCACTATGCGGAATGTCGAGAGAGTTTAGAAAACTAGCCAATACCCCCTTACTGGGTAGACCACCAAACACTATCCTCCGCCCATCATCCGCTCTAGCTGTCACCAACAAGCCCTCACAGTCTACCACCACCCCGTATCTTTGGAGCCAATCTACTCCCAAAATAATGCCAAACCCAGTAAAGCCCAAAACAAAGCAATCACAAACAAACATGCATCCATGACTCGATAAGACCACATTACGACAAATCATGCTAAGGCTAGTCGAACCACCAATCGGGTTCGTCACTACTAAAGGTCTATCAACAATCTCGGGCTCCAATCCCAACCTATCTACCAGGTCACTAGATATGAAAGAACTGGAAGCTCCGGTATCAAACAAAACTCTAACATGAACATCATAAACAGAAAGCATACCTTGAATGACGACATTCTTTCCCTTCTCCGCCGCAGTTGGGGCATTCGACGAAGAAGGAATAGCATTGAGAGCATATGCTTTCACCATTTGCTTTTCCTTAGGGGGCTGTGGACACTTGTCCTTGTGATGTCCCATTTGGCCACAGTTGAAGCACTTCCTATCCGCTGGCTTGGCCCGACAATTACTAGCATAATGGCCCTTCTTACCACAGCTGAAGCACTAAACATCTTGCTTATTCTTTTTCTTCTGGCCATCCTTAGTTTGGTTCTGCTTTCTCTTATTCTGGGAACCACCCTTGCCTCCACCACTTGCTTGTGGCTTTGGCTCATCTGCAGATGCAACCTCAGTCTTCGACTTAGGGTAGAGACTTTCTGATCTTAACACTTTCCCCACAATCGACTCAAACGTCTCATCGATGTGGTTAATAAGCTTTTCCCCTAAGTACTGATCCAAACCAGTTATGAATTTCTCATTCTTCTTCTCGGCAGTATCAATAAGAGATAACCCATATTTCGACAAAGTGTCGAATTCAGCAATGTACTCCGAGACAGCTCTGCCATTCTGCTTGAGCTCCAAGAATTTCTTAAACAGCACTGACTTCTGAGCAGCTGGAATGAACTTCTCGCTAAAGCGAGCCTTAAACTGCTCCCAAGTAATCTGATCTTCGGGAGTAGCTGCCTTTATAGCATTCCACCAATTCATTGCCCGCCCTTGCAGCTGACGGGACGCTAGCTTTCTCTTCATCGCATCATCGATACCCAAATCCTCGAAGAAACGTTCGCAACTATCCAACCAATCTTGAACATCCGTGGCCGACTCCGTTCCGTGGAACGGCTTCCCACCAAGGCTAGTATAATCCTTATTCAGCTTGGCGAAGTCGACTCTTGGCGCCTGCACTATTGGACCACCACCATTTCCACCATTGGGAGCTGCCCTCTATACATCTCTAAGCATCTCTCTCATGAGGTCAGTAAACATCGTCCTCATGTCAGCAGCATTCCCATTATTGGCTCCCCTACCAGCACCTCTAGTATATCGGCTCATCGTCAATCTGAAAAAGGAAACGATTAACGACCCCATAGTGGTGCTAGTGCAGTACGACTTCATCCTTATAATAGTAATAGTATATATATATATAGCTTTTAAAAACCAAAGTAATCACAAATACGCTCTCTCGTATACGTATCTTATCTCTCCCTGATAACTTCCCTAGGTTAACTACGCAACCTAGAGCTCTGATACCAAGTGTGACAGCCCGCCCCGTACCAGCCTGCATTTCCTCCGAAAGTGCGCTGTACACATGCCCGACTAACACGGGACGGTCATCAGAAGAAAGAAAAGAAGAGAATGAACTAATCAAGGAACCTGTAGAATGTCTCACAGCGCATGGGATAAAATATAATAATGATAACATATTTGACATAAAACAGGTGAGACAGTGCATAAGCTGATGACTAAAATCAACATCAACATCAGAGCAGCGGAAATCCAAATACAACTTATTACAACTTTTCAAAATCTACTGTCTCTAAACAAAAGAAAGTCAAAGTAGAAGATACACCACCAATGCCCAAGCAGTGATCTTCAACAACACAGGGAGAATACTATATATATGTATTACGTGGAAGCCTCCTGCTCGTCTCCGGATCATCTACCCGTGCGGCCGTGCATCACCAGCTAACCTGTCTCTAGTCTGCTCGTGTGAGCACCCAGAGTAATAAGAGGAGACATAAAACTCTGGGTCAGACATAAAGCCTGGTATGAGCGATAAGCATCTAAACAGAATAATAACAGGTATACTAAACCATACCTGAACCTGGACCTGCAACCAAAGAGTTAGTACCACATACCGTACAATACTCTAAGGTGCCATAATAAACAGTGTAAGAGTACGGGGGTGGGGTGTGCATGTCATAGTGATAGCAAACAAATCATCCATAGCAACCATCCTCACATCTCTCACTCGGTGCATAAAGCATACGATGTCCACCACTGTCAATCACTAGACCCATCGAAGTAGTGACGGAATTCAACTTGTACAACTACTGCTACTACCAAGCTTACCACATGGAGTAATGACCAAATCTTTACAAATGACCCCCACTTCATTGGTTTATAGCCCTTTAGTCGTACCTAGGCCCTTTCAGCCCTGAATCCGCTCACGTACTTCCCATACATAGTGATCCAAAGTCATAAACATCGACAACCCCTTAGCACACGTCCCACAGCAAAGCCCAACTCATGAAGTGAACTCATTGGTTCCCATCTGGATCCTGAGCTCTAACTTCTCCTTTGGACTACCTTTGCATCTCGGGTATTGGCCATCATCTTCATCCGGATCGGTCTTCATCTTGCCCCACTCGCTTCGGATCGGTCAAGAATCATCAGTTCGGCTCGGTCAACCTTCAGCTTCCGGTTCGGTTCGTGGCCTTCATCTCGTGGCGGTTCGGATCGGTCGCGGTCACTCCTGGCGGATCGGGTCGGCCTTCGAGTCCAATCGTCACCCATCGGTTCGGGTCGGAGTAGCTCATGCTCACGAGAGGCGGATCGGGTCGGAGTAGCTCATGCTAACGAGAAGCGGATCGGGTCGGGTGGTGTGAACGGGTCGGTTTGGATAGTGTGCTCCAACTTGTGATCCTCCATGGCCATCAATTCGCAAGCTTCCAGGTGGTCCGGATCGGTCTCCATCACTACAAGCGGTTCGTAGGGACGGCTTCACAATGGTTCGGTTCGGGCCTCCCATCCGATCCGATCCGGTTCAGGTACTTTCCTGCACTGACTTTCCAGCGACTGTTTTGCGCCATACGACGGCGTCTTCGACCAATCTAACTATTCTATTCAATCACAATTCATGTCAAACTGTCATAGCAACATATAACATCAATTGAAAACACCATAACAACAATTTGATAGATTAAAATGGATCAAACATAGCTAGAACCCCTCATTTTCCCTTAATCCCTCTTAATCATGTTTAAGCATACAATTAGCAAAACACATCGAAATTAACCCAAATTTCTAACAGAGCCTTAAAACATTATTTTAGGAATTTTTCCAGAATTTATTTACGTATAAATTCGCTAATCTTCACTAATTACCCCTAATTAACCGTAATTAGTGTAAAAGCAAGCTAATCACTCACCTTGGCCACAAAATAAAACACCAAATCTGAAATATTCTCTGTTTGGGTCGAATTCCTATGTATAGCAGCAGCTCCAACCTTGCTTTGTTGCTATTTGGCCTTGTTTTGATGTAGTTTAGGCTTAATCTTCACTAAAAATGTGTTTTGGAGTGGTTTTAGAGGATGGAAGCCATTACTAAGGTCTCAAGAAGGTTTGTGGCGGCTCAAAACTGAAATGAAAGTGATAACCTAACCCTAATCAGTCCTCCTATACCTCTAAACCCGAAATTCCCCTCTGGGCCTAGCTGCTAATCACCCGGTTAAGCCCAATTAAGCTGTTTTTCACCATCTGAAACTTGTTTCAGTCATATCTCCCAAACGGTGAGTCCGTTTGACTAATGTGACCACTCTACGGAAAGAGAAACCATCATCCGGAGCCAATGGAAGTGGTTTCAGGTCAAAATTCCTTTCCAGTCAAAAGTTATGGCCAAAACAGTGCCAACTAGGGGTAAAATGGTCATTTAAAAATCGGGAAAAATCATGAACATAGGAAATGACCACAATAGTCGTCTCCCAAAGTTACATGACCATACGACTTCGTATGTGAAAGAAATAAATATCCTACGATTCTATGATGCGTAGAATACGGGTCGTTACAAAGCATGTTTGGCTATTATAAGGGAAAACCCTATCCTCCGGCTTGCGTTGCACTGTGTGATGGGACCTGGGTCTTATAATAGCTTCATTTTTCGAAAAAGCATTGCGCTATTTTGTTATATGCACTAGTGTTCTTGGGAGGAAACCCGTTCCGTGTTATACGGCGTGGTACCTTGAATTACTCTCTTTTAAAATAAAGATTAATAACTGTTTTAGTTCTCACACCAGTCACATGACTGACCTGGAGTTTATTGTTTTAATCTAAACTCTGGGTGCCCCTATTTTCTACACGGGTAGCTAGTAGTTTTGGTTTTGCAGATTTATATTCACAAGGTCCTGATTTACAGCTGGAACAATGCTCGGAAAGCTCTCTATCCGTGTATCACTTTCAGTTGTGTTTTGTATATTTTTCCGCTGCTATGTAATTTATTGTAATCTCTGATATTCATCGAATGTATTTTATTCATTTATACTCTGTATATTCTTGTATCTGATGGAATTGTTGTAATAACAATGAAATGTTCTTCTGTTTGTGTACCGATGTGTGTTGTTCTCATCTCAATCCAGGCTTACCTTACTGATGAAGTTCGGGTCGTTATAAACTGATTCCCTCATCTTGAGTGTACAGCCCAATCAAGATCATCAGTAATCACCCAAACGTTGTGAAGACTTTTGGTCTTCAACCACCGTCTTTATCTTCGACATATCGTCGAATCGGTTATTCAGAATGGGTATAAACCCGGCTTTTCTGAATAACCCACGTATATAATAAACACGTTTTACACAAACACAACATATGCCTCATTCCAATTCAGAATATCCTTTTATTCAAATTTTCACATTCTTAGGGAAAGGATCCCATTAATTTTATCAAAGATAAATTCTTCTAAATTTATTCTTTAATCTTCCTTTGGATACCATTTCAAACCATATTATGGTTTCCAAACTAGTCAGGATTAGCGAACCACACCGAAGTAATTATTTATTTTATTTCCCAATCCCAACCTATTCATCCCCTGGAGCAAAACTGGTAATACTTCATATCTAACACCACGGTGTTATCGGTAAAATTAATTACCATTTCACGTTCAAATCTAATTAAAGATTTAACTATCGCTCTGGAGCAAAACTGGTGATACTCCATTCTCGATCATTTTCAAAATTTGATAATTTAAATTATCAATTCACTTTTAATCTAATTAAAGATTCATTAAAACTCCAATTAGTTTTAATCTTCTCAAAAATCAATATCATGTCTTTAACTCGGTTAAAGAACCAATGTCACCTAAAACACGATTCACGACAAACCCAAATCACATTTGATATTAAATACAAGACTCTGAATAGAAAATATACCGGCTTATATTCAATATCAAATTCTAAAATTAACAAATATCGTATTGGAAATAACGATATAAATATATCTTTCAAATTCCCATAACAATATCGGTATAATCACGGAATCCAATATCGAAATATTCCAAAGACAATTTCGATTCAAATCCACTTCCACTTTATATATATTGGAAATTATGGTTATTTTCAAAACCAATTCAAATTCAATTTATTTATTTCAAGAATAAATTGATTTTAATTCTAGTTCAAAACTAGTTCATTTCGATAAAAATAATTTTTATCCTTTCAAATGTGGAATTTTTTATCCCAGTTCTTTTCAAATCATATATTATGATTTTACACTAATTATTGATATTTTTAATAATTTTATCAAGGCCCATACAGTCGATTTCTATCAACGGCCATCGAACTGCACTTACAGCGACCTTTTCCTGATTTGATTTGGACATAATTCCAAATCCAACCGTTAGATTTCAAATTTCAAATATTCTTTGGAAAGCTCTTTTCGATACGAACCCGACGGTTCCGGTTTTAGAAGAATCCGACGGTCGGATCTCCCGCAACATCAACTCGAAGTCAATGGTCGAAATTCACGAACTACCGCGACGCGGCGCGTTCTATTCAGGCTATTATATAATATATATATATATATATATATATATATATATATATATATTTCATCGATTTCCTTTTAAAACATATTTTATAAATCGTTTTAAATTCGTTTTCAAAACCATTTCAATTCTATATTCAATTTCAAATCAAAATTGAATATTTCCTATCATTACTATATAAATGATAATATTTTCAAAACGTTATATTTTGGAATCACTACCTTTTCTATATTCATTATAAAAACGAATATAATCAATATAATTATCATTCACGTCAAAATAGCGCAACTCTAATCAACACGGCTTTATATATTTCAATAAATTCGTTATTCCATTCAATAAATGAATATTTATTATATTCAACACATGAATCTATATTTCTTTCTACACCTGACTAATCTCAACACATGAGTACTGTCAACACATGACTATTTTTGTTATGTGATATATTTTATAAAATTATGGTATCTATCGTTTGATTTTTAATCAGACTCCAACCATAAAGTAGTTTCTAATCTTAAATATGATAAAGATGTAAATTTTATTGTTAAAATATTTTACTCAACACATGAATAGTTTCAACACATGAATATTCTCAACACATGAGCATCGTCAACACATGACTATTTTTATATTCTAATATTCTTTATTTTCCCAATTGGAATGAGGCCCAATCAATTGCCATTTAACGTTAATTATATGGATTTTATACAACACATGTATATAATAGCAACGATAAACAATCAACTATCATCCAAAGTGCACCACACAACTGCATAAGCATTAAATATAAATAATTAACGCTTACACAGCCTGTCGACCAATCGATCGACATACAATTAAATAATTGGGATTAGTGTACGCCAAATATCATCCCAACACCCATGTGGGGTTTCAAATCAACAAACGCTGAATATTATTTATGCAGTTGGGCGATGTGTAAAATTTATCATCCCAATCAATATCCTTCAAATAGGTGTACATAAACAAACCATCCGGTTTGTAAATGAATATTTATTTATTTATTCACATTCACGTTAAAAATTATATTTTTAACGATAATTAATTTATTTCAACCATCTACATTTTATTATCGATTTCCCATCAACATCACAAACAAATTTCACAACACATCAATCAAACAAATAAGCCGTCCATGGTCTGTGGACGACGGGTGTCGGGTGCTGCTAAGCACTGTCTACATCCTAGTATATATTTATAACTAGAAAAAGAAATTTAAAGTGAGAAGTTCTCACCGACTAGCTAAACCAATTCACCGCGACTCTTCATATGTAGGAAATCTTCGCCGTTTCTTCTTTTCTCACTTTCGTCGTCTGTGTTCACTACATATATAAAAATCACATTTTTATATTCTCTATCATATAAAAATCAATTTTTTATGCCGCTACTATATTTGTAAAAATTCTATTTTTACACCGCTACTATATAGACAAAAATTATATTTTTACAACGATGTTCATATAATAAAGATTATATTTTTATCACGCTATTCTTCATATAAAGATTTCGCCTTTTCAAATATAAATATTTCGCCTTTTTAAATATAAAGATTTTGCCTTTCCAAATATAAAGATTTCGCCTTTTCAAATATAAAGATTTTGCCTTTTCAAATATAAAGATTTCGCCTTTTCATTTCATCACTATAAAAATTCTATTTTTAACCTTTCTATATTATAAAATTTATATTTTTAAACAACCAAAGATTATATTTTTACTTTTCTATCCTCCCATTTTTAAAAAACCGCCCTTTCTAGTTTTAAAGATCCGATCTTTCTCTATGTAAAATCAAATCTTTCTCGTTATGAAAAATCATATTCTTCCACTATAAAACTATAATCTTTACAATATTAAAAATCTAATTTTTACATAAGGAAAAATCTATTTTTTTTTCTAATCAAAAATCTCTTCTCTTCACGAACAAAAATCCGACCTTTACTATCTTTACATTGATAAAAATTCTAACTTTGTTAATTAGAAATTCGATCTTTACATACAATAAAAATCCGATTTTTGAACTTGCTATAATATAAAAGAAAACTGATTTTCTTTCTTTTCCCTTTTTTTTAAAACTGATTTTATTAAAGAGAACAAAAGGAAATAAATAAAAACTTACAGTATTTAACGTGGAAGGGGGTGGGGTTTTGTGCCGTGGTCTGACGGGGCTCGCTGCAGCATCGGAGTGGCGGATCAGGGAGCGGGGGTCTTCGCCGTTGGTGCGGCTGTGTCCGGAGTGGAGGCGGAGGGGTGCTGTAGGTGGGTTATCTTCAATTAGGGCGGCTCGTTTGAAGGGAGGAAGGAAGCGGCGGTTGGGGGGAGTTCGCCGGAGCTTGGACATGGAAGGCTGCGGCTTCGATCGATTTGGGGGGACGGCGGTGCGATGTTTATTTGTTTTTTTCCTCTTATCTGTTCTGAAATGGATCAGTAAAGGAAAACGGGGGGGTTGCGTTGACCAAGAAGGAAGAGAGAGGGAGTTTTTTTTTATTTTTTTATTAAATTATTTAATTTCAGAAGCACCCTTTTATTTTGAACTCAAAATCCAATCCACTGACTGTCGTCCATAGCTAATTACCCCCATTCCGAACACAATGGGAAATGCATCGTTGGCTGATTCGATCGTTTCGATCAGTTTCGTCAAAATCAAAATATAAATATATATATTGAATTTTAACGCGCATTTCAATCTACCGGGGCCACATACGAACTCGAAAAATTCCAGCAAAATACTTTCTAACTTCGTATTGATGATACGGTCCTAACAAAACTAATTTCGTTAAATTCTGAGACCGTTTGAAAAATGGCCATTTTCCAGTTGATTAAAATTAACTAAAACTGGTCAAACGCGTTTTCCTTTGCCACACTCACAAATTGATTCGAACAATTATGAAATTTGAAACCTAGCAATAACTTGATATCACGGATCCAACAAAAGTGGTTTCGTCGAAATCCGAGGTCGTTTGCAAAATTTCTATTTTTAAGGGCCTGAATTCCATAGCGACTATTCTAAATTTTCAACTGGACATATCTTTTTATCCCCGCTATGAAATTTCAATTTTTCGGATTCGTTGGAAAGATATTCTCTAATAGATTCTAATATTTTTTGGTTTCGCTAAAATCCGGTTTATTTTGCACCCGGTACATTCATTTGAAGTTTGAAATCGAATTATCGAACTACCGCGCCATTTTCAATTCCTTTTTTTATAATTAAAATAAAATATTTATATTCTAACGACGCCGTATATAAATATATACATTTTAATTCTATTCAAAATAAATTTCTCGTCGATATTGTTTAAAATATATCATTTTAAATAATCAAAATTCGCTAAAATTGTCAAAATAAAATTTTTAAACTGGCTCAGATTTCGGGTTGTTACAAGAGCCTTGTATTTAATATCAAATGTGATTTGGGTTTGTCGTGAATGGTGTCTTCATTAACACTGTTCTTAAGCCCAGTTGAGAAAAAGATTAAATCTTTTATTTAGATTTAATGAAGTGTACCAATTAAATAATATTTAATTGGAATTGAATTAGTATTGATTTTTGGGTTTATCGTGAACCGTGCTTTAAATAACACTTGTTATTTAACCCGATAATTAATGAAATGTGATTTTGGGTTGTCGTGAACGGTATCTTCAATAATACTATTCTTAGACCCAACGAAGTCAAGAAAATCAGAAACTAACTGGAGATTAGTTAAGTTGAATGGTTTCTTGGGTATTGATCTGATGTTGGTTTCGACCTTCGGGGTTAATACTTAGGGAATCGCTCACTTGCTAATTTACGGTTAGGGACTGATTGAAATGTGATGTGATTTTGGTGTTTATCGTGAACCGTGTTTTAAATGACACTGATTCTTTAACCCAGTTAAAGATTAAAACTAAGTGGAGTTTTAATGAATCTTTAATTAGATTGAAAAGATCGAGAATGTAGTATCACCAGTTTTACTCCAGGCGGTAGTTAAATCTTTAATTAGATTTGAACGTGAAATGGTAATTGAATTTACCGATAACACCGTGGTGTTAGATATGAAGTATGACCAGTTTTACTTCATGGGATAAATAGGTTGGGATTGGGAAATAAAATAAATAATTACTTCGGTGTGGTTCGCTAATCCCGACTAGTTTGAAGTGATACTGAAAGGAAGATTAAAGAATAAATTTAAAAGAATTTATCTTTGATAAAATTAATGGGAACCTTTCCCTAAGAATGTGAAATTTAGAAACTAACTGTAGGTTGGCTAAGATGAATGGTTTCCTAGGTATTGATCTGATGTTGGTTTCGGCCTTCGGGGTCAATATTTGGGGAATTGTTCTCTTACTAGTTTACGGTTAGTGACTGATGAATTGGAATGAGGCGTATGTTGTGTTTGTGTAACACGTGTTTATTATATACGCGAGTTATTCAGAAAGATCGGGTTTATCCTATTCTGAATAACTGATACGACGAAAAGTCGAAGATGAAGACGATAGTTGAAGACCGGAGGTCTTTACGTCGTTCGGGTGATTACTGATGATTTTGATTGGGTCGTACAACCAAGAGGGGGGAATCAGTTAGTGGTCGTCCAGACGTACTTGGAGATCGATGGATATGCGAGGAATAAGGTTCCTCCAGTTTCGTTCAGACCCAGAGCGGACTTGTAAATGGACTGTGTGTCTGACATTGGATATCATTCTGTGTAATTGATGGATATCAGTTGCATGGAGTGGTTTGCCTGTGTGGCATGCTAAGATGTAAATGATCAAGGCTTCTGTTGAAAAGCAGAGTCTTGTGGTTGATGATCAAAGCACAGCCTGTGTGGCATAGCTTTGTGTAACGTGAACCTCAGGGAGGGCATGCGTTTCTTTCTAGCTAGAAGTGGCGTCAGTGGTTTTATACGCCCTGACAAGTTTGACTTATGTGGTTGTTGTTGTTGCGACGCGCCTCAGTTTGATCGGACGATCCGGGTCCGATGGAGTCATTCGTTGGCTCATTTATGCCCCAAAGGGCAGGGAAACGCAGTGTTCAGGCATTTTAATCCACATTGGCGGACCGGCCCTGTCGCTCCAAAGGTCACTCGAGCTCTGACCTGAGGCTCGGGCTAGACAGTTTCGAATTGGTGGAGGACTATCTTTTGCCTCGGTTCACAGACGGAAATCCAATTTCCAAATACGTGACATTTGCAGTTTTATTTATAGAGCCTAGTATGGCGACATTGTGGGATGGGGCGCTTATGCCGTCTATGATTGATACTTATGATTTGAAGTTGTTTTATACACTATACACTTATACTAATAATAAATGATTTGTTTTAAACATATCAAGCATTCTTGGCTATTATAAGGTAAAAACCCTATCCTCCGGCTTGCGTTGCATTGTGTGATGGGACCTGGGTCTTATAATAGCTTCATTGTTCTTTATTTAGCATTGCGTTGTTGTTTTATGCACTGGTATTCTTGGGAGGAAACCCGTTCCGTGTTATACGGCGTGGTCCCTTGATTTACCTAACTTTAAAATAAAGATTAATAACTGTTTTAGTTCTCACACCAGTCACATGACTGACCTGGAGTTTATTGTTTTAACCTAAACTCTGGGTGCCCTTATTTTCGACACGGGCAGCTAGTAGTTTTGGTTTGCAGATTTATATTCACAGGATCCTGATTTACAGCTGGAACGATGCTCGGAAAGCTTTGTATCCGTGTATTGTAATCTCTGATATTTTATAATGTATGTTATTCGTTAATACTCTGTATATTCTTGTATTCTGATGAATTGTTGTAATTAAAAATGAAATGTTCTTCTGTTTGCGTTCCAATTTGTCATGTTCTCAAAACAATCCGGGGTTTCAAACGGTCTGGGCCAGTTTAGCGACTGATTCGGAACGAGCGAAATTGGATTAGTAATATCCAAACGAAAGAACTCATCAGAAATTGGATTAGTAATATCCAATAAGAATAACTCGTTAGAGATGGGGTCAGTAGTATGCTAGAACGAGTGTGAAGAGTATATTTTAAAAAAAATGAAAACAAATTTTGTTTGGAAATTTAAATCGTTTTATACGTATTTGAATATTTGTTTATATTTAATCTTGACAATCCAATATATAAAGATTTTGCATATATGTCTTGAAAACGTGTATTCGAAGTTTTACTGTTCTGGATGTTTATAGAATCACACTCTAGTTGCTCGGGGATAATTCTGGTGACGGGGCACCATCGCCAGTATTTATTTTCGAGTTTCGAAAGTGAGATTTCTATATATTTCAAATTGATGGTGTGAGAACCGAAACTAGATAGGGCTTATTGTTGTGATTTGGCATCAAAAATCTGAGTTTTTGACTATGTATCAAAGTTATGAATTTGAAATGTTAACCAACTAATTGATTGATGGTTGTGTTGATTGATATTGGTTGATTAATTAAAATTTGTACCTTATAACCAAATTGTATCGAATAGTGAATTGCATTGAAAATTTATCGCATTTGCATGCATATACATGTACTTACATTGAACAGGTCATAGCAAGGAGCCTAGAGCAGAAGAATAAAATTGTTTGCCCGACAAATAGGTACCTGTTTACCATAATTTACTGTTTTGTTTGGTTGATGATGATTTTATGAGCCGATTGGCTTTTTCTTTTTCTTTTGGATTGAAGAAGGCCATGGGAGGCTATATGAAATATCCCGAAGTCCCCAGTGCAGGGGAGGTTATGGCGAAATTTTTCGAAAATTTAGGGTGTTAGCCAAATTTTTGAAAAATTTGAAAAGTTCTTAGAAACTGGAAAGTAGAAGAACTTAAGCCGTAAAGAAAATAATGAAAGTTGAGTTGATTTGTAAAACAACTTTCGGCTTCGTTCCTTTTCGGGGACGAAAAGTCTTAAGTGGGGGAGATTGTAATAACCCGGAAATCGAGCCAATTTAAAAATTTTATTTTGGCTATTTTAGTGAATTTTGATTATTTAAAATGAATCATTTTAAATAAAAATGACGAAAAATTTATTTTGAATTGATTAGAACGCATATATTTATATAGCTCGTTGTTAGAATATAAAAACTTTATTTTAATTATAAAAGGAATTGAAAATGGAGCGGTAGTTCGATAATTCGATTTCAGTTCTCAATAAATGTACCGGGTGCAAAATAAACCGGAATTTAATGAAACCAAAAATATTTGAATCTAATAAGAACATCTTCCCAACGAATCCGGGAAATTAAAATTTCATAGCGGGAATCAAAAGATATGTCCGGTTGAAAATCCAGAATAGTCGCTATGGAATTCTGGCCCTTAAAAATGGAAATTTTGCAATCGACCTCGGTTTTCGACGAAACCACTTTTGTTGGATCCGTGATGTCTAGTTATTGCTAGATTCCAAAATTCGTAATTTTTCGAATCAATATGTGAGCGTGGCAAAGGAAAACGTGTTTTGTCAATTTCGATCGACCTGAAAATGACCATTTTTCAAACGGTCTCAGAATTTGACGAAATTGGTTTTGTTAGGACCGTATCGTCAACAGGAAGCTAGAAAATATTTTTCTGAAATTTTTCGAGTTAGTATGTGACCCCAGTAAACTAAAATGCACGTTCAGATTCAATATATCGAGTTATATGTTGATTTTGACGAAAACTGATCGAAACAGTCGAATCAGCCTAAGATACATATCCCATCGTGTTCGAAATGGGGGTAATTAGGTATGGACGACAGGCGGTGGGCCTCGTTTAGAGGTCGTATGAAAAAGTCAACTTTTTGAAATTAAATAATATAAATTAATATATATAAACCTTACTTATCTCCTATACCCCCCCCCCCGATATTTTCCAAATCAGAAAACAAAACCAAAAAAAGAGAAGAAACCTAATCGCCCCCCCCCCCCCCCAATCAGAGCCACCCGTCGCGCTACCCCCCCTTGGTGGCGCCGTCGCCGACCAGGAAACCCCCCCTTCCTCCCACCTCGTCGCGCAAACCCGCCCCCTTCCCCAATCGAGTGAGAAACCCCCCACCAGAACCGACGCCGCAACCCAACCTCCACCGCTCCAGTCCCGAAGACCCCCGCCCCCGACACTGCATGGCCACCGCCCATCTAGTCCACTCAGCATCCATCTCCTCTAAAAATGTGAGCTTTTCCCTTTTATTTATTTCATAATTTGTTTAAACTTTGATGTGAAAAAAACTGGATTACTTTGATGTTAAAAGCTAAAAATAAATACGCGATTTTCACATGGTAAATCTGAAAAAAATATTTGGTTTATATATATAGATTTGGTGAAAAGATTTTATTTTTAACATAGAAAAGTATGATTTTTATATTATATAGATAATAAAAATTCGATCTTTATATCATAGGAAGAATAAAAATATGATTTTTATTCATGTAGGGTAATAAAAATATAATTTTTATTATATTTGTGGCAAGGTAAAAATAGAATTTTTATCTATATAATAGCGATGTAAAAATAGAATTTTTATCTATATAGTAGCGATGTAAAAATAGAATTTTTATCTATATAGTAGAGATGTAAAAATAGAATTTTTATCTATATAGTAGCGATGTAAAAATAGAATTTTTATCTATATAGTAGCGATGTAAAAATAGAATTTTTTTCTATATAGTAGCGATGTAAAAATAGAATTTTTATCTATATAGTACCGATGTAAAAATAGTGATTTTTATATATGTAGTGAACACTGATGATGAAAGTGACGAAAGAAGAAACGGTGGAGATTTTCTACATATGAAGAGTCGTGGCGTTTGGATTAGCTAGTCGGTGAGAACTCCTCACTTTTAATTTTTCTAGTTAAAATATATACTAGGATGCAGACGATGTTTAGTAGCCCCCGACACCCGTTGTCCACAGACCATGGACGGCTTGTATGCTTGTTTGTTTGATTTTGATGTGTAGTTGATTGTGTAATGTGATGTAAAATGAAATAAAATATTTATATAGTTAAAAATATTTTATAGTTAAAAATAGAATTTTTAACGTGTAAATGAAATAAATTAATATAAACAAATCGAACGATTTGTTTATATACACACATTTGACTGATATTGATTGGGACGATAAATTTTACACATCGCCCAACTGCACAAATAAAATCTGTGTTTGATTGTTTAAAACCCCACACGGGTATTGGGATGATATATGACATACACTAATCCCATTAATTAGTTGTATGTCGATCGATTGATTGACAGACTGTTATAAGCATTAAATATTTATATTTGATGCTTATACAGTGTAGAATGCACTTTGGACGATGGTTGATTATTTTCATTGTCGATGTATACATGCATTGTATGTAAATCCATATAAGTAAAATCTATGGTAATTGATTGGGCCTCATTCCAGTTTTGAAAAAGAAATATTTGAAAAAGAAATATTTGAATAGAAATATTTGAAAACAGAAATATATGAAGCCGTGTTGATTAGATTGACGTCATTTGGACGCGAACGATATTTATATCAATTTTATTCAGTTTTCAATGAATATTGAAAGTGATTTCGAAATTTGAATTATATTGAAAATAATCAAAATTCGAATTATATTGAAAAGAATTGAAATTCGAATTAAATTGAAAAGAATTGAAATTCGAATTAAACTGAAAAGAATTGAAATTCAAATTAGATTGAAATAGAATTGAAGTCGTTTGGAATTGAATTTAAAACGTATTGAAATCGAACTGAAATTGATTTAAATTGAAATCGATTTGAAATGAATTTAAACCGAATTTATGAGGAAAAATTCAATTTTGATTTAAAGTTGAAATTGTTTTTGAAATGAATTTAAAACGATTTATAAAATACGTTTTAAAAGGCAATAGACGAAATATATAATATATATATATATATTTTTTTTTTATATATAATGGCCTGAATCGAACGTGCCGCGCCGCGACATTTCGTGAATTTCGACCATTGACTTCGAATGGATATTGCGGGAGATTCGACCGTCGGATTCTCCTAAAACCGGAACCTTGGGTTCGTATCGAAAAGAGCTTTCTAATGAATATTAGAGATTTGAAATCTAACGGTTTGATTTGGAATTATGTCCAAATCAAAGTTGGAAAAGGTCGCTGTAAGTGTAGTTCGATGGTCGTTGATGGAAATCGACTGTACGGGCCTTGATAAAATTATTAAAAATATCAATAATTTGTGTAAAATCATAAGAAATGATTTGTGAAGAATGAGGATGAAAAACTCCATATTTGAAAAGATAAAAATAGATTTTTATCGAAATGAACTAATTTTGTATTCGAATAATAATTTGTTTATTTTTAAATAAATAATTTGGAGTTGAAATGGTTTTAAAAGAAACCAGAATTTCCAATAATTGAATTGGAATGGATTTGAATCGAAATCATCTTCGGAATGGTTCGATGTTGGATTTCGTGATTATACAGATGTTGTTATGGAAATTTGAAAGATATATATATATATATATATATATATACACATATATACATATATATATATATATATATATCGTTATTTCCAATACGATTTTTGTTGGTCGTAGAAATTGATATTGAATATAAGCCAATATATTTTCTATTCATAGCCTTGTATTTAATACCAAATGTGATTTGGGTTTGCCGTGAATGGTGTCTTCATTAACACTGTTCTTAAGCCCAGTTGAGAAAAATATTAAATCTTTTATTTATATTTAATGAAGTGTACCAATTAAATAATATTTAATTGGAATTGAATTGGTATTGATTTTAGGGTTTATCGTGAACAGTGTTTTAAATAACACTTGTTCTTTAACCCGATAATTAATGAAATGTGATTTTGGGTTGTCGTGAACGGTATCTTCAATAATACTGTTCTTAGACCCAACGAAGTTAAGAAAATCAGAAACTAACTGGAGATTAATTAAGTTGAATGGTTTCTTGGGTATTGATTTGATGTTGGTTTCGGCCTTCGGGGTTAATACTTAGGGAATCGCTCACTTGCTAATTTACGGTTAGGGACTGATTGAAATGTGATATGATTTTGGGGTTTATCGTGAACCGTGTTTTAAATGACACTGATTCTTTAACCCAGTTAAAGATTAAAACTAAGTGGAATTTTGATGAATCTTTAATTAGATTGAAAAGATCGAGAATGGAGTATCACCAGTTTTACTCTAGGCGGTAGTTAAATCTTTAATTAGATTTGAACGTGAAATGGTAATTGAATTTACCGATAACACCATGGCGTTAGATATGAAGTATGACCAGTTTTACTTCATGGGATAAATAGGTTGGGATTGGGAAATAAAATAAATAATTACTTCGGTGTGGTTCGCTAATCCCGACTAGTTTGAAGTGATATTGAAAGGAAGATTAAAGAATAAATTTAAAAGAATTTATCTTTGATAAAATTAATGGGAACCTTTCCCTAAGAATGTGAACTTTAGAAATTAACTGTAGGTTGACTAAGATGAATGGTTTCCTGGGTATTGATCCGATGTTGGTTTCGGCCTTGGGGGTTAATATTTGGAGAATTGTTCTCTTACTAGTTTACGGTTAGTGACTGATTAATTGGAATGAGGCTTATGTTGTGTTTGTATAACAAGTGTTTATTATATACGCGAGTTATTCAGAACGACCGGGTTTATCCCATTCTGAATAATTGACACGACGTTAAGTCGAAGATGAAGCCGATGGTTGAAGACCGGAGGTCTTCACGTCATTCGGGTAATTACTGATGATTTTGATTGGGCCGTACACCCAAGAGGAGGGAATCAGTTAGTGGTCGTCCAGACGTACTTGGAGATCGATGGATATGCGAGGAATAAGGTTCCTCCGGTTTCGTTCAGACCCTGAGCGGACTTGTAAATGGACTATGTGTCTGACATTAGATATCATTCTGTGTAATTGATGGATATCGGTTGCATGGAGTGGTTTGCCTGTGTGGCATGCTAAGATGCAAATGATCAAGGCTTCTGTTGAAAAGCAGCGTCTTGTGGTTGATGGTCAAAGCACAGCCTGTGTGGCATAGCTTTGTGTAACATGAATTCGCGAGCCTCACACACCGGTTGTGAACTAAAAACGGGAAGACCTCAGGGAGGGCATGCGTTTCTTTCTAGCTAGAAGTGGCGTCAGTGGTTTTACACGCCCTGACGAGTTTGACTTATGTGGCTGTTGCTGTTGCGAGGCACCTCGGTTTGATCGGACGATCCGGGTCCGATGGAGTCATTCGTTGGCTTATTTACGCCCCAAAGGGCAGGGAAACGCAGTGTTCAGGCATTTTAATCCACATTGGTGTACCGGCCTTGTCGCTCCAAAGGTCACTCGAGCTCTGACCTGAGGCTCGGGCTAGACAGTCTTGAATTGGTAGAGGACTATCTTTTGCCTCGGTTCACAGACGGAAATCCAATTTCCAAATACGTGACATTTGCGGTTTTATTTGTAGAGCCTAGTATGGCGACATAGTGGGATGGGGCGCTTATGCCGTCTATGATTGATACTTATGATTTGAAGTTGTTTTGTACACTATACACTTATAGTAATAATAAATGATTTGTTTTAAACGTATCAAGCATTCTTGGCTATTATAAGGTAAAAACCCTATCCTCCGGCTTGCGTTGCATTGTGTAATGGGACCTGGGTCTTATAATATCTTCATTGTTCTTTATTTAGCATTGCGTTGTTGTTTTATGCACTAGTATTCTTGGGAGGAAACCCGTTCCGTGTTATACGGCGTGGTCCCTTGATTTGCCTAACTTAAAAATAAAGATTAATAACTGTTTTAGTTCTCACACCAGTCACATGACTGACCTGGAGTTTATTGTTTTGACCTAAACTCTGGGTGCCCTTATTTTCGACACGGGCAACCAGTAGTAGTTTTGGTTTTGCAGATTTATATTCACAGGATCCTGATTTACAGCTGGAACGATGCTCGGAAAGCTCTGTATCCATGTATTACTTTCAGTTGTATTTTATATTGTTTTTCCGCTGCTATGTAATGTATTGTAATCTCTGATATTTTATAATGTATATTATTCGTTAATACTTTGTATATTCTTGTATTCTGATGAATTGTTGTAATTAACAATGAAATGTTCTTCTGTTTGCGTTCCAATTTGTCGTGTTCTCAATACAATCAGGGGTTTCAAACGGTCTGGGTCGGTTTAGCGACTGATTCGGATCAAGTGAAATTCTCGGTCGTTTCATTAACCATGATTTTACAGAGCATTAGTATTTCCCTAAACCACTCAAATAAGTGTTATGTTCTAGTATGTCATGGTCTTCAACTTGACCACGATGACACCCTACGTGGTTTATGATCCAGCCTCGTAAATTTCACCCTACGTTCTCTCTTCATCCACGATTACGCTATACGTGTTTATGTCTCCCACCACGTTTTTACAGAGCCTTGGACAAACATAAGGTTAAAAAAAATATCTCCAGGAAGAAAAACAGCACAGCACATCCATGTTTCATTGTAAAAACAGCACAGCACAACACAAAACTTCCATTAGAATAGCAAACCATTTACATTACAATAGCAAATGATATAAAATAAGTCAATCATACAAATTCACACTGCAATTGATGCAATTACAATAGCAAATCATACCAAATAAACCACTTACATTACATTAGCAAACCATACATAATAAGTCAACATCCGTTACACCAGCAAACCACATCCAAAATACATCATACAATCGTACCCACGTCCATCCAAAATACGCACGTCCATACAAACTACAACCAAAATACATGTTAATCCTCTAGTGAAACTAGTAAACGATCTAAACATTAGGCCTGAAGTAGCATCCAACAGCATTACCAACTTGAGGATTTGGTTCGTTCAGCAAGCCATGCACTTCATGAAGAGTCTGGTAATAGGGGTTGAATTGAATATAAGCATAATACGGAATGATAATACAAAGTGATGCAAAATAAAACATACCGCATACAGCTGATTGTGGGTTGGCCGAAAATGTGGGGGTCCAAACACTACATTATCTGGTAGATGCAATGGATTATGAACCCGCAAGACAGAATGTTCCCTATACCAATCCATATCGTGTGTGTAACTCAAAAAAGAATGATGAAGTGGTACTGATCTTCGCCCTTCTGCTATGACACGATTGAACCAATTCTCCCATATACTTTCCAAAAATTGATAGCGCACACTAGTGTATGTAGTATAACTGGTACCTCGACATGCATTTGATGCTACAGGAGGAATGGGGACCGTGGGAATGTTCTGCACTCTGCCTGTAACGACCCGTATTCTACGCATCATAGGATCGTAGGATATTTATTTCTTTCACATACGAAGTCGTATGGTCATGCAACTTTGGGAGACGACTATTGGGGTCATTTCCCATGTTCATGATTTTTCTCGATTTTTAAATGACCTTTTTACCCCTAGTTGGCACTGTTTTGGCCATAACTTTTGACTGGAAAGGAATTTTGACCTGAAACCACTTCCATTGGCTTCGGATGATGGTTTCTCTTTCCGTAGAGTGGTCACATTAGCCAAACGGACTCACCGTTTGGGAGATATGGCTGAAACAAGTTTCAGATGGTGAAAAACAGCTTAATTGGGCTTAACCGGGTGATTAGCAGTTAGGCCCAAGGGGAATTTCGGGTTTAGAGGTATAGGAGGACTGATTAGGGTTAGGTTATCACTTTCATTTCAGTTTTGAGCCGCCACAAACCTTCTTGAGACCTTAGTAATGGCTTCCATCCTCTAAAACCACTCCTAAACACATTTTTAGTGAAGATTAAGCCTAAACTACATCAAAGCAAGGCCAAATAGCAACAAAGCAAGGTTGGAGCTGCTGCTATACATAGGAATTCGACCCAAACAGAGAGTATTTCAGATTTGGTGTTTCATTTGTGGCCAAGGTGAGTGATTTGCATAGTTTTTGCACTAATTACGGTGATTAAGGGTAATTAGTGAAGATTAGCGAATTTATACGTAAATAAATTCTGGAAAATTTCTTAAAATTCTAAAATAATGTTTTAAGGCTCTGTTAGAAATTTGGGTTAATTTCGATGTGTTTTGCTAATTGTATGCTTGAACATGATTAAGAGTGATTAGGGGAAAATGAGGAGTTCTAGCTATGTTTGATCCATTTTAAATCTATCAAATTGTTGTTATGGTGTTTGCAATTGATGTTACATGTTGCTATGACTCTATGGTATGTTTCATGATTAATTAGAATAGTTAAATTGGTCGAAAACGTCGTCGAATGGCGTAGAAAGCTCGCTGGAAAGTTGCAGAAGTGTGCAGGTTCCGAACCGGTTCGGATCGGAGAAAGGGGTCGGATCGGATTTGTGAACTGACCAAGGGGATTCGAACTGGATTGGAAGTTGTCACTGGAGGAGGCTTGGCGAGAAGGAAGGCCGTTTACTTAGGGTTGGAGTTGGACAGAGGATCGGATCGGAGCTATGGAGCAGGATCGGATCGGATCGGAGTAAGCTAAAGAGTGGGATCGGATCGGATAAGGGGATCGGGTCGGGTAGCCGAACTGAACCAAGGTGGTGGCATCTCCAGCAGCGTGGAACTTCAGGGACAACAAGGGAGACCCGGACCGCGACTCTGAAGGACTCGGAAGTAGTTGAAGAAACGGCAGCAGGAGCAAGACACCCGAACCGAACCGAGTGGAGAACCCGAACCGAAGGAGCACCGAACCGGATGGAGTACTGTGACCCGAACCGAACCGCGTGGAGGACCCGAACCAAAGGAGCACCGAACCGGATTGGAGCTGCGATTACGCGACGACTCTTTTGAAGACCAACTCCAATTCGACCAAACCCGAGATGCAAAGGAAGTCCAAATGAGAAGTTAGAGCTCAAGATTCAGATGGGAATCAACGAGTTCGCTTCATGGTTGGGCTTTGCTGCGGGACGCGTGCCAAGGAGTTATCGACGTCTATAGCTTTGGACCACTATGGTAGGAGGTACGAAGGCGGATTCAGGGCCATTATGGCATCGGTAGAACCAAGGGCTACAACCAATGAAGTGGGTCCTTGAAATGTTTGGTCATGACCCCATATGTTTAGCTTGGTCGTAGCAGGGTTTCTACAAGTCGGGATTCGTCGTTGCCTCAGTTTGTCTAGTGTTCCAAAGTGGTAGATATCGTATGCTTTACGCACCGAGTGAGAGATGTGAGGATGGTTGCTATGGATGATTTGTTTGCTATCATTGTGACATGCACACCCCACCCCCGTATTCTTACACTAATTATTATGGTACCTTGGAGCATTGTACGGTATGTGGTACTAACTCTTTGGTTGCAGGTCCAGGTATGGTTTAATATACCTGTTATTACTCTGTTTAGATGCTTATCGCTCATACCAGGCTTTATGTCTGACCCAGAGTTTTATGTCTCCTCTTATTACTCTGGGTGCTCACACGAGCAGACTAGAGACAGGTTAGCTAGTGATGCACGGGTAGATGATCCGAAGACGAGCAGGAGGCTTCCACGTACTATATACATAATATTCTCCCTGTGTTGTTGAAGATCACTGCTTGGGCATTGTTGGTGTATCTTCTACTTTAGCTTTCTTTTGTTTAGAGACAGTAAATTTGGAAAATTGTAATAAGCTGTATTTGGATTTCCGCTGCTTTGATGATTGATGTTGATTTTAGTTATCAGCTTATGCACTGTCTCGCCTGTTTTATGTCAAGTATGTTATTATTATATTTTACCCCATGCGCTGTGAGACATTCTACAGGTTCCTTGATTAGTTCATCCTCTTCTTTCCTTTCTCCTGACGACCGTCCCGTGCTAGTTGGGCATGTGTACAGCGCACTTTCGGAGGAAATGCAGGCTGGTGCGGGGCGGGCCGTCACACTTGGTATCAGAGCTCTAGGTTGCGTAGTTAACCTAGGGAAGTTATCAGGGAGAGATAATACACGTATACGAGAGAGCATATTTGTGATTACTTTGGTTTTTAAAAGCTATATATATATACTATTAGTAGTATAAGGATGAAGTCGTACTGCACTAGCACCACTATGGAGTCGTTAATCGTTTTCTTTTTCAGATTGACGATGAGCCGATATACTAGAGGTGCTGGTAGGGGAGCCAATAATGGGAATGCTGCTGACATGAGGACGATGTTTACTGACCTCATGAGAGAGATGCTTAGAGATGTACAGAGGGCAGCTCCCAATGGTGGAAATGGTGGTGGTCCAATAGTGCAGGCGCCAAGAGTCGACTTCGCCAAGCTGAATAAGGATTATACTAGTCTTGGTGGGAAGTCATTCCACGGAACGGAGTCGGCTACGGACGTTCAGGATTGGTTGGATAGTTGCGAACGTATCTTCGAGGATTTGGGTATCGAGGATGCGATGAAAAGAAAGCTAGCGTCCCGTCAGCTGCAAGGGCGGGCAATGAACTGGTGGAATGCTATAAAGGCAGCTACTCCCGAAGATCAGATTACTTGGGAGCAGTTTAAGGCTCGCTTTAGTGAGAAGTTCATTCCAGCTGCTCAGAAATCAATGTTGTTTAAGAAGTTCTTGGAACTCAAGCAGAATGGCAGAGCTGTCTCGGAGTATATTGCTGAATTTGACACTTTGTCAAAATATGGGTTATCTCTTATTGATACTGCCGAGAAAAAGAATGAGAAGTTCATAACTGGTTTGGATCAGTACTTGGGGGAAAAACTTATTAACCACATCGATGAGACGTTTGAATCGATTGTGGGGAAAGCGTTAAGATCGGAAAGTCTCTACCCTAAGTCGAAGACTGAGGTTGCATCCGCAGATGAGCCAAAGCCACAAGCTAGTGGTGGAGGCAAAGGTGGTTCTCAGAATAAGAGAAAGCAGAATCAGGCTAAGGACGGCCAGAAGAAAAAGAATAAGCAAGATGTGGAGTGCTTCAGCTGTGGTAAGAAGGGCCATTATGCTAGTAATTGTCGGGCCAAGCCAGCGGATAGGAAGTGCTTCAACTGTGGCCAAATGGGACACCACAAGGACAAGTGTCCACAGCCCCCTAAAGAAAAGCAAATGGTGAAAGCATATGCCCTTAATGCTATTCCTTCTTCGTCGAATGCCCCAACTGCGGCGGAGAAGGGAAAGAATGTCGTCATTCAAGGTATGCTTTCTGTTTATGATGTTCCTGTTAGAGTTTTGTTTGATACCGGAGCTTCCAGTTCTTTCATATCTAGTGACCTGGTAGATAGGTTGGGATTGGAGCCCGAGATTGTCGATAGACCTTTAGTAGTGACGAACCCGATTGGTGGTTCTACTAGCCTTAGCATGATTTGTCGTAATGTGGTCTTATCGAGTCATGGATGCATGTTTGTTTGTGATTGCTTTGTTTTGGGCTTTACTGGGTTTGGCATTATTTTGGGAGTAGATTGGCTCCAAAGATACGGGGTGGTGGTAGACTGTGAGGGCTTGTTGGTGACAGCTAGAGCGGATGATGGGCGGAGGATAGTGTTTGGTGGTCTACCCAGTAAGGGGGTATTGGCTAGTTTTCTAAACTCCCTCGACATCCCGCATGGTGAGTTGTCAGGTTTGCCCGTGGTTGGCCAGTATCCGGATGTTTTCGAAGAAGTGACCGGACTTCCACCACACCGAGAGATTGAGTTTCGTATTGATTTGGTAAAGGATGTCAGGCCTATAGTGATGCCACTTCGTCGTATGGCACCAAGAGAGCAGAGGGAGCTCGAGGTGCAAGTCAGCGATCTTTTGAAGAAGGGATTTATCAGAAGGAGTGTTTCTGAATGGGGAGCACCAGTCGTGTTTGCTACCAAGGCGGATGGTTCCCTTCGTTTGTGTGTAGACTACCACGAGTTGAATAAAGTGACGAGGAAGAACAAGTATCCTCTACCGCGGATAGATGATTTGTTTGATCAGTTGAGTGGCGCGAGAGTATTTTCTCAGTTGGATCTCGCGACAGGTTTTCATCAGCTTAGAGTGGAAGCTGAGAGTATAGCTAAAACGACATTTCGGACGCCGTCTGGGTTTTATGAGTGGTTGGTTATGCCATTCGGGCTGACCAATGCCCCAGCATATTTTGTGGATCTTATGAATAGGGTATTCAGAGATCAGTTGAATAAGTTTGTCCTTGTGTTCGTTGATGATATTTTGGTCTATTCGAGGACAGAGGAAGAACACAAGGGACATTTAAGAATAGTGATGGAGGTGTTGAGAAAACACCAATTGAAAGCAAAGTTTTCTAAGTGTCACTTCTGGAAGAGGGAAGTGAGGTTCTTGGGCCATGTTGTATCAGAAAATGGGATTGCCGTGGACCCGGCGAAGGTGGCTACGGTACAGGATTGGCCTACGCCCAAGAATGCAACAGATGTAAGAAGTTTCTTGGGATTAGCGGGATATTATCGTAAGTTTATCCAAGGCTTCTCCAAGATAGCAGCACCGTTGACCCAGTTGACCAAGAAGAATCAAGCTTTTGTCTGGGATGAAAGGTGCGAGAATGCATTCAGAAGTCTAAAGGACAAGTTGACAAGCGCACCAGTGTTAGTCCTTCCTAAGGGGGATGAAGAGATGACGGTATACACGGATGTCTGTGGTACCGGACTGGGTGCTGTATTGATGCAAAGCGGTAGGGTTGTAGCTTACGCAAGTCGGCAATTGAAACCGCACGAGAGAAGATACCCTACCCATGATTTAGAATTGGCAGCGATCGTGTTCGCGTTAAAGATGTGGAGACACTATCTCTTGGGAGAAAGATTTGAGCTGTTTACAGATCATAAGTCGTTGAAGTATCTGTTCTCCCAGAAGGATTTAAATCTCCGTCAGCAGAGATGGTTAGAGTTCTTAGCTTCCTATGATTTTGACATCGCATACACACCAGGAAAGGGCAATGTGGTGGCTGATGCATTGAGCAGAAGACATGCCAGCTTAGGGGCTATGTTCCTTGAATGGAAGCAACTGGAGTTTATCGCGGGGTTAGATTTCAGACCAAAGTGCGAATTGGATCCAGAAATGTTAGCAAGTTTGACGATCAGACCCACTTTGATTGAACGGATCGGCTCTAGTCAGAGGGACGATCCTAACCTATTGGAAATCATCTCCAAGTTAGAGATGGGTATCGATGAGGAGATGAACAAGTATGGGCTTGATCGAGATAGATGGCTTAGAAAGAGTGGAAAGCTTGTTGTACCCAATGTCAATGGATTGAGAGATGAAGTGCTTAGAGAATGTCATCACTCAAAGCTAACTATACACCCCGGTGGTAATAAGATGTATCGAGATATGAAGCAGACTTACTACTGGGAAGGGATGAAAAGAGACGTTGGGAAGTTTATATCCAAGTGCATGAATTGCCAGCTAGTTAAAGCCGAGCAAAAGAAGCCTAGTGGGTTGTTGCAACCATTAGTGCAAGGTTTATACCAGTCAAATCGACTAGAACGGCAGCTAAGTTAGCAGAATTGTATATGAAGTGGATAGTGAGATTTCATGGAGTACCTAAAAGCATTGTGAGCGACCGAGACCCGTTGTTCACTAGTGGGTTTTGGAAGAGCTTACAAGAGGCTCTAGGGTCAGAGTTACATCTCAGTACCGCATATCATCCTCAGACCGACGGTCAGACGGAAAGGGTGAATCGTATTTTGGAAGATCTCTTGAGAGCATGTATATTGGATTTTGGTGGATCATGGGATGACCATTTGCATCTAGTAGAGTTTGCATATAATAATAGTTACCAATCCAGTATCGGTATGGCTCCATTTGAAGCTTTGTATGGAAGACCGTGCAACTCACCATCATGTTGGATAGAGACTGGCGAGAAGTTTATGCTTGGACCAGATGTGGTGAGGGAAACTTCAGATAAGATCAAGATCATTCAACAACGAATGAAGGCTGCCCAAGATAGGCAGAAGAGTTATGCTGATAAGAGGAGAAGAGACTTAAAATTCTCCGTTGGCGACTTGGTGTTTGTCAAGATTTCTCCGTTGAAGAGCGTAATACGATTTGGCAGGAGAGGCAAGTTGGCACCAAGGTTTGTTGGCCCATTCCCTGTTCTTGAACTAGTCGGGAATTTGGCATATAGAATTGACTTACCAGAGAAGATGGCGGGAGTTCACAACGTGTTTCATGTTTCCCAACTAAGGAAGTTCGTTCACGACTCAGATATGACTATTTCACCTGATCAGTTAGAGGACTTCGAAGTGGAACCCGAGGCGGTTGGGAACCGCAAGCCGGCCCGTATTGTCGAGCACGACATGAAGCAACTTCGAAGGAAGGCGGTGAAGCTAGTCAAGGTACAGTGGAGCGAGGACGAGAGTGATTGTACTTGGGAGACAGAGGAGGACATAAGGAAGAAGTATCCAGAACTCTTTGCCTGGTAAGATTTTGACTTCGATTTAGTTTTCCGCATGCTAGGATAGGCTTGTTTGCTTGTTTTGCATATTTGATTGTTGTATATGGTTGTTAGGCATGCGGGATCCCTAGTATGTTTTGGGTTAAGGAATTTCGGGGACGAAATTCCTTAAGGGGGGGAGAGTGTAACGACCCGTATTCTACGCATCATAGGATCGTAGGATATTTATTTCTTTCACATACGAAGTCGTATGGTCATGCAACTTTGGGAGACGACTATTGGGGTCATTTCCCATGTTCATGATTTTTCTCGATTTTTAAATGACCTTTTTACCCCTAGTTGGCACTGTTTTGGCCATAACTTTTGACTAGAAAGGAATTTTGACCTGAAACCACTTCCATTGGCTTCGGATGATGGTTTCTCTTTCCGTAGAGTGGTCACATTAGCCAAACGGACTCACCGTTTGGAAGATATGGCTGAAACAAGTTTCAGATGGTGAAAAACAGCTTAATTGGGCTTAACCGGGTGATTAGCAGTTAGGCCCAAGGGGAATTTCGGGTTTAGAGGTATAGGAGGACTGATTAGGGTTAGGTTATCACTTTCATTTCAGTTTTGAGCCGCCACAAACCTTCTTGAGACCTTAGTAATGGCTTCCATCCTCTAAAACCACTCCTAAACACATTTTTAGTGAAGATTAAGCCTAAACTACATCAAAGCAAGGCCAAATAGCAACAAAGCAAGGTTGGAGCTGCTGCTATACATAGGAATTCGACCCAAACAGAGAGTATTTCAGATTTGGTGTTTCATTTGTGGCCAAGGTGAGTGATTTGCATAGTTTTTGCACTAATTACGGTGATTAAGGGTAATTAGTGAAGATTAGCGAATTTATACGTAAATAAATTCTGGAAAAATTCTTAAAATTCTAAAATAATGTTTTAAGGCTCTGTTAGAAATTTGGGTTAATTTCGATGTGTTTTGCTAATTGTATGCTTGAACATGATTAAGAGTGATTAGGGGAAAATGAGGAGTTCTAGCTATGTTTGATCCATTTTAAATCTATCAAATTGTTGTTATGGTGTTTGCAATTGATGTTACATGTTGCTATGACTCTATGGTATGTTTCATGATTGATTAGAATAGTTAAATTGGTCGAAAACGTCGTCGAATGGCGTAGAAAGCTCGCTGGAAAGTTGCAGAAGTGTGCAGGTTCCGAATCGGTTCGGATCGGAGAAAGGGGTCGGATCGGATTTGTGAACTGACCAAGGGGATTCGAACTGGATTGGAACTTGTCACTGGAGGAGGCTTGGCAAGAAGGAAGGCCGTTTACTTAGGGTTGGAGTTGGACAGAGGATCGGATCGGAGCTATGGTGCAGGATCGGATCGGATCGGAGTAAGCTAAAGAGTGGGATCGGATCGGATAAGGGGATCGGGTCGGGTAGCCGAACCGAACCAAGGTGGTGGCATCTCCAGCAGCGTGGAACTTCAGGGACAACAAGGGAGACCCGGACCGCGACTCTGAAGGACTCGGAAGTAGTTGAAGAAACGGCAGCAGGAGCAAGACACCCGAACCGAACCGAGTGGAGAACCCGAACCGAAGGAGCACCGAACCGGATGGAGTACTGTGACCCGAACCGAACCGAGTGGAGGACCCGAACCAAAGGAGCACCGAACCGGATTGGAGCTGCGATTACGCGACGACTCTTTTGAAGACCAACTCCAATTCGACCAAACCCGAGATGCAAAGGAAGTCCAAATGAGAAGTTAGAGCTCAAGATTCAGATGGGAATCAACGAGTTCGCTTCATGGTTGGGCTTTGCTGCGGGACGCGTGCCAAGGAGTTATCGACGTCTATAGCTTTGGACCACTATGGTAGGAGGTACGAAGGCGGATTCAGGGCCATTATGGCATCGGTAGAACCAAGGGCTACAACCAATGAAGTGGGTCCTTGAAATGTTTGGTCATGACCCCATATGTTTAGCTTGGTCGTAGCAGGGTTTCTACAAGTCGGGATTCGTCGTTGCCTCAGTTTGTCTAGTGTTCCAAAGTGGTAGATATCGTATGCTTTACGCACTGAGTGAGAGATGTGAGGATGGTTGCTATGGATGATTTGTTTGCTATCATTGTGACATGCACACCCCACCCCCGTATTCTTACACTAATTATTATGGTACCTTGGAGCATTGTACGGTATGTGGTACTAACTCTTTGGTTGCAGGTCCAGGTTCAGGTATGGTTTAATATACCTGTTATTACTCTGTTTAGATGCTTATCGCTCATACCAGGCTTTATGTCTGACCCAGAGTTTTATGTCTCCTCTTATTACTCTGGGTGCTCACACGAGCAGACTAGAGACAGGTTAGCTGGTGATGCACGGGTAGATGATCCGAAGACGAGCAGGAGGCTTCCACGTACTATATACATAATATTCTCCCTGTGTTGTTGAAGATCACTGCTTGGGCATTGTTGGTGTATCTTCTACTTTAGCTTTCTTTTGTTTAGAGACAGTAAATTTGGAAAATTGTAATAAGCTGTATTTGGATTTCCGCTGCTTTGATGATTGATGTTGATTTTAGTTATCAGCTTATGCACTGTCTCGCCTGTTTTATGTCAAGTATGTTATTATTATATTTTACCCCATGCGCTGTGAGACATTCTACAGGTTCCTTGATTAGTTCATCCTCTTCTTTCCTTTCTCCTGACGACCGTCCCGTGCTAGTTGGGCATGTGTACAGCGCACTTTCGGAGGAAATGCAGGCTGGTGCGGGGCGGGCCGTCACACTGCCGAACTGTCTAAGTACTCTGTCTGGATGATACGGCTCTACAATGTTCAAAGAGAGTATGCAACCAGTATACCATGCTGTCATTACTACTATTAGTTATATAATAAACGAATATATTTACCTTTTCAACTTGAATGTTATCGAGGAATAAACGTACATCCACTAGTGAAGCAGCACAATCAATAGACGGAATCCATCGAGCAGCGTGGGGTAAAGTCTCGTAGTATAGCTTTGTTGATGGATGAAAGCACGGAAAGTGCTCAAATATCAACGAGTCAAGTAAACATAGAAACCCAGCAATTTGTTTAACACCCATGCGAGTCGCTAATCCAAGCTGCCTATACAGAAAATCTAGTGATGCTAAACCCGATAAGAATGTGTTGACAGTGTCCAACTTGTTAAGTGGCTCTAGAAGGGAAATATGCACATGAGTCTTGCTTTTATCCGCAAACAACGTGTTGCCAAGCAAAAATAACAAATACGCGCGAGCGGCACATCTAATTGCTCGATCCATCCACTCATCACTCACATCTTCAAACACACCATATAATGTAGACAAACTTAGCTTATAACCAACCCGGTCGTTTATTTCCATCCTAGCGACTTCTCTAGAAATTCCAAGGAACTTTGAAACAAAGCTAACGGCTTGCTCCATGCATATGACCTACCTATATAGGTTTACCTACAACCGGAATGTGCAATAGGCACGCTACATCATCAAACGTAATGGTTATCTCACCGAATGGCAAATGAAAAGTATTAGTCTCTGGATACCACTGTTCGACGAAAGACGATATTAAACACTTGTTAACACACTTGTAGCATGTGCTAACAATGGGATATAATCCTGACATCTCAATGAGGGGTTTTGAATCTAGTAGCATCGACCGGAATCTTCTAATCCGGAACTTTTTGTGCATGGTTTGCACATGTAAGTGGCGCTCGTTCCTACACAAATAAATACAAAATTACAAAAAATTAATTAATTAAAATTCAATTACTTAAAATTATTAGCCACGTACCTGACCGATCCATATCATGGAAGCAACATGAGTATCATATTCCTGAATGACATCATTGACTTTTGGTCCCCCTTTCTCATTTTCAGCTTCTTGACCATCGCCCTCTTCTTCTTCTTGACCATCGCCCCCTTCTTCTTCACCATCGCCCTCTTCTTCTTTTTTACCATCGCCCTCTTCTTCTTTTTTACCATCGCCCTCTTCTTCTTCACCATCCCCTCTTCTTCTGGCTGATCTTCATTTTGCCTGACTGCAATTGTATACTGATCATCTATAATGTCTTGCTCATCGTCTCTATAACGAACCATGTCCGCCCTTGTGCATTTGGCTGCTTTTGCCACTCTCCTTCTTCTTTCCGAAGTAGTCATTCGTTTATGAGGAGGAATTTGAAAATGTACAGCATATATAGAGTTAGTTCAATACATCGTCGCATATTTTTTTAAAAAATTTCTGGTCACCTGGCCAAAAAACAACATGGAAAATGTGAAATCCAAGTATGATTCAAATGTGGACAGCAGCGTTTCCACGAATTTATCACTCGTGGTTTCCATTTTTTCCACGATTCAAGTGTACGTAGTTGGAGAAATTTCCACGTACGTTTACTACGTTGTTAAAATTGTTTCCACGATTCGTTTGAGCAAGGTAACCTGCATTCTACAAAAAAATAATCCCTAAATTTCAATTGAAATTGAGCTACATAATCATGTCCGCAAGACCATCAATCCATTTCATGACCATAACAACAAAAATTGACATCCGCACTATCAAATAGGAATTCAAAGTCGTTATCACTGAGTGAATTAATTCTTCGATCATTGAGTGCTTATACAGACCCAAAACCCTAAATTACCTTGTTAAGAGCTTGATTCTTTGATCGCAATCAGTAAGTGAATTTAACTCTTCGATCAAAGTTTGGTTGGCTTTAGATTCCGACTTCGATTAGAACTAGAGTGAAAACCTAGAAAAAGAGGGAGAGCCAGAATAATGAGAGAGTTACGTGAGTGGAAGGGAAATTGTGGAAAGAGGGGGGGGGGGCTACTACTCAATTTTTGGGGTATACCTTTTTTTTGGGCTACTAAATAATAAATCGGGTTGAAATAGAATTTGCCATATAAATATTACCCACCACCCCAAGATATACTTAACCCTTCCACTGTTTCAAGCAAGTTTACTTAACCCCTACTCAAGTCAACATGTTCTTATAATCCTTGTGGATTCAAATAGGATAAGTATTCAAGTTTATTACCATTTATTCATTTATGGTTATAATGTGCTAGACCTCCCACATTGAGCCTACAACTTGTGGATGCTGGATATGCCGGGTGCGTCAGGGCAGACTTCTTCCACAAGTCGGACATAACTGCATGTCTTAGCACGTTACATGTTTATGCACTTAGACCCCTCACATTAGATTCACAATTTGTGGTCGCTGGATATGGCGGGTGGGTCCAGGCAGACATCTACAACAAGTGTAATCTAACCTCGTGTCTAAGCGCGGTACAGTTTCTAATTAATGTAAATCTAGGCATTTTCATTATTTGACAATTATTCCTATTTCATTATAGGTTTTCATGCCCTTTTTCCAAGTCATATTTATCATGTATCGTATGCCCCAATTTAAGATCATTGATCATAATTTTGGTTTATGCCCCAAATCCGCATTCGTGTTTTCAGCTCAAGTTATGCCCTAAATTTCCCAATACAAGTTATGCCCTAAATCCACATTCGTGTTTTCAATTCAATTTATGCCCCAAATTTTCGAATACAAGTTATGCCCCAATTTTAACGTTTTCCCCTCGTTCCTAATTTCACGCATTTGCGTATTTCAGCGGTATGCGTAGACTCGAAGGTAGTCTGGTTATAAAATAAAAAGATAAAAGAATAAGGGAAAAGAACAAGCATACAATGACAGAATTGGGCATAATGACAAGGCAGACATATATGAATAGATCTGATGAACATGTAACAATAGAACTGATTGGGCATAGTGACATGATTAAGCAACTAGTATAATAGGGATGTCACAAATAAGCATATGAGATCTGAACAGCAAGTTTGATATACAAGAAATGATAGATCTATTATGATTCAGATTAATCAATAGGCATAGGCTTAGATCCAAATTTATAGGCATGTCAAGATTACATTTTAATTATGTCTGTCTAAAAATAACATAGACTCACAGAGAATGGATCTAAGAAAACTGGGAAAACCATGTTGATGTTGAATCAACGATATTTTAATACGTATGAATCGTCGTTGCTGAAGAAAAGTCTAATTTAATCTGAGGTGGAGCAGCATCTCATCGTCGCCAATGATTTAGATGAATAAAACAATAGGTATAGGGTCCTATTTATTGCATAGGATCAATGAATCTAGCCAAGATTCAGTCCAGGTACACAGAAATGAATTTCCCCAAGATCGGGGGGGGGGGGTGTCGACATGGGTGTCGACACCATACCCCCTTATGGTGTCCAACCATGGGTCGACACCTGATCGACGCTTTCTAATGAATCAGAAAAGCGCGAATTTTTAAATTAAAAACTGCAAGCGTACAGGTGTGTAGCATACAGGTCGAACACAGGGAGGTGTAATTAAAAGTTATTATTTATAGAATTTCGTGGGCAAGTTAGACAAAATTTGGAGGTTGATTTTGACAACAATAAAAATTGAAACTTCAATCCGATTCAGAACAAATCTAATTGAACCGACGATCAAATCACAATTATCAATTAGAAATTAAAATGCAAAACAGAAATAAAATGCAGAAATTAAAATTGCAGGAAAGGAAGAACAACAAAAAGTAAAGTTAGGATTGTTGTTGAAACTAATCAAACGGCTAATCGCTAATAAAAAAAAATGTAAAATACAATTGGTGTTCTTCCAAAACTAATTGTGAAGACAACACCGACTGCTAAGAAAAAGAAAAATGCAGAAAAATAAAAGAACGAAAAACTTTATTAATGAAGAAGAAGAGAAAAACTTGGTTCAGAATAGGATGGTGGCTACAATGATATTAGAAGTGTATTTATAGGAGATAACCAAACCCTAACCCTAACCCTAATACAATGATAGATGGGCCTTAGGGAATTCACAAAAGAGTTTACAATGAGAGTCTCAAATGGGCCTTAGGGAATTCACAAAAGAGTTTACAATGAGAGTCTCAAATGGGCCTTAGTTAAATCTATTAAATTTTTGGCCTTTCTTCTTTTCCTCTTGGTTCTTTGACAAGCCTGCCTTGATTTGAGATGTGCATGGCCTTTTTATCAATCATTTTCTTGTCCAACAGCAACTAGATCTGAGATCTTCATCTACAATTCTTCAAAATGTAAATATATAGCAATCTGATCTCCATTTCTCTACTTTTCTGGTTGCATGCGGCTGGGTTGGAATATCTGTAAAAGTGACAAAACAATACCCAAGTAATATTTATTTATATACAAAAGATAAGATATAAGAGCATAAAATAAACACATTTTTATGTCAATCAAATACCCCCACACTTATCTTTTACTCGTCCTCGAGTAAACAAGAAATGGAAAACTAAACTAGATAGGTCACATTTTCGTAAGAAACACGATTGCATTGAGCGTATGCAACAAGCCGTTAAACCTCTAGGTGTCCCTAGTAGGACGAGTGGTGTCTCGTGAGGGTTTTCAGCGGATACTACCCACAAAATCCCAATGCAGTATGCTATGACTCTAATGTAACTACATGAATGCAGAAGACTTATGCAATTGAGAAAAAAAATTGAAAACACGACTTATTTCAGGAAAGTGGTACAACAAATTAAGTTAATAATTTCGAATCAGTTGATGTTATTTTAAATACCTCAACTTGTCACAAATTTTCAATATAAATCAAGTTTTCAAATGTT
The DNA here is from genome assembly GCA_030737875.1 of Allium sativum. Lineage (NCBI taxonomy): Eukaryota > Viridiplantae > Streptophyta > Magnoliopsida > Asparagales > Amaryllidaceae > Allium > Allium sativum. Next base: position 238,385,276 of record CM060923.1, on the reverse strand, counting down.
AAATTCCAGTTTGGCCAGTTGATTTGGTCGATAACATAGTGCAGCCATGAAATAAATTCTTAGTTTGCTTGGCACAGTTTGTAAAGTGGTATTCTAATTTCCTTGTGTATGGCTATTCAAATCAATAAGGTCAAGAAATGTTTGAGCATCATCGCTTATTCTTTATCTCTATAAATTTTTAAAATTTATGATTAAGTACATACACCTAACTTAGAAGACCAAGGTTTACCACCCATGCACTGCCTCGCGGACTAACGGAGAATTGGTAAAGAGCTTGGCGGATTGTGCAGGCCGACTTTGACATTGTCAACAACGTGTCGGTAATCCTTAGGTGTCCAATCTCATAAAATGAGACCAAGATATTCCAACGCTGACTTTGTCAACAACATGTCGGATAGAGCTTAGCGGGTTTGCACACCAACGCTAGATATACAAGCAATGTTGGATACCCTTGGATTACTATTATTATTATTGAAATTATAAGCACAAAAGAGAGTTACGCGAATTCAACTTAACACAACTTAGTTTTAAAGATTCGAAAAGCCAATATAAGTATTTTAAGTCCTCCACTTATTTAAACAAAGTCTACAATATAGAATAGATTTCATGGCCATCACCTAAGAATCTCCCTATGTACCGAATACACTATTATCCCTCAAAATTAAACATTTCATTATATTTCTTATTCGATCTAAGTTGAGAGAAAAAAATACTATCAGCTGACTAATAATTGTTAACTTATTTTGTTGTATCAAACTAAAATGAGTCATGTTTCAAAAAAAAAAGGGCATGTTAGTACAGTCTAAAATGCATGATGGTCCTATTTAAATGGCTGAAATTGAAAAGAAAGAAAAAAAAAACGAAAATGAGTGAAAATGCAGACTCCAATACCCCCACACTAGAACTAAACAGTGTCCACACTGTAAACGTTTCCTAAATTTGAAAGATCGTACCCAAAGGTGAATGAGATGCAAAATTATTTGAAGAATGAAATGCAGTCTAACTATATGTAAGAATGGATCGTATTTATAATGATATATGTGTTTGCGATGCATGCGATGCAAAGAATGCCACCAACTTTTTCCCCCACACTTGGTTCTAGCCCGATGAGTCCCATTCCCACTATGTCTAGGCATGTTTTCTAATAAGCAAAGGTTTTTGAAAACCATCTCATCTTTAAATCTAGATTTATAGTCCAGGAGATAAATATCCAGGGTCGTCCTAACATGAAGTTTTTCAATCAAGCTAACATTCCAAAAATAATTCATGTACTCAACAAATTTGTCAGTGTAATTTTTCAAAAATTTGTGATCGTATATAAATTCAGTGAAATCTGAAATTTGAGTGTTGTTCAAGACTATGTGATCACATTTCTCATCATTAACTGACAACGTATTTTCGACACTGACCATTTCATGTTCGTTTGAAAATTTCTCAAAGTTAAAAATTTCGAACTCGTGACTAGAATCTACTTCTTTATTTGGCACCTCATCCTCATACAATCCAAAGAATTCATGTTCGTTAAAATCCTTTTCCAAATTTGAATTGAAAAATTCAACATTTTTATTCTGTTCAATTCCTAGAATTTCAAGTTTCTCACAGCCTGAAAGAGGGAGATCAAAATCATAGCTTAAATCTTTTTCCTGAAAAGAACTGAAGTCCAAATCATTTACTGAATTGTGAACAACTTCATTTAGATGGTTATTCTCAATTTCGAAAGTTGTTATCTGAAAATTTTCACTATCAGTAAAGAATGGATTATCTTCTGATTCATCGCTTGTTTGAATTGGATTTTGTTGCTCTTGTTGTTCTTTAAACGATGTCATTAGATAAAGAAGTTCATCAAGCTGTCTATCTTTTTCACCAAGCTGACTATCTTGCTTTTCTACCCTCTCTCTAAGAATGTTAAGATGATATTCTTCAGAATCGTTGATTTGAAAGCTCTCATTTTGGATTTCTTGATTCTCAAAATTATAGTCCACATCAATTTCACAATCAAAACTATTTCCAATGTGGTGGTTGTTTGAATTTTCAGAAAAATGGTATTGGAAATCATTTTGACTTTGAAAATTAGGTTTATAACCAAAACTGTAGAAATTCGAGGGAAAACTGCAGTTTTGGTCATATTCAAGATGTGGATATGAGTTGTTGTTTTGAAGATTTTGGTTTTCAATCCCATATTGTTGTGGATCAAAGTTATATTGGGATTCAAAGCTATTTTGATGTGGATGTGGCTCATAATCGAAATTATTGAAATTTGAATTGAAGCCGCCATTTCGATCATAACTTTGAAATTGTTGGTTATTTTGAAAATTTTGAAAATTGTTGCCATTTTGGTCGCGAAATTTTGGAAAATCTTGCTTCATGAGTTGTAATTCAAAATCATACTCTTCAAGAGGACGTCTACTCCGATTATTATCCCACATATCTCTCAATGATTTTTTTGAATCAGACATTTGAATGAAATCAAGGCAAGACAGAAATTATTCCCAGTTCAAAATACTAAGCTGTGCTCTGTTAATTAACCGACTCAATTAGAAGGGGGAAGAGGGTCTTATGGTCGTTTACGTATAGTATAAATACTAAGGGATATGACCAATGTTTTACGGGTAGTATGCAACCTCTTTTGCTAATAGTTCAATAAATTGAACTAATATATATCCGCGATCCAATTATACGAGACAGTCAACTTCACAAAGCACCACTTTTCAATTATATTATTTTGAAAATCAAATCAAGTTTTGAAAATCGACGAGAGTGATGACTTGAGGTATGTAAATTCGTGCCTCACCAAACAGATTCAGACATTGCAACCACAGAACAGTCACAAAATCATAATTTGCAGAAATAAAATTTTACAAGCAAGCCGCTGCCCCTGCAGAAGATTTTTACAAGCAATCTCTATATTTTTCAAGCAGCTACAGACCCTATAGAGTTTAGAAAATTTTACAGTGGGGTATGGTAGTCCGTCCAGAAAATTGAATAGTGCTCACGCTTCAAACTCCACTGTTTGAAAACTGATAGACCTCTGAATCTCTTGTTTGTTTGCTTGAATCTGCTCCTTTACTTCGACCTTGGTTTGTTTTTGAGATTTCACCGAGAAGAAGAAAAAAAAATGAAGGTTAAAAAAAAAAACTAAGCTTAACAACTAAAAGCTGGTTTTTGTTTTCTTTTTTTAAAACAATAAAAGAAAAACAACAACAAGTGACTCAAAAGGAAAAAAAAACTAAACTCTAAAAAAAACTAACCTAAAGCCAAGCTGGAAAATTAAAAAAATAATAACTAAAAATAAACAAGGGACTAAAATTAATAAAGACTAAGACCTAGGCTCAAAAGGAAAAGGAAACAAGGACTCGGTGGTAAAAAAACTTGGACTCAGAGAACTAACTCAACAAAATAGGTTTGCACTTAAAATTCAGAACCCACGCACTCATATATACCACGTCAAGATTCAATAAACACAGAATGTTCTCTCAACTTCAACTCCCCAAAAAAAAATTCGATCTCCCTTCTGTTTTCAGGAAACAATTCCGAGTTTTTTTCTAAAAATAAATAAATAAAATCGAAGTAGATCCGAAACAATTCGATTCGTGTTTCTTTTGATTTTCGAAGGGTAGGGTTTCTGAGTTCGAATCGGATTCGTGACTTCGGATTTGGTTTCAGATCTTGGATTTCTGTGGTTTGCGAGTTTGATTTGTGGACGTAATGGAGTGTGACGATAGAGGGGATTGTGACCATGAAGTTGTATGGGTTTTTGCGGATGCGGTATTGAATGGATGTGGGATTTTGGGTTTGAAATCGGGAACATGGGTTCGGATTTGGGATTTCGAGATTGATTTGGGGCTTGTTATGGGTGGACTGGGATGAAGGTTCGGTGAATTTGGATTCCGATCTGAAGCAGATGTTTTGATAGGTGGAAGGTGCGGATTGGTTTAGCGACAGTGTGGTGGTGATGAACTTGTTGACTATGAGATGATGTGATGGTGCGGTGGAAGTTTGGAGTTGTGGAGGTGGTTTGGGGTCTGTGAATTATGGTGACAGTCAGTATGGGGTTTTGACTGGCTGGTTGGTGGAAGATTTGTTTGTTCTGGAGGGGTTGGTGAGGGATTTAGCGTTGAATTGGAATGATTGATGAAGATGGAAAGCTGTGTGACTGGGTGGAGTGGATTTTTGTGATGAAAGAGTGGATACTGTGTAGCAGTGGGAGGCATCTGCGTGTTGATGATGAAGAAGTTGTAGGTGCGATCTGATGTGGCGGCGGTCTGATGTGTGTGATTTGCGAGGGTGAAAAGGAGCAGGTGATGTTGTGCGAAGTGGGGATGGAGTATGGATTGCTTGGTGAGGCATTTGAATTGTGAAAGAGGGTGATCGCTTGGGAAGAGGATGGTGATCGGAAGGTCTGAAGGGCGTGATAGATTTGTTTGGTAGATGGCGGAGGAGAATATAGAAGAAAGGAAGAAAAAAGGAAAGAGAGGATTTTTTTTTTTTTGGTAAGACCTGTGTAAACGAGAAGAAATTTGTACAGAACTTATTGAGTAAAAAAATGGAAAGAAAGAGAAAACAAATTGGCAAAGGCAGAAAATCAGTTAAAGGAAAGAATTGGAAAAACAAGCAAGGTTTTTTTTTTTTTGAAAGAAGAAAAGGGAAAAATATAAAGGGAAAAAAATTAAAAAGGGAAAGAAAATAAAAGAAAAAGAAAAGGAATAAAATAAAGTAAATCTATCGTTTTTTTTTAGAAGATTATAATATCAATAGTTTAATACCAAATCGTCTAATCAAGATTTTCTCTATATATACAAAAAATCAAAAGGAAAAAAAGTAAAATAAAATAAAAACTAACACGAATCAGAAATTAAATAAATAATAAAATTCACTGTTTGCCTCCCCGGCAACGGCGCCAAAAAGTTGATCGACGCTTTCTAATGAATCAGAAAAGCGCCAATTTTTAAATTAAATACTGCAAGCGTACAGGTGTGTAGCATACAGGTCGAACACATGGAGGTGTAATTAAAAATTATTATTTATAGAATTTCGTGGGCGAGTTAGACAAAATTTGGAGGTTGATTTTGACAACAATAAAAATTGAAACTGCGATCCGATTCAGAACAAATCTAATTGAACCGACGATCAAATCACAATTATCAATTAGAAATTAAAATGCAAAACAGAAATAAAATGCAGAAATTATAATTGCAGGAAAGGAAGAACAACAAAAAGTAAAGTTAGGATTGTTGTTGAAACTAATCAAACGACTAATCGCTAGTAAAAAAAATGTAAAATACAATTGGTGTTCTTCCAAAACTAATTGTGAAGACAACACCGATTGCTAAGAAAAAGAAAAATGCAGAAAAATAAAAGAGAACTAAAAACTTTATTAATGAAGAAGAAGAGAAAACTTGGTTCAAAATAGGATGGTGGCTACAATGATATTACAAGGGTATTTATAGGAGATAACCAAACCCTAACCCTAACCCTAATTACAATGATAGATGGGCCTTAGGGAATTCACAAAAGAGTTTACAATGAGAGTCTCAAATGGGCCTTAGTTAAATCTATTAAATTTTTGGCCTTTCTTCTTTTCCTCTTGGTTTTTTGATAAGCCTCCCTTGATTTGAGATGTGCATGGCCTTTTTATCAATCATTTTCTTGTCCAACAGCAACTAGATGTGAGATCTTCATCTACAATTCTTCAAAATGTAAATATATAGCAATCTGATCTCCATTTCTCTACTTTTCTGGTTGCATGCGGCTGGGTTGGAATGTCTGTAAAAGTGACAAAACAATACCCAAGTAATATTTATTTATATACAAAAGATAAGATATAAGAGCATAAAATAAACACATTTCTATGTCAATCAACACCCCTAGGGTATGTCGACCCCAACAGGTGGATTTCCCCTCCAAACTTCCAACTTCTGTTTTTGAACTATTTTGAATGTTTTGACTTGGTTAGGTATATATATATATATATATATATATATATATATATATATATATATATATATATATGTCTTATGCGTATACAAACTTCAAACCTTAAATCTTCTTCATACGATGTCCATTTTACGCAAACTCGGGATCTATCTCAAGTAGAATTCCAAGACGTGTTTTACTTTATTCCAAATATTTAATTAAGTATTCCTTAGTTTATCATCCTAATGTGTTATAAAATTATGAGGTGTTACACTATTATATCATTACCCGAATCTGGGTTTCTAACGCCAAGAAATACACCATCTATTTCCATAAAATAATCTCTGTTATTTCCTAAACTAATAGCCTTTATCCTTTTGGGAGATAACTTCCCGACTTATATTATCTTAATTCCCGAACATTGGTCTTGGATTCAATGTCAGGAAAGGCTTTGTCCTCTTCTAAAAGACAAATTCTGGACTTCTATTATTTCAAATACCAAAATTTAAGTTTTGGAGTTCCAAAGATGAGAAAAACACTATACACAACTCTCCCGGAGGAAGACTTCTCAATATTTTTACTTGAATCTATGCTTCTGACCTACAAAAGTCATAGGAGACTTTGTGTGGCTCATAAAAGGATAATATCTAAACTTTAATTTTTCAATATTAAAATAAGGGTTTCAAATTTATTGAGCTCAAAAAAATTCATTGAAGGACATTCTACTTAATTTATAAAAAAGTTGCCTAGGGATATCGAATTTGTTATAATTTTAAAATGTGAATAGCGGGTAAGTTACACACATATGAAAAATACTTTATGACAAACACCCGAAGGGCCAAGGAAAATTATTACTAGCTTATAACTATACAAATGTCATAAATCTGAATAGATAAAAATTGGTGTACAAAAATCACAATCTCTTAAATTTCTCCATTAGAATCCCTAACAACACTGGATGAGAAATATATAATAAAGCAATTTGAACTCCCATATGGATAATACATATTCTGGTTGACCGAGCCTAATTCGAATTGTTTTGTTCCAAAGCAAAGATATCAATGGAGGTGGTTTGTCCTATTACGTCCAAGAGGTACTGGATTCTCTTCCGGATAGGGCCTGAAAAGAGAAGGAAAGCTGAAATGCCAACAGGCGTTTGTCTATTCTCTAATTCGCCCAACCAGATAGTACCCATTTTGGGAACGTCCAGTGCCAAAGCACTAAATGGGTAATTCGCCAATCCTAGATTAGTCAATCGCAGCGGATTAGGGAATATGATTAAATTCGTTGACTGGTAGCAAAGTTCTATTTGTAGCAGTTGGGGATATTGAATACACCCAGAATTCTGAGCTTCATGTTACTCCAAACCATGGCTAAGATTAGAGGGTTCGGGGCATCCGAATCAGATTGAATGGGAAGCTCTCTGACATAATCAGCACCATCAGTAGAGGAAATCTGAGTTTTGTACACCCTAATGAGGGCTTTATTAGTTCTCTGATAAGAAGCTTGTTTGCTCTCTCATATTCAATATTTTATTTTTGAAGGTTATACAACCTTTTTTCAAAAGTTTTTTTGCTCTGCATATTCATAAATGCGACGATTAGCATCCTCATTCACTTTACATTTAAAATATTTCCAAACTTCAGATTTTACACCTTTTTAACCAATTTTTTTACAAGTTCACTGTCGAGGCCCTTAGGCAGATTCATAGAATGAGGAAAATACTCTGCCACATCTTTTTGAAACCTCGTAATTATGATAGGATCTATTGAAGAAGGCATCGGGAAATCAATGGAACTATCATTTAAGATAAATTACAAAGATGTATAGGAAGCCTGATAATTTTCTAGTTGAATAGTTAAGTCATAAACTTTCCGCTAAAGCAATCTTAAGTCCCTGTCAAAATCCATCGTAGGATTGGCCTTCACCAAACTTTTTGTGACTACTAATTCCTTTTCTTATTAAACGAGCCTCCTTTCTAGTTCACTCTTTTCCTCTTGGAGACTCTGGACGATAATTCTTTGCTCCTGAAACTTTTTGAACCATGTGAAAGCAAAAAAGATTATTCGTAATCTTTAGAGAACTCGAGCCTCCCGGAGTCTCCCCATCCTCAACGCGATGTATAGCCGGCTAAGAGAGGACTTCGAGTAACTATGTAAGGACTGTGGAGGAGTCCAGTAAAATTAAAATCGTATATCAATTATTTGACACATAACACATAAACAAATTTTAGTCACATTTGATAGTAAGTAAGACATTTATAAAGATTTCTGCACAATCTCACGATAACTCATATAAAATCAAATTCTTTATCATTTCCGAGGTTAATTTGTCTCTATAATAAGTTTGTCAGAAGACAGATCAAGAGGGAGTGTAAATACTTCTTGAAGGTCCAGTGCACCAAGGATGAGAAGCATGTCCATACTCACTCAAATACCTCATGTGGAAGCACCAAGGTGGACTTCCACTAAGATCCCTAATTCCCTTCCCAAATCTAAACTGTTGGTGCATTTCTCTGGCCCTTACTGTGCTTCTAATGATCCATAAGCTCATGCTCTTATGGAGTAACACAATTCAAGTCGAAATCCTCCAGGGTCAATTTAACGCAAAGCTGTCCTTCTCTAGAGACTATTCACATCAAACAAGGGTATCGCCATTGTTTTGTGTTTGATAATAAAAACAATTGTATTTTTTAGATGTGTTCTGCATTACTTCCTGACGCAAAATACTGCTGGACCGTCAACAAGTTATCATCCTTCTCTCATGCAGCCAAAGCCCTATGAACAATATCACATGAGCCAATAGTAAGTTACGTCTGTTGTTGATATAGAACTATGTTGCATATAAAGGTTTACTCAAAATTTTCTGCTTGCTTACTACATTTATCCAACACATGCTCCAGAAACAGAATCGAGCATGGAGCCAAATCAATTTGATGTCGATATGGATATAGAAGAACCTTACATTGGAGAGTAAAATCACGTTCCTCTAATTGATAGCATGAACATTATTAGTGTTCCTGAGAATGATACGACATGAGTCAATGAAGTGCAAGTAAACAATGGTCCTTTAAATTATGATTTTGGGGGCGAAGACAATGCTCCCAAAGATACTGATGATCCGGAGCCAAACATGGAGATACTGTTAGATGATGATTTGTGCAATGCACAAATGTTGTCTAAATCCGTTGTTGCTAATTTGTAATTCAACAATAAAATTTTCTCATCACCCTGGGTTCAAAATGGTTTCAAAGTCAGTATTACGTTCGAGAGCAAAAGTAAATTCGTTCAACAACCATGTGAATGGTCAATTTTACATGCAGTTTTGTTTAAGCCGATCTTGTCTAATAAAATGAAATAAATTACTATTTACATCATCGATCCCAACTTTCCATGAAGAATACATGCCATTGATTCCAAAAAATCGCAAACTGGTTGGTGGATTATTAAAAAATATTCAGCTGAACATAGTTGCGTAAATCCAATATTTTACTCCAATCAGAAGCAAGAAATGTCAACGTCTTTTGTTTTGAAGATCATGCCTTTTGTGAAAGCGATTTAAGCATTTCTTTTGGGACAGTGCAAGTCTTAATGGAGAACAACTATTTATAAAAATTGGTTATATGAAAGCATGGAAGGCGTTAGGCAAATCAATTGAACATATATATATGGTGACTGGGGGAGTCGTACTACCCCTTGTGACCGTATTTTGATGAAATGACCAAAACTATTCTAGGAAATGTTGGGCATGTAATTATTGATGAGTGTGGTGTTTTTGATAGAGCATTTTTGGCATTTGGGCCTGGCATTAAAGGATTTGTATACTGTCAATCTTTGCTTTGCATCAACAACACACATTCATACGGTAAATACAAAGGTACCATTAGCACGCTTTTTGATTAAATCTGTCATACGTAAGTTCCAGGCTAGCAACGCACTTAATTGTCAAGAACATCATCAGAAAACACAAAGCGATTTGGTCGAAATCATGTCACAAACATAAAAATGGCTCGAAACCCCTTTTGATGACCTCTTTTGGGCCCAAAAACCTCAATTGCAGTGCTTTGCATTATAACTCTTGTAGCTTTCTGAATTAGCTCTAGATACAACTTTCGTTTGGCCTAAATAGGCTTATGGTTTTAAAGTTATTCCTGTTTCCGTGAACGCATGTCAATCAACTCAAGAGTTTCAAATCTCTCATACTTCAAATCATCCCGGAATGCTCGAGTCTTATCCCATCCTTCGTATCCCTCCAGGGGATATGGGATATTATATCCAGCAGAGGGATATGAAATTTTGTATCCCTCAAGGGGATATGAAATTTTGTATCCCCTGAGAGGGATACGAAATTTCTGCTGCATAAGGGGGAGGGATCCAAATTTCTGTTACATGGTCCCAAATCTCACCTACTCCCACCTAACCTACCTCCTATAAGTACTCTAAGGCTTTACCTTCATTTGAATTGTTTTTTCCTTGAACTTTTGGACTTCTAGAGCTCCAAGATCCTCATTAATGCCTGTCATCTCCTTCCCTACGACCATCAGACATGGCATGGGCAACTAGAACGTTGCACAAACATTTTTCCATTATTATTTGGACATCTGCAAGCATAAATACAAAGCTTTTGGACAGAATAGGAAAATTTCGGATTTCTTGAACATTGAAGCTAAATTTTTGACATAGCTAATCAAGTCAATGCATTTTCTACTCAACAAAGAAGACAGAGGGCATTTTAGTCAAAGTTTAGAATTAACAAGGATATTGTTGTTCTATTGTAACACTTTGTACTCAACCATTGTCTGAACTCGTACAACAATTGTAATCAAATACTATATGATGAATGATTACTATAAAGTGGATATGGGCGTTAGTGTTAAACCACTATAAAAAGTCGTGTCTCCCGCATTTACTTTACTACATCTTTGGATTACTGTGTTTACATTAAACATACATTCTGGTGTTGGCGTGCGTGGAGTCCCCGACAACTTCCCATGTCAACAGATACCTTACAAGTTGCAACTAGAGTAGGTACGAATGATCAACTATACCCTTTGGCTTATGGGATTGTTGAGTCTGAATCAAGCAATAGTTGGGGTTGGGTTCTTTGCTTGAATGCGAACGTTCATTCATAGTGTTCACAATCGACATATCCCTTTCGTTTCTGATAAATCGAAAGGAATACCGACTGCCTTGATGACTCATTGGAGATTCCCTCACAATCATAGATTCTGTGCAAGGAATTTAAAAGCCAATTTTCAAGCTGCTGGATTTAAAGATAAAAGGTTGATGGGTTTATTTTATGCCGCAACATGTGTTTCGAAGGTGGCTGAATATCAAAAGATTCCTGAGGAAATTAAAATAACCAATGTACACGCTCACAATTGGATTGAGCGTAGTTTGTGGGGGGAAGGAGGAGAGTTGAAATTTCTGCAAGCATGACGTAGGAAGATTTCATGTCATGATGACAAATGCTTCTGAAAGCTTTAATGGTGTACTTAGAGGTGCACAATCATTGCCCATCAAAGATTTAGTTACTCGCACGTTCTTTTGGTCAGTAGATTATTTTGTAAATGAAGAGAATTTGGTACGTCATCGATGGCTAGATTAACCCCAAAATGGGAGACAAAGATAGCTAAAAGGTAAAGTGAAGCAAAACGTTGCCACATTGTTTGATTTAGTGTAAACGAGTAGGTAGTGATTCACTATTTTGGCAATGAGTATAAGGTAAAAATTGATGGAAACACTGTTGGAGAAAGGAGTTTTGATGACAACAACCTTATTTCAATATTAGTTGATTATAAAATATATACTAACAATTTTATCTAGAATATATGTACGTATGCAGGATTTATATATAGGAATCAATAATAAAGACTGTACAGTTTAAAGATATTAGAGATTCATAATTCAGAGATGATTCAAGACTCATGAGTATTCAAGATTTCAAGAGTTCAGGATAAATAAGCAATAGAGTCTAGATTATGTAAGAAACTGAATAGCACTTCGGGTTCAAATTTAAATTCGAATTCTGTTTTTCAAATTTCTGATTTCAAATTCTATTTTCAAATTCTATCTTTTCTCTCTATCTTCTCTATTTTATTTTCTTTACTTTACTTTTGATGTCAAACTCAAGTTTTGTAAGTTTTATATATTTATACTTTTATATATTTTATATTTATATAGTTTTAACTCTATAATTTTATAATATGCTTATATAATTTATATTATGTTTTCATTTGATTTCCTACTTTATAATATTCATTTATAACGCAATGTTTTAAATCAAGAATTTCCAAAAATTATATATATGTATGTATCAAAACATTTGAAAAATGCTCAAAATTTAGTTTTACACATGTATATGTCGAAGTACATTTACGCCCATGTCGATGTATAACTGTCATTTTTTCAAAATTGAAAGGAAGTGACTTTTCACTATTTGTGACGGTTCATAAATGTTGCAAACAATTACATCTTCATTCCCTTTCCTTATACCATTATATCTTCTCATTTTTATGATTTCTACACTTATACTCTGCCAAATTCAATTCTGTTTTCATTAAATTTATTCTCCTCTCACTCCCTACTCAATACTCTATGAATCAAGTGCTATTGAAGAGTTATAGGGCTGTTTGTAATTGTTTGGGTTGTGTAAGTAATCGGTGGTATCCCTTGTAGCCACGAAATCAAGAATGGGTAATCGGTGGTATCCCTTGTAGCCGTGAAATCAAGGTGGATATACTTGATCAAGTATGTATGGAATCGGTGGTATCCCTTATAGCCATGAAATCAAGGAGGGTTGTAATTGGATATTGATATAGTAATAAAACTACACAATCCAGCGTTGCATGGAACTGGACGTAGGAGCAATCTGAACCAGTATAAAATCCGGTGTGTTCTTTCCTTTTCTACACTTTATTTTTGTTTATCTTTGTGTTTGATTCTTTGATTCTGTGTCTACGATTGTTTATGTGGTGTTTGATTCATATATTAGTTCACTTAAGTTTTAGATTTTGTTTAAATTCTCAAAAACACTATTCACCCCCTCTAGTGTTTATTTTTCCTTAACGATCCATTTTGCAATCCCTAACAATTGGTATCAGAGCAAGGTCTTTCAAAAAGTTCATAATCTGATTTTTTGAAAATAGTGATAATGGAAACCAACACTGGTAGCAATAATAGTTCTTTTGTAGAGGGTCAGTCCACTGAAAGACCACCACTGTTTAATGGTAGTAATTATTCATGTTAGGCATGTAGGATGAAAATATATTTACAATCAGTAGGATTAGACACATGGAATAGTACACAAAATGAATTTGTTGAACCCACAACTACTTTTGCACAATGGACAAATGAACAAAAGACTACTGCACAAAGTAATTCTAAAGCCATGAATATTTTATTTTGTTCATTAGATAGGAATGAGTTTAATAGAGTGTCAATATGTAAAACTACTTACGAAATTTGAAGAACTTTACAAGTTACTCATAAAGGAACTAGTAAAGTTAAACAAGATAAAATAGCAATGTAAGTTAATCAGTTTGAGTTATTGAAAATGAACGAGAACGAGTCTATTTCAGATATGTATTGCATATTTCAAGAGATAGTGCATTCATTAACAGCACTTGGAAAAACTTATTCCAAAGTAGATCAAGTCAGAAAAATATTGAGTTCATTGACCCCAGAATGGGATCAGAAAACTTTGGCAATTGAAGAGGCCAATGACGTCAATGAAATGAAGGCTGAGGAGTTAATCGGAAATCTGATGTCTTATGTAGTCCAATTACAGAAGGGAAAAGAAAACATGTCGCCTGAAATAAATCTATTGTACTAAAAGCAACACCAAATGATTCCGACTCGAGTAGTGAAGATGATAAAGAAACAACTTTTATGACAAACCACTTTAGAAAATTTCTGAGATATAGAAGGAAAAATTATAACCAAGGAAGCTCAAGAAGTAATGATGGTCGATGTTATAACTACATCAAACTAGGCCATATAAAGAAAATGTTTCCACATCCAGATAAATCGACTCAACAAACAAACAACAACAATTCGTCAAGAAAAAGAACGAAAGCATATACGGCAACATTAGATGATTCAGATTCGTCATCATGTGATGAAGAGCCAAAAATTGGAAATTCGAATATGTGCTTTACGACAATTCAGAATTCAGAATCTTTCAAAGAAAAGGATCTAAAAACCGGGTATGCCTTAATTAATTTTTAAATTTATTTGGTTGAATGGTTGCTTTGTTTGATTGCTTTGTTTTGAATTTAAAATCTTTAAAATTTAAACTTGAAATTTGAATTCAAATTCGAAATTTGAAGTTTGAAATTCAAAATAATAATATAATAATAAATAACAAAAAAAAATTAAAATTTGAGTGTTTGTTAGAACTAGAATTATTTCAGGAAATCGTTAAACCTTAAATATAAATCGATAATATAAATTTCAATTCAGAAAAATTTAATTTCCTTTGAAAATAGGCACATATGTCGACATACATATGTCCATATGTTGACATATATTGACCAAAAATTTGAAATTTAAAATTTTAATTTCAAAGGTTTAAACTTTCAAACTTCCCTCCAACTTTTCACCAACTCCTAAGGTCTGAAAAGGTGTCATTTAAGTCTGAAAAGTTGTGCCTATTCAATTCATATCCATCCAATTTCTATATATACACCTATTCTCTCTACCTTTCATTCACAACTCAAATCAATATTCTTCATATCTATTCTCTTCAAAACTATCAATTCAATGGCTTGCTCAAGTTCAACTCACAAACTGAAGTTAACCAAAATCATCAAAGGTTATTTTTATAATGACAAAGAGACTATCAAGACTGTTAACTATGTAGCGAATGCTAAAGTTAACAGAGTTCTTTTGCTGTCTTTAGTGATTTTCCCTCTTATGATCATACACCTCTCTTTCAACAAAACGAAGTCTTGAGTCTAATTGACTCTCATGATAATGGAAAAGTGTGTTGTCTTAAACTTGTCAAGATGTTTTATGTGAATCTTAATCGCGAATTTTACGAAGGCAACGAAGATCAAATTTGGAGTTGCGTCAAAGGCACGCGAATTGTTCTCGGTGCCGAACTCTTAGGAAATATCTTGAATTGTTGAAGCATAGGCTCGGATTTTGTTATCGATGAAACCGATTTAGAGACCAATCATGACATATTCAAAAGCGATGCTCACATGGATTTCAAAAATCGCTTTTTCCATCCAAAAACAAGAATTGTCAACCTCCTCCTTCAATATACCATCAATCCCCGCTCCGGAAACTTCAATAATCCAACTCTCAAAGTCCAAAAAGCTCTCTTTGATATTATGGGTGGCTATAACATTAATCGGGCCAATATGATCCAAAATGAAATCAAGCCCACAGAATTGTCATCAAGAGAAAACACTCTCTAACATGGTGTTTATCTCACTCGTATCTTCAAATACTTTGGAGTTGATCTTCACGGAGAGAATTTGTGCCTAGAAAAGTATTTGAGCCATCAAACATACATCTCATGCAAATTCCTCTCGCTTTCCAACCATATGAGACATTTGAAGCCAAACAAGCCCGAATGCAACAAGAACAAGTGCCAATGGAAGCCAAAGAAGAAGAGATTCTTTAGAAAGTGTTGAGTGTCCAACAGACACTAGACACATTTCCAAAGAGACGATTATTCAAAATCAAGTCAAGATTGCTAATAATCAAAAGAAGCTTAAGAAGGACTTTACAAAAATGATCAAATTCGTAGGTAAGATTGAAAGAAAGCTTGGAATCCCAGCTCCCTCATCATCATTCGAAAACTAATTTATCTAGTTTAATTTATCTTCATGCATTATCTTATGCATTTGCTTATATTTTACTGTCGAGTCTCGTATTTAGTGTGTCTTAATTAGCTGGATGTATTTTCTTTCTATGAAGTAATGATTAGAGTTTTATTTGTGTTACAATTATCTTCAAGTTACTGTAAATAAATCTTAGAATTACTTATAATATAATATAAGATCAAAAGATTCAAAATTCAAAATTTTCAATTGCATATGCCGACATACATTTATGTATATGTCGACATATAACTGCCAGATTTCAAATTTTAAAATTAAATAACTACTCATATCCATTCAAAATCCAAGGAATTCCGGACCCTATTTAAGCCTATTTCTTCCAGAAATTTTATTATTTCATTTCTTATACTCTCTTATTCACTTCCTCTCAAATTCATGGCAAATCTAATTCATAATCTTTGTGAAAATCTTGAAGAAACATTGAATTCTTTCAAGAATATCCTCTCTATAGTTCTACGAAACCAGCATCATCTCGAATTAAGCCAAATAAAGATGTGTGAACAACTAGACAAGCATTTTGATGCAATTCAGTGGCTAATTTCGTCTCTTTACAGATATGAAGATAACAATCTTGTTAAAGCTCCACCAACCAAAGAAGTTGAAGATTGAGAAGTCATCAAGAAGGATCCAATCTTTGGAGAGGACAATTGGATTGAAGTCCCAAGAAATGTTTAATTAATAGGTATGGTTGATATGATTAATAGTTTGAAATTTGAATTCTATGACTTCAAACTTGCATATACATATATATATATATATGTATATATATATATATATGTATATATTAAACATATGGTGTGGTGTGCTTTGATTTGATTTGGTTTGTATATTTAACATCAAACATATGTAATAATAAATAATACTTGGATTAGTTCGGATTGATGATTGCTAATCCTGATGTTAGGAATTTCTATTATAAGATTATATGGATTAAGGAGGGAGTATTCTACTTTAGGAATTACTTAGTTACTTATAGGTTTTATTTAGATAGTTATACGATTTAGCGAGAGTAGTTTTAGAAAAAAAAAATTTGATAATGCCAAAGGGGGAGAAATTATAAAATAAAGACATAGTTTATAGGATCCATATAGACAGGGGGAGTATTAGAAGGATCATCATCAACAGGTAAATACAAGTATGATATTTTATAAACTAAGGTTGTCATCATAAAAAAGGGGGAGATTGCTGGAGAGTGGAGTTTTGATGACAACAACCTTATTTCAATATTAATTGATTATGAAATATATACTATCACTTTTGTCTAGATTATATATATATATATATATATATATATATATACACATACATATGCAAGATTTATATACAGGAATTATTAATGAAGACTGTACAGTTTAAAGATATTAGAGATTTAGAATTCAGAGATGATTCAAGACTCATGAGTATTCAAGATTTCAAGAGTTCAAGACAAATATAGTAATAGAGTTTAGATTATGTATGACTCTGAATAGCATCCAAATTCAAATTCATATTTAAATTCAAATTAAGTTTTTCAAATTTTCGGTTTTGAGTTATATCTTTCTCTCCATCTTCTCAATTTTATTTTCTTTACTTTAGTTTTGACTTCAAACTCAAGTCTTGTAATTTTTATATATTGGTACTTCTATGTCTTTATAACTCTATAATTTTATAAATATATTTCTATAATTTATATTTATGTTTTCATATGATTTCCTACTTTATAATATTCAGTTATAACACAAAGTTTTAATTAAGGAATTTCCAGAATTATATGCATATATATATGTATATATCAAAACACTTGAAAAATGCTCAAAATTTAGTTTTACACATGTATATATCGACATATATTTATGCCTATGTTGACATATAACTGTCATGTTTTCAAAATTGAAAGGAAGTGTCTTTTTACTATTTGTGACCGTTCAGAAACGTTGCAACCTTTCAAATTGTAATAACCCGGAAATCCAAGCCAATTTAAAATTTTTATTTTGGCAATTTTAGTGAATTTTGAATATTTAAAACCAATTATTTTAAATAATAGCGACGAGAAATTTATTTTGAATAGAATTAAAATGTATATATCTATATAGATCGTCGTTTGAATATAAATATATATTTGTATTTATAAAAGGAATTGAAAATGGCGCGGTAGTTTGAAAATTCAATTTCAAAATTCAAATGAATGTACAGGATTCAAAATAAACCGGATTTTAGCAAAACCAAAAATATTTGAATCTAAATGTGAATATCTTTCCAACAAATCCGAAAAATTGAAATTTCATAGCGGGGATAAAAAGTTATGCCCAGTTGAAAATTCAGAATAGTTGCTATGGAATCCTAGCCCTTAAAAATAGAAATTTTGCAAATGACATCGGTTTTCGACGAAACCACTTTTGCTGGATCCGTGATGTCTAGCTATTGCTAGGTTTCCAAATTCATAATTTTTTGAATCAGTATGTGAGCGTGGCAAAGGAAAACGCGTTTAACCAGTTTCAGTTGATTTTAATCGACTGGAAAATGGCCATATTTCAAACGGTCTCAGAATTCAACGAAATTAGTTTTGTTAAGACCGTATCATCAATACGAAGCTAGAAAATATTTTTTGGGAATTTTTAGAGTCCATATGTGACTCCAGTAAATTGAAATGTGCGTTTGAATTTAAAATATAATGATTTATATTTTAAATTTAAACGAAAACTGATCGAAATGATAGAATTGACTTTCGAAACACATCACATTGTATTCGAAATGGGGGTAATTAGCTAGGGACGACAGTCGGTGGGTTTGATTTGGGGTTCAAAAGAAAAGTATACTTTTTGTGAAAATAAAAAATATATATATATAATAAATAAAGTTTTATAAAAGCCCCTCCCCCTTATTTCTTTTCCCCAAACACCCGTTGACCCCCATCATTCAAAAATCGATCCACCAAAAGAAAAGACCCGCGACCTCTTCTCCCCTGGCGCTCGACGTCGTCGACCCCCTCCCTTTTTTCTTCCGCCGCAGCGCCAGTGGTTGACCCTCGCTCCTCTCTCCTCTCACCCCCTTCTCTGTCCAAGACTGCAGCGTTTCCTCTCATTTTTCGAGATGTCCAGGCCACCGAGTTGCGGGGTGTTGCTGGCGCATGAGGGTGGCGTCGACGGCTTCCAGGTGCCACCTCATGATCAACGTCTGGCGTCCTATTTTGAGCGTGAACCTGAACCCTAAATCTGAGTGTGGGTTTCGACAGTTTCTGGGTGACAAAACAATAAAGAACAAGTTCTTCTGGTCCATGCTGAAATCAATAATAAGTTAGTTTTTATTTTATTTTTAATTTAGTGATTGAGCAGTAATTAAATTTTTATATGAAAAACATGGTTTTAAAAAAATTAGATTTTATCTAGATAGCATTGATTTTTAAATGTGATGTTTATATACAAGCATTGTGATTTGAAATAATAAAAATATGATTTTTATATTATAGAGATAATAAAAATATGATTTTTATATCATAGGAAAAATAAAAATATGATTTTTATTTATGTAGGATAATAAAAATATAATTTTTATTATATTAGTAGCGGTATAAAAATAGAAATTTATCTACATAGTAGCGGTAATAAAAATATAATTTTTATTATATTACCAGCGGTATAAAAATAGAATTTTTATCTGTATAGTAGCGGAATAAAAATATGATTTTTATATATGTTCACTACACGGACGACGAAAGTGACAAAAGGCGAGCACGGCGAAGTCTTCTACATAAGAAGAGTCGTGGCATTTTGTTTAGCTAGTCGGTGAGAACTCCTCAATTTTATTTTAATTTCTAGTTTGAAATATATACTAGGATGCAGACGGAGTTTAGTAGCACCCGACACCCATCGTCCACAGACCATAGATGACTTGTTCGTTTAATTGATGTGTTGTGATAGTTGATTGTGTGATGTGTAATGGAATAAAATATTTTATAGTTGAAAATATTTTATAGTTAAAAATATAATTTTTAACGTTTATATAAAATAAAGATTTATAAACAAATCGAACAATTTGTTTATATACACACATTTGACTGATATTGATTGGGACGATAAATATTACACATCGCCCAACTGCACAAATAAAATATGTGTTTGATTGATTGAAACCCCACACGGGTATTGGGATGATATATGACATACACTAATCCCAATAATTAGTTGTATGTCGATCGATTAATTGATAGGCTATTATAAGCGTTAAGTATTTATATTTAATGCTTATGCAGTTGTATTTTGCACTCTGGATGATGGTTGATTATTTATCATTGCTATTATGTACATGTGTTGTAGAAAATCCATATAATTAACATTATATGGTAATTGATTGGGCCTCATTCCAATATAGAAAATAAATTCATGTGTTGAATAGAAAATAAATTCATGTGTTGAATTGAAAAATATTCATGTGTTGAATAGAATAAACATTCATGTGTTGAATAAAAGCCATGTTGATTAGATTGACGCCATTTTGACGTGAACGATATTTATATCGATTATATTCATTTTTCAATGAATATTGAAAGTGATTTCAAAATTCGAATTAAATTGAATAGATTTGAAATTCGAATTAAATTGAAATTGAATTAAAATCGATTTGAAATGAAATTAAAATGAATTTATATTGAAAAATTCGATTTTGATTTGAATTTGAAAAGGAAGTTGAAATAGTTTTGAAAACGAATTTAAACGATTTATAAAATACGTTTTGAAAGAAAATCGACGAAATATATATGTGTATATATATGTGTATATATATATATATATATATATATATATATATATATATATATATATATAGAATGGCCTGAATAGAACGCGCCGCGATGCGGCAGTTCGCGAATTTCGACCATTGACTTCGAATTGACGTTATGGGAGATCCGACCGTCGGATTCCCCTAAAACTAGAACCGTTGGGTTAGTATTGAAAAGAGCTTTCTAACGAATAATAGAGATTTGAAATCTAACGGCTGGATTTGGAATTATGTCGATATCAAATTAGGAAAAGGTCGTTGTAAGTGCAGTTCGATGGCCGTTGGTGGAAATCGACTGTACGGGCCTGGATAAAATTATTAAAAATACTAATAATTAGTGTACAATCATAAGAAATGATTTATGAAGAATTGGGATGAAAAACTCCATATTTGAAAACGTAAAAGTAGATTTTTATCGAAATGATCTAGTTTTGAACTAGAATTTGGAATGGATTTGAATCGAAATTATCTTTGGAATATTTCGATGTTGGATTTCGTGATTATACATATATTGTTATGGAAATTTGAAAGATATATTTATATCGTTATTTCCAATACGATATTTGTTGGTCGTAGAATTTGATATTGAATATAAGCCGATATATATTCTATTCAGAGCCTTGTATTTAATATCAAATGTGATTTAGGTTTGTTGTGAATGGTGTCTTCATTAACACTGTTCTTAAACCCAGTTGAGAAAAAAAAGATTAAATCTTTTTATTTAGATCTAATGAAGTGTACCAATTAAATGGTATTTAATTGGAATTGAATTTGAATTGATTTTTGGGTTTATCGTGGTCAGTGTTTTAAATAACACTTGTTCTTTAACGATAATCAATGGAATGTGAATTTGGGTTGTCGTGAATGGTATCTTTAATAATACTGTTCTTAGAACCAACTGAGTTAAGAAAATCAGAAACTAACTGGAGATTAGTTAAGTTGAATGGTTTCTTGGGTATTGATCTGATGTTGGTTTCGGCCTTCGGGGTTAATACTTAGGGAATTGCTCACTTGCTATTTTACGGTTAAAAGCTAATAGAATGGAATGTGATTTTGGGTTTATCGCGAACCGTGTTTTAAACGACATTGATTCTTTAACCCAGTTAAAGATTAAAACTAAGTGGAGTTTTAATGAATCTTTAATTAGATTGAAAAGATCGAGAATGGAGTATCACCAGTTTTACTCCAAACGATAGTTAAATCTTTAATTAGATTTGAACGTGAAATGGTAATTGAATTTGCCAATAACACCGTGGCGTTAGATATGAAGTATGACCAGGTCTACTTCATGGGATAAATACGTTGGGATTGGGAAATAAAATAAATGATTACTTCAGTGTAGTTCGCTAATACCGACTAGTCTGAAATGATATTCATAGAAAGATTAAAGAATAAATTTAAAGAATTTATCTTTGATGAAATTAATGGGAACCTCTCCCTAAGAATGCGAAATTTAGCAACTAACAAGCTTCATTTTTCTTTATTTAGCATTGCGCTGTTGTTTTATGCACTGGTGTTCTTGGGAGGAAACCCGTTCCGTGTTATACGGCGTGGTCCCTTGATTTACCGAACTTTAAAATAAAGAATAATAACTGTTTTAGTTCTCACACCAGTCACATGACTGACCTGGAGTTTATTGTTTTAACCTAAACTCTGGGTGCCCTTATTTTGACACGGGCAGCTAGTAGTTTTGGTTTTGCAGATTTGTATTCACAGGATCCTGATTTACAGCTAGAATTATACTCGGAAAGCTCTGTATCCGCGTATTCCTTTCAGTTGTATTATTGTATTATTTTTCCATTGCTATGCAATTTATTGTAATCTCTGATATTTATCGAATGTATTTTTTTCATTCATACTCTATATATTCTTGTATTCTGATGAATTGTTGTAATATACAATGAAATATTCTTCTGCCTATGTTCTGATTCGTCTTGTCCTCAAAGTAATTCGTTCTTTCTCTTCTCTTCGGAGACTGGGGAAGTTCGGATCGCTTCACAAATGTTACAGATAGGAGCTGATTTCGAATTTTATTATCATTCTTCTTCTCCATCTTCATTCCCTTTCCTTATACCAATAATTCTTCTCATTTTTGTGATTTCTACACTTATACTCTGCCGAATTCAATTTTGTTTTAATTAAACTTCGTCTCTTCTCACTCTCTACTCAATACTCTATGAATCAAATGCTATTGAAGAATTATAGGGCTATTTGTATTTGTTTGGGTTTTGTAAGTAGTCGGTGGTATCCCATGTAGCCGTGAAATCAAGGACGGATAATCAGTGGTATCCCTTGTAGCCGAGAAATCAAGGAGGATATACTTGATCAAGTGTGTGTGGAATCGATGGTATCCCTTGTAGCCGTGAAATCAAGGAGGGTTGTAATTGGGTATTGATATAGTAATAAAACTCTGCGCAATCCAGCATTGCATGGGACTGGACGTAGGAGAAATCCAAACCAGTATAAAATCCGGTGTGTTCTTTCCTTTTCTGCACTTTATTTTTGTTTTTGTTTGATTCTGTGTCCAAACCAGTATAAACATCCATAGAATTACTTCCAAACCAGTATAATGGTTTGGATTTCTCCTTGAATTTTTGTTTTTGTTTGATTCTGTGTCCAAACCAGTATAAAATCCAAACCAGTATAAACTTCCATGTGAACTCGTAATGGTGGCTTGTTCCAGTGTAGCTAATGGTGCTAATAGATTTCATCTTGAATTTGCTTTAGGGTGGTATTCGGTGCAGAATTACTTCGTAGCTTACAAACAAGAGTTTCGTCCTATTCTAAATAAATGTTACTGGAGTGCATTCGAGGGATGGGTTGTTTTGCCGCCAACAGTGCATATAGCACCTGAGAGGCCGAGATCAATAAGAGTTAAAGGGACCATGGATGAAATGCGTGCTCCTAAAACGAATAGATGTAGTAAGTGCGGAGTGATATGTCATAAAAGGAGTCATTGTAATTCAGTAAATTCGATTTTTAGTATTATTGTGTATGTTTGAATGACATGTAATAATATTGCTTGTAGAAGAATTGCTTTCATTCGTACATTGATGACACTTTGCAATGAGCATACATTGATCACCTTCATTCGTACAATTATGCACTAAATACATAGATTGATACATTTTTACAAACTTCATTTTCAAATCGAATACAATAATTGGGATACATAGTTACAAGCTACAAATCCAAACTACTCATTGAGATATCTTAGGAGTTTGGACTCTAAGTCCGAATTGAGTAGTTTCAAATGGAAATTTTCCTTTTCCAAACTTATTTTTTGTTCCGCCATATCTTGTTTTAGTCATTCATTTTTATCCAGCATTTCCAATGCATACTCATGTTCTCTTTGGCACATCAGAGGACCAACAAACTCACTATACTTACAACATCGGAATGAATTCAGATAACACCTATTCAAATTATAGTTAGTACATTTGTGGATCATACGACTCGTACTAACACTTTTATTTTTTTCCACAATCACATCGCATACTCTACCGTAATAACAAAAAAAAATTGGTACAGGATCACTGATAGCTAATGCTCAACCACGATTAACATATCTACCACCATCCACCACGACGAAATACTTTCGTGGTCCACCGGGAAGATATCTGGTTGTTCAAACAATTCAGACGTATCCGCTTCGGAGAAAATTTCTTTATCTGGTCGATGACAATTAGGTGTCACTTGGGCTTGTGGTGCCAAATCAACATCCATCATGTTCTCATACGATCCAAACTCCAAACTATCCCAATACTTCATTAAAGTCTCATCGTCAATTTCCTACTGATTCATTCTACCTAATGATGAAATAAAATTTAGAGGAAAAAATTGTATAACATTCAATGTATGAGAATAGGGAGAACATCTTAGCTAAATAAAATTACCTTTGATTTTGAGGTAAATTCAGCTAAAGAGCGCAAGTACACAAACCAATGCTATAGAATTTTTGTGTGAAAACGTAAATGGGGTATTGGGTTTTATTTTGGGAAGGATTTGGTAAAGTAGGTAGATGAAAAAGTAAGTGAGAGAAGAGGGAGGATGAGATATTGGTAAAGTAGAATTTATAGCTGTTGTGCCCCGGGCGCAATTTAGGATTGCACTAGTAAGAACAATCCGGGATTGCTCAAATGGGGCACAATCCTAAATTGCGCGCCAGGCACGCTACAGAGAGCACATTGCTCTTTGTCGAAGTGCCCTCTATTTGGTTACAGGTGCAATCTCAAATTGCTCCCGTAAGAAAACAGAGAACAAATTGCTCTCTACAAAAATTACAGAGAATAAAATGCTCGCTATAACGTGCCTAGGGTGCAATTCAGGATTGCGCCCCCTTTACGTAATCCTAATTGCGCCCACTGGCGCGATCCTAGATTGCGCCCCAGGTAGAAAACAAGGAGCATTTTTTAAACATATCATCCATTCAATACAATGCATCGATAACATGACATACCGACCATTCAACATATTGACCAATGATCGAAATCAACATTAGATCAATACTCAGAAAATCATTTATCTCAACTAATTTCTAGTTAGGTTCCAATTTCTCGACTCTTTATTTTAATTCTTGATCAACATGTATTACCCTATTTCCTTATTTTTTAAAATACTCGTGATTATATTTGGGAAAATAAATTCCAAAACTTACTTACTTCATTGCTTTGAATCAAACCTGTTCAAACATATTTACTTGGTTTAAATTCTAATCCAATTTAACTTATCAACTAAAAATCTATTCAACTTTACCTCGATTAACTAGGGCCCATTCGATTCAATCCTCTTGACTTTTCTATTTAAATATTATAGTTTTTGAATCCGAATTCCCATTTTTATTTTAAATCAGTTTGAAATCGTTCATTGTAAATCAAACACCTCTGATTTTTTTTTTAAAACAACTTGTTTCTTCCAACAATCTTTCTTAGGCAACAATCCATCAAAAATGAATACTAGTTATGTTGCAATCATTATCAGTATTATTCCCTAGCAACTGAAGTTGAGTTCAGTGCTATATTCCTTTCAAAATCCATTCAAAAATGATTTTTATCCAAATCTTACCAAAATAATATTATATTCTTGAAAATATATTTCTGACTTACCGGGATTTCAAATTCAAGTTCCAGTATGAATTTAGTTTTGGTTTATCTCATTTGAATAATTTGTCCCTATCCAAATTCAATCTGGTTTTATATAACCATCTCAATGTTATAATTTGATACCAGATTATAATAGCAACCATCACATCCATTTATAATAATTTCAGGAAATTATTCTTTTGTATCAAAATATAATTTTGGATAAAATTATTCTGTTTATCCAGTTTTTAAAGCAATACTATGTCGAATTACCTGTTCAACAGTTTAGAAACACCTATCGATACAGTTTGTAATCCATATTGATCAGAATCCATAAACCACTCAACAAACCAATCAATACAATATAAAACAGTTTTTATATCAATTTACAAATACGCGCTTATGTATATAAAATCAAACGCAAACTTGGGTATTACTAACCCCATCTCTATCGAGTTACGCGCCAGAGGCAAGGTTATTACTAAACCATTGCTCTTATACCAATTGTAACAGCCTGATAATTCTGATCCTGATCATTAACTCAAATACATATCATGTATCACATATCGACTAATCAAGTAACAGAAACTAACAGATCGTTAATAGAAAGAAGTTAGAGGGTGAGAATAGAAAGAAAGTTAGAATAGAAAAAATAAGAACAAAACACAACAGAATCAGAGTATCACGAATCTCACATCGGAATTGAATAAAATATATTATATAATAATACTTGAAATACAGACTGGTAATTGTACTCACATACATTATCAGAGTACGATTCATGTACAATACAGTGGAAATAAACTCTATATATCTAAACCCAAAGCTTCCTGTTCCAATCTCCTTCTAGTGCATCTGTAAAATCTTGAACTATTTGACTGCCCGTATAAATTTGGGCACCCAAGAGTTTAGGGAAAACACAGAAAATAAACTCTGGGTCAGTCATGGTATTGGTGCGAGTAAAAGATTTTAAAACAGTTTGATTTAACATTCAAAAATCCTTTTGAAAGAAATGATAATTGTAAGACTGATCCACACATAAATACGAATGGTTTTTACCTTACGATAACCCCAAACATTCTTGATGCCAAAACTATTCTGATATTATAATAGTGTCTAAATCAAATAAATAGCAGTCTAGTAGAACGCTTGCATCTCTGCCCAATATCCATAGTATACAATCAAAACCGCGGGCACTTATTGGGCATTGGATTCCTACTATGCCAAGGTATGGAACCACCTGCCGATAGTGTGTCTCTAAAGGGGAACACAGTAGGTTCAACAAGAACATCTTGCAACCCGGCCACACATGACCAACCACTCATTTTGCTTGTGTGCATCGAATGTTTATCACCAACGATTGTGTATGGCAACTATTACCAGAAAGGGACAACATTGAAACGAATAAAGAAGGAAATGAATTTTCTCTAGATAGGTGATAATACACCCTACTTGGGAGCGACCCACTTAGCTATGCTGCCTGCCTGATTTTTTGTCATTTCCCAGTTGATGAGGCTTGAGGTTAGAATTTACCTTTAGAACATTTAGTCACCATTTACTTTGAATGCAACATTTTCAGATTCGTCAAATCATTAATTGATGTTGACAAATGTACTCTAGGTGTAAAAAAAGGGCCATTCTTTGCCACCAACTCGGTATATTTGCAAAATCGATGTATGTGATTTTTAGGAAATACTCTATCAGACATTTGTCCATACAAGTCATCCAGGAACAGGATGAACCGAAGGCACTCTCCTACCGCATTCAGTATAGGAATCACCCAATGGATCAGTAGTGAATATTCCTTGCAAATCGAAGATTTCAATCACAAAAGAATTACAAGTTATAATAACTCTGGCGGCCATCAGAGAAGTTAAACAAGTAATTGTTTCGCTTATGATGATCTACAATATTCAATTTCTTCATTTATATAAGTATTGTAACACCCCACGTCCATTAATGTCACTCACAAAGGAAATGCATTAACTTCTATGGAGGTTTTAGGTGAATATAGAACAGTAAAATTTCAACAAGACAAATATAAAATAATAGTACTTGGAAATTTAAAAACTTTATTTCAATTGCAGCAGAAGTCAAAACATGTTTGATTACATCATAACACCATAATCAAAGTCAAGTACAATATCTATCTTGATAAAACAAGTACATAATCCCATTACATAAATAGCCAATAAAAAGAAAGATAACAAGCTGGACTTTACTTCAGCAGTCCAAGCTTTCCAAGAGATAAGCAATCCAATCAGACTCCACTGGAACTTGGCCCAACCTGAGGACCTGAAGGGAGAAAAAGATGAAAAAGAAGGGGGGGGTCAGACATAAAGTCTGGCGAGTATGATAATTCTATAATACTATTATCAAAATAACTGGACTAAGGCATAAGCTGGAAAACAAGGAAATGTCTATGAAAGAGCAGATTAAGGACATAGACAATCGCTAAAGGAAACGTTATAGGCGCTCCTAAATACTAAAGGATAAACACTATACTGCACCACACCAGTCACCCTAAAGATTGATTCCACTTAGCTTCACTTAGAAACTTTCTTAATGGCTTTACGTACTCCTAGCTGACTACATAGGTGCCGCCTGCCCCTATCTCCACTAGGTGTACCCCACTTCCCATTTTTCGATCGGCTCCCTACTCGTAGATACCCGTGCTGGCCCCACAGTGGGGTGTATCATTCCCCTAAAGTGGCAACCCGATATAACGGAGATGCACGGCTTATACCTACACGATGCAACAACGTCTTACCTACCAGCCCGGGTCCACACACGCATATGAAACCCGTTGGACTTGCGTTGCCACCGCTCCCTGTTTTGGCCTCTTATAGTCAAACCCAGTATGCGTGTCCCGTCCTCGACTTGGGTCGAGCCCACAAAGATACGTTTTGGGATACTGGTTGAAATGGGCCCCCATTATTTCCCACAAGCATTCCACCTAAGCTTGTCCCATTAGTCCATCCACTTAACCCACTTAGTCATGTTCATTTACATGTGTATTTGGTTAAGTCTAATCGTATTTCAAATGCCTCTAAAGGCAACCACTAGATTCCTCATGCCACCCAAGGCACCTACTTAACCCCCATGTCCCACCTTACATGATTATCTGGCTAAGTATTTCTTAATTCATTAAGGCCATAACCTCATAAAGACCTCTCACATTAGACTGGCATTTATGGCAGCTGGATTTGCCGGGCGGGTCCGGGCAGTCTTACACCTTAAAAGAGTCTAACCTCGTGTCTTTACAACTGTTATGCTTTAGTTTGGGCCTAGGACCTCTCACATTGGGCCGACATTTGTGACTACTGGATTTGCCGGGCGGGTCCGGGCAGGTTTACGTCACAAACGGGTCCAACCTCGTGTCCTAAGCATTGATTATTATTAATAATCCACTTTCCCCAATTTTAATAATTCCCTACTTGAATTATTAATTAATTCCAAATTTAACAATGTCCATAATTGACTCAATTATGGACATCCATTTAAGGCATGCAAAATCATATCAATTGCACCCCAATTTATTAATTTCCTAATATTACCCCTACCCCACGTTTGAACGTTTATTCGCAAAATGTATGCTAGACCCTATTAGTCTAACTCATAGCATAAAAGAAAATATTCACAACAACAACATATATATGTGACTAAATAAATCATAACAAGGGGTAAAACTTGCATACATTACAACTTGCATAAGGTTATACATGTCATGGATCTAAGGGTGTCAACTTATTCATAATTCACATAATATGATTTTGATCAAATTTCATAAACTTGTATAGGACATGTGTGAATCAACATCATTAACAATATGGTTTTATATGGGTACACCTAACCCAATAGGCAAATTCCCATAATCAAGATCTATTATAAAAAAAACATAAACTTTAAACATGATCCAATTCGCATAAATACTAACATCATGATTTTACAACTTGTATGATTCAACACAACTTAACATGACATCATTATCATATAACATAAGTATTTCAACATATGTGATAATATGAGATCTACGACATATATAAGATTTACAACATAGCATATCATAATTTGCAACATAGCATGATATGATTTACAACATAGCATAGCATGATTAATCACATATGACATAGCATAGGATTATTTACAACATAATCACTACAACATAACAACATATATATGATAACATAATAGCATAACAAGAGATCCACAACATAATTTACAAATACATAACAATTCATATCACTTTCTTGTGATCCATTCATAACTTAATCAAATTATTTTATAATAATATTGTGAGATTCATCATACTCACAATTTTAAAGAAGAGAAATAGAAAGAGAGAGAGCTTTTGATTTGATTTGAGTAGATTTAGTTTGTAGATGAGGCCTTCTTCTTCTTTAGTTTGTGACGGCTATGCTGAACTCCATGGCAACGGCATGTCGGTAACTCTCCAATTTTTCAAGTGATTTAGGGTTAGAGTCTACCCACTTATTTATAGATGTTAGGATTCATTTAGGCCATTAGATTTAACCTAGAAATAACCGCAACCATTCAGACCAGATGGGGTTTATCTTATTGACTCAGCAATGAGTCAGAAGTGACTCAGCAAACACTCAGCAAATTAATAAACTTCTATTCATGTTTACATTAACTGCCCATATATATATGAATATATATATATATATATATATATATATATATATATATATATATATATATATATATATATATATATATATATATATATATATATATATATATACACGCACCTATTCATGAATTCAAATTAATCCATAATTAACTTATGACCATTTCTACACATTAATTTTCCAATTAATGTCTTAATTCCATTTTTCGCCTTTTAAGGCAATTCACATATCTCAAATTTGTTATATGCCTTTTTAAGGCTATTTCGTGCAAATTCTCAATATTAATTCTTTTAATTTGTGAATATTAGTATTAACAGAAATACGGGGTGTTACATTCTCCCCTCCTTAAGGGATTTCGACCCCGAAATCTTCAAGTTTATATCCTATCATCAACCATCTACTCAATCAACAAACACTGGCATCCATTGTCCTTATAGACTTCTAATGCTTTCATGTTTAAATGCACAGTGTGTGTCTATGTCCGTATCTAATGCAAAATCAGGCGGTCCACTGATTCAGTTGACCTCCTTGATGCAATTCATGATAGTGCCATGCATCCATTATGTATGCAAAAGATCCTAATTGTTTACAAACTACTTCTATATGCGTGCACATCCATTCAACCGAATGCAGCATCTATATGATGGTACAACCATTATACATCCATTATACTAAATACATTCATTTATGCAATATGCAATATGTAGTGACTGAGCCGATCTAGTGCCTAAAGTGTGTGTATATACGCATCCACGAGCAACCACTAGCAACCACTTGCATCCATTTTGCATCCATCATACATAACATGTCTCAAACACATGTTTCAACCATAGGATTATCCTAACTAAAGGTCAAAGATACTAATGAGAGGACATACTAAAGATAAGATAAGATAAGCTAAGCGATAAAGGAGAAATTAAAAGACATACCCTCAAAAAGAAAAGGGTATAGCGAACGCATCTTCCCTTCTGTCTCCCAAGTAGCGTTGCTCTCATCATCTCCCCATTGCACTTTAACTAGTCTGACCTCTCGATTTCTCAACTTTTTGATCTCCGACCCAAGAATGCATGTAGGAGCTCGTCTAATTGTTGCATCACGCTCTATTTCCACCTCTTTAAGCAAGCTCGGCTCTACCACCTCCGCGGTCTTGTGCAAACACTTCCTCAAATGTGATACATGGAATACGTCGTGTACTCCACTAAGTTTCTCAGGCAACTCCACCCTATACGCCATCTTCCCAATCCTGTCTTTTATAGGAAACGGCCCTACAAACCTTGGCGCTAATTTCCCAACGGACCCAAAGCGAACAACATTCCGTAACGGAGACACTTTGATAAATACCATGTCCCCAATGTCAAACTCAAGATCTGTCCTCCTCTTATCAGCATACGATTTCTGCCTATCTTGTGCTGCTTTCATCCTCCTTCGAATCAAATCAATCTTCTCCGAGGTTTCCCTAACCATATCGGGCCCAAGTAGGATTTTATCGGTAGATTCCCACCAACATGTAGGCGAACGGCAAGGCCTTCCATAAAGAGCTTCGAAAGGTGCCATGCCAATACTAGACTGAAAGCTATTATTATATGCGAATTCTACCAACGGAAGGTGCTCTTCCCATGTAACCCCAAAGTCTAGGATACAAAGCCTTAAAAGATCCTCTAGAATACGATTCACCCTCTCGGTCTGGCCGTCCGTCTGCGGATGATATGCGGTGCTCAAATATAGCTGAGTCCCTACCCCCTCTTGTAAACTCTTCCAAAATTCGCTAGATGGGATCACGGTCGCTTACTATACTAGAAGGAATACCGTGCAAACGAACTATCTCTTTAATGTATACAGAAGCCAACCACGGAGCAGTCCTCTTACTTTTCACGGGAATAAAATGGGCGCTCTTAGTAAGTCTATCTACTATAACCCAAATCCCCGTATTACCCTTCCTTGATCTTGGTAATCCATCCACAAAATCCATTGAGACGCTTTCCCATTTCCATAGTGGAACTTCCAATGGGTGAAGCAACCCACCGGGTTTCTTTTGTTCCGCTTTTACTCGTTGGCACACCAAGCATCTAGCGACGTACTCGGCCACATCCTTTTTCATACCGGCCCAAAAGAAAACCCGCTTCATATCTTTGTACATCTTGTCTCCGCCGGGATGAATGGTCATCTTTGAGCGATGAGCATCATCAAGAATGGCCTTCCTTAAGTCTTCGTCTTGTGGTACACAAAGTCTATTATCCCTTCGTAACCAACCCTTATCGTCTAGGGTATACCTACGAAGATGGCTAGACGACTCCCCTCCTTTGAGCTTTTCTACTATCTCAACCAACTGGGGGTCGTCTTGCTGTGCCTCACCAACTCGTCCTAGAAGTGTAGGTCTAACCTCCAAGGATGCTAACAAACCAGGTACTAGGTCAACGGAGGGTCTAAAGTCAAACATGGAGATGAATTCTAAGCTTCGTCGTTCAACAAACAACGGACTCAAGGACAACCTTTTCCTACTTAAGGCGTCTGCTACCACGTTACCCTTGCCCGGGGTATATGCTATTTCAAAATCGTAGGAGGCTAGGAATTCCATCCACCGTTGCTGCCTTAAATTCAATTCCTTCTGAGAGAATAAGTATTTTAATGATTTGTGGTCAGTGAACAGTTCGAATTTCTCACCAAGAAGATAGTGACGCCAAGACTTAAGCGCGAAAACAATTGCGGCTAACTCAAGGTCATGCGTAGGGTAATTCTTTTCATGAACCCTCAACTGCCTTCCACCATAGGCTATTACTCTTCCCTCTTGCATGAGGACCGCGCCAAGTCCCATCCCACAAGCATCAGTATAGACGGTAAACGGTTTATTCCCGTCTGGCAGCACTAAGACTGGGGCTGAAGTTAAGGCTCTCTTTAAACGTTGGAACGCATCATCACAATCTTCGTCCCACGTAAAAACCAGGTTCTTCTTCGTTAACCGTGTTAATGGAGCTGATATTTTTGCGAAGTCTTTGATAAACTTCCTATAATAGCCAGCCAACCCCAAGAAACTTCTTACTTCGGTTACATTTTTAGGGACCTTCCAATCTTGGATGGCCACCACCTTTGCGGGATCTACTACTATCCCTTCCTTGGAAACCACGTGCCCTAAGAACCGTACTTCTTTCCTCCAGAAGTGACACTTAGAAAATTTTGCCTTAAGGTTATGCGCTCGAAGGGTTTCCAACACTTCCTTAAGATGTAGGGCATGCTCTTCTTCATTCTTAGAAAAGACTAAGATGTCATCCACAAAGACTACCACGAAATTGTTAAGGTACTCCCTAAACACCCTACTCATCAAATCAACAAAATATGCGGGGGCGTTTGTCAAACCAAAGGGCATCACTAGCCATTCATAGAATCCATCAGGAGTCCTAAAAGCAGTCTTATCTATACTATCCTCAGCCACTCTCAGTTGATGAAAGCCAGTGGCTAAGTCCAACTGCGAAAACACTGAGGCGCCAACTAACTGATCAAAGAGATCGTCAATCCTCGGCAGTGGGTGTCGGTTCTTTTTAGTAAGCTTGTTTAGTTCTCTATAGTCCACACAAAGTCTAAGGGACCCATCCGCCTTTGTAGCAAATACTACTGGAGCACCCCACTCTGATATACTACGTCTTATGAACCCCTTCTCAAGCAACTCCTTCACTTGCTTATTGAGTTCCCTCCTTTCACGAGGAGCCATGTGGCGCACTGGCAAAGATACGGGTTTAGCATTATCCACAAGATAAATTCGAAAGTCTATCTCCCGCTTTGGAGGTAAGCCCTTCACCTCCTCAAACACATCCGGATATTCCCGGACCACCTCTACCGTTCGCAGATTCTCTACAGACGCGTCAAGCGATTCAAGATAACTTAGCATAACGGAATTTATGGGACTACAAAAGATGTCGAGAGCATTACCAAGGCGAGTCACAAGCCTAACTACTCTCCTTTCACAATCAAGAATGGCCCCATTTCTAGATAACCAATCCATTCCTAAAATTAGCCCATAGCCCGTGAAGCCCAATACATAAGCATCACATCTAAATTCAACGCTAAGTATAGAGATTTTCAAATCCAAACATTTCATGGTCAAATGAGCCGAACCCCCAATTGGATTTGAAACAACCAAGGGATCCTCTACTAAACTGGTGTTCAAGTGCAGTAATTCAACCAATGATGCAGAGATAAACGAATGAGATGCGCCAGAATCGAATAAGGTACGGACATGATGATCAAACAGAAAAACTAAGCTTTCAACAGAAATTGTTCTACCTCTTTCTTGCAGCGGTGGGGCCGCAATAGCCTGAACTTGCCCCCTTGCCTGCCCTGGTGCCATAAGAGCCTGCACCTATCCTCCCGAGGTAGACCCTGCCCTCTGCCCCTTCTTTGGGCAGTCCTTCACCAAATGTCCCGCATCTCCACAATGAAATCAACCAGTCTTCTTTTTCTTTCTACAATCTTTGCTGAGATGGCCAGGCGTCCCACAATTGAAGCATCTCTTCTTCCCTTTGCCATTATTGTTTTTACCACCCTTCTTATTTTGCTGTTGGGGTTTCTTCTGATCCCCTTTCTTTTCAACTGCCTTATCCTCATGCATAAGTGCCATTTCTACTAGCCTTTCAAAGGTGGCTCCCATAGGGATGTGGGTCATAGCCAACCCTTGCAACGGTTCATTCAAGCCTCTAACGAACCTCAAAGCTTTCTTCTCTGGCGTGTTCACCAACTCCAAGCCAAACCTTGCTAATTGATTAAATTTATTGACATACTCCTTCACTGATAAGCTCCCTTGCTTTAATGTCAGGAATTTTTCCATATTTAAATTCTCCTCTGCCCTTGAAAGAAACTTTGCCTCAAACCTTCGTCTGAAATCCGCCCATGAATCAACTGGACGTTCCCCGTTAGCGACCTCCCACCAAAACGAGGCCTCTCCCATCATTAACCAAGCAGCTAAACGGACTTTCCTCCCATCTTCCACTTCAAAGATATCCAACAATTCCTCAGTCTCTTTAAGCCAGTCTCTGGCCTCCACAAAGGTCTCAGTCCCTTGAAAAGTTTTTCCTCCCATAGCCTTAAATTCCTTGCACGTCTTTGCAAAAGTGTCAACACGAGGAGGAGGAGGAGGAATGGGTGCAACTGGGGGTGGAGGAACATCTGCTGGGCCTGCAGTGGTGGCCCTAGCCTCCAAATATCTCCTAAACAACCCTGGAATCGTCACACCTTCTGGGAGATTAAGATCTTCAGCCATGCTGAAACGAAAAAGGAAAGATTCAAAATGGAGAATTCGAAAGATAAAGATAAGGATATGGCTATTTGGGATTATGTTTTTCATAAAAACTTTCTCTAAATAACATGTTTTTGAAAGCACTTCTTCCAAAAATACTTTAGAAAAATATTTTTCTAAAAATTTTATCTGTTCTGGTAACCTTATGCTCTGATACCACGTGTAACACCCCACGTCCATTAATGTCACTCACAAAGGGAATGCATTAACTTCTATGGAGGTTTTAGGTGAATATAGAACAGTAAAATTTCAACAAGACAAATATAAAATAGTACTTGGAAATTTAAAAACTTTATTTCAATTGCAGCAGAAGTCAAAACATGTTTGATTACATAATAACACCATAATCAAAGTCAAGTACAATATCTATCTTGATAAAACAAGTACATAATCTCATTACATAAATAGCCATTAAAAAGAAAGATAACAAGCTGGACTTTACTTCAGCAGTCCAAGCTTTCCAAGAGATAAGCAATCCAATCAGACTCCACTGGAACTTGGCCCAACCTGAGGACCTGAAGGGAGAAAAAGATGAAAAAGAAGGGGGGGGTCAGACATAAAGTCTGGCGAGTATGATAATTCTATAATACTATTATCAAAATAACTGGACTAAGGCATAAGCTGGAAAACAAGGAAATGTCTATGAAAGAGCAGATTAAGGACATAGACAATCGCTAAAGGAAACGTTATAGGCGCTCCTAAATACTAAAGGATAAACACTATACTGCACCACACCAGTCACCCTAAAGATTGATTCCACTTAGCTTCACTTAGAAACTTTCTTAATGGCTTTACGTACTCCTAGCTGACTACATAGGTGCCGCCTGCCCCTATCTCCACTAGGTGTACCCCACTTCCCATTTTTCGATCGGCTCCCTACTCGTAGATACCCGTGCTGGCCCCACAGTGGGGTGTATCATTCCCCTAAAGTGGCAACCCGATATAACGGAGATGCACGGCTTATACCTACACGATGCAACAACGTCTTACCTACCAGCCCGGGTCCACACACGCATATGAAACCCGTTGGACTTGCGTTGCCACCGCTCCCTGTTTTGGCCTCTTATAGTCAAACCCAGTATGCGTGTCCCGTCCTCGACTTGGGTCGAGCCCACAAAGATACGTTTTGGGATACTGGTTGAAATGGGCCCCCATTATTTCCCACAAGCATTCCACCTAAGCTTGTCCCATTAGTCCATCCACTTAACCCACTTAGTCATGTTCATTTACATGTGTATTTGGTTAAGTCTAATCGTATTTCAAATGCCTCTAAAGGCAACCACTAGATTCCTCATGCCACCCAAGGCACCTACTTAACCCCCATGTCCCACCTTACATGATTATCTGGCTAAGTATTTCTTAATTCATTAAGGCCATAACCTCATAAAGACCTCTCACATTAGACTGGCATTTATGGCAGCTGGATTTGTCGGGCGGGTCCGGGCAGTCTTACACCATAAAAGAGTCTAACCTCGTGTCTTTACAACTGTTATGCTTTAGTTTGGGCCTAGGACCTCTCACATTGAGCCGACATTTGTGACTACTGGATTTGCCGGGCGGGTCCGGGCAGGTTTACGTCACAAACGGGTCCAACCTCGTGTCCTAAGCATTGATTATTATTAATAATCCACTTTCCCCAATTTTAATAATTCCCTACTTGAATTATTAATTAATTCCAAATTTAACAATGTCCATAATTGACTCAATTATGGACATCCATTTAAGGCATGCAAAATCATATCAATTGCACCCCAATTTATTAATTTCCTAATATTACCCCTATCCCACGTTTGAACGTTTATTCGCAAAATGTATGCTAGACCCTATTAGTCTAACTCATAGCATAAAAGAAAATATTCACAACAACAACATATATATGTGACTAAATAAATCATAACAAGGGGTAAAACTTGCATACATTACAACTTGCATAAGGTTATACATGTCATGGATCTAAGGGTGTCAACTTATTCATAATTCACATAATATGATTTTGATCAAATTTCATAAACTTGTATAGGACATGTGTGAATCAACATCATTAACAATATGGTTTTATATGGGTACACCTAACCCAATAGGCAAATTCCCATAATCAAGATCTATTATAAAAAAAACATAAACTTTAAACATGATCCAATTCGCATAAATACTAACATCATGATTTTACAACTTGTATGATTCAACACAACTTAACATGACATCATTATCATATAACATAAGTATTTCAACATATGTGATAATATGAGATCTACAACATATATAAGATTTACAACATAGCATATCATAATTTGCAACATAGCATGATATGATTTACAACATAGCATAGCATGATTAATCACATATGACATAGCATAGGATTATTTACAACATAATCACTACAACATAACAACATATATATGATAACATAATAGCATAACAAGAGATCCACAACATAATTTACAAATACATAACAATTCATATCACTTTCTTGTGATCCATTCATAACTTAATCAAATTATTTTATAATAATATTGTGAGATTCATCATACTCACAATTTTAAAGAAGAGAAATAGAAAGAGAGAGAGCTTTTGATTTGATTTGAGTAGATTTAGTTTGTAGATTAGGCCTTCTTCTTCTTTAGTTTGTGACGGCTATGCTGAACTCCATGGCAACGGCATGTCGGTAGCTCTCCAATTTTTCAAGTGATTTAGGGTTAGAGTCTACCCACTTATTTATAGATGTTAGGATTCATTTAGGCCATTAGATTTAACCTAGAAATAACTGCAGCCATTCAGACCAGATGAGGTTTATCTTATTGACTCAGCAATGAGTCAGAAGTGACTCAGCAAACAATCAGCAAATTAATAAACTTCTATTCATGTTTACATTAACTGCCCATATATATATAAATATATATATATATATACACACGCACCTATTCATGAATTCAAATTAATCCATAATTAACTTATGACCATTTCTACACATTAATTTTCCAATTAATGTCTTAATTCCATTTTTCGCCTTTTAAGGCAATTCACATATCTCAAATTTGTTATATGCCTTTTTAAGGCTATTTCGTGCAAATTCTCAATATTAATTCTTTTAATTTGTGAATATTAGTATTAACTGAAATACGGGGTGTTACATTCTCCCCTCCTTAAGGGATTTCGACCCCGAAATCTTCAAGTTTATATCCTATCATCAACCATCTACTCAATCAACAAACACTGGCATCCATTGTCCTTATAGACTTCTAATGCTTTCATGTTTAAATGCACAGTGTGTGTCTATGTCCGTATCTAATGCAAAATCAGGCGGTCCACTGATTCAGTTGACCTCCTTGATGCAATTCATGATAGTGCCATGCATCCATTATGTATGCAAAAGATCCTAATTGCTTACAAACTACTTCTATATGCGTGCACATCCATTCAACCGAATGCAGCATCTATATGATGGTACAACCATTATACATCCATTATACTAAATACATTCATTTATGCAATATGCAATATGTAGTGACTGAGCCGATCTAGTGCCTAAAGTGTGTGTATATATGCATCCACGAGCAACCACTAGCAACCACTTGCATCCATTTTGCGTCCATCATACATAACATGTCTCAAACACATGTTTCAACCATAGGATTATCCTAACTAAAGGTCAAAGATACTAATGAGAGGACATACTAAAGATAAGATAAGATAAGCTAAGCGATAAAGGAGAAATTAAAAGACATACCCTCAAAAAGAAAAGGGTATAGCGAACGCATCTTCCCTTCTGTCTCCCAAGTAGCGTTGCTCTCATCATCTCCCCATTGCACTTTAACTAGTCTGACCTCTCGATTTCTCAACTTTTTGATCTCCGACCCAAGAATGCATGTAGGAGCTCGTCTAATTGTTGCATCACGCTCTATTTCCACCTCTTTAAGCAAGCTCGGCTCTACCACCTCCGCGGTCTTGTGCAAACACTTCCTCAAATGTGATACATGGAATACGTCGTGTACTCCACTAAGTTTCTCAGGCAACTCCACCCTATACACCATCTTCCCAATCCTGTCTTTTATAGGAAACGGCCCTACAAACCTTGGCGCTAATTTCCCAACAGACCCAAAACGAACAACATTCCGTAACAGAAGGCCTGGTTTTGAACAACTTCTACGTCTAACTAAATCTTAATTCATACTTAAACTTTGGTTATGGATTTTAAGTTTCATGGAAGTGCATACTTCACTACCGTTAAAAAATACAGACACATTTCAAAGGACTTAAATTTCGTATAGTGATTCATTCTAGCAAGGAAAACATATATGTGATGTTATATAATTTGTAGCAGTTACAGGAGTCAATAGAATTGAACCCAACATATATTCTAATTTGAATTGAATAGGAAAGAGTAGTATTTTACTTACATATATTTATTACTGCTACTCGGTATTACTTGCTTTCTCAAGTTGTTAAATTCTCAATCCTCATCTAACTACATCTAAATACTTCAATGTTTGAACAAAATCCGATGGATACATATGAATATACATATAGTTTTGAATTCCACTAAGAATAATATAAATAATAGGGGGAATAAGTTTTTACTTACATGAATGTGCTAACTGTACTTTGTTTTTATCTCAAATTGTTCAACTAATTATTTCCGGGTATTTAAATCCTTCAAACAGCTTACATATCTG
Source organism: Allium sativum (assembly GCA_030737875.1). NCBI lineage: Eukaryota > Viridiplantae > Streptophyta > Magnoliopsida > Asparagales > Amaryllidaceae > Allium > Allium sativum. The sequence goes on along the minus strand of CM060923.1, from coordinate 238,345,068 downwards.
AATTCGATATGGTGGGTATATAAATATCAACAACATGTAGTTGAATTCCTTAAAGACCCATATAAAACAGTGGAGGAATTAGAGTGTTTATTCAAATTAGTATGTTCAAATCATAGATCATAGGTATAGCATACACAGTTGTAAATCCTACTTGAGTTGAATATAAATAGTAGAAAGAAATTCTGTAACACCTCGAATTTTCCGTTAACTGTAACTTAACAAATTAAAGTATAATTAATTCTAAATGATGAAATTAAGGGAAATGAGTTACGCCATTGCGTTCGTCTCGAAATTCTGCTTGAGATAGAGTCCAAGTTTGCGTTAAACGGATATCGTATGAAGAAGATATGGACGAATGTAGTTGTGCAGAAAAAACAGAAACGGGTCAGAATGCACTGGCGCACTTGGGAAGTGTGCCAGAACAAAATTGAACCGGCGCACTTGGGAAGTGCGCCAGTACAATTTTAGCCTGGCGCACCTGCCAAGTGCGCCCAGGTCAGAAAGACCTGCTGGTCAGGCCCGAGCGGGCCTGGTCAGGGTCTGGTCGAATTCTGAGGCTTGGCTGAGTCACTAGGGCTTACATGTCACTTTCTGATTGGCTTCTCTTGAGATGGATGTTCTGCATTCACTCTAGCTTCATCGACGGCTCTAATTAGATTGAAATTCTATAAATAAAACTCAAGTCTAACCCTAAATTCACACATGTAATAGAATACTAAAGGCGTCATGCTGTTGGAAAGAAACTAGGAGTGGCCGTCAATTAGAAAGCCTAGAGACAAGCCAACACTAAAGCTAAACACGAATCAAAACAACGTTAGTCTACCCAAAGGAAAGCATTTCAAATCCAGAATTTAGAATCCAGAATCCAAGTTCGTCATTCGTTGTAAGTATAGTGATTTTTCCGATGAGAATAAAACTAAGAATTGATTCGATGTAAATTAGAAGTGGAGTTGTGCTATTATGTAACGACGATGTTAATTCATATCTATGTTTTGAAATGATTGTGTTGCGAATGAAATTGGGATGTTTGTGATATAATTAAGATTGATGTTGATCCTATTGTACTTTTAGAATGACAACAACATCACAAGCAAATTGTATAGTTCATGATTATGTGATTATATAGATCGTTTGCGATTAGAACCTCATGTATATACTTTATGCCTAAATGGTTTTGTTCATATACATGCCCCTATGTTTATGTAAAAGTTGCAAGTTCCTAATTGGATCCATGTCAAGACATGTTTCATGTTGTAATTAGATATGCGATTGGATATAGTTCACACCCTTGTCATAAAGATATACATATTTATGAAAAAGTCATATTCTTGTCATGTGCTAGTGATGTTCGATGTTATGCCTAGATCCAAAAACAAGTTTAGACTTATGTTGTCTAAATCATATGCTAATTCATATGACACCTATTTGGTTAGACCCTTATTTCAATGTAAATTCACATATAAAATTGATTTAGGCTATGTTGCAAATTCACATATATGTATATTGACTATTTTGCAAGTTCACATCTATGGCATTCATGTTGGCTATTTTGCAAGTTCACACCTATGATGTTCATATTGACTATGCCAAAAATGCCAAGTTTACACCTATGTTATGTTTATGAATTCCCTTATGCCTATTTGTGTGCGCTAAATTAGACTAAGTTTTTAGCCTAATATCTTATGTTAAAAACTATGCGAACGAAACTTAGGCTAAGATTGTTAGCCTAATGTTTAAACGAGGTAACGTTGGGAATATTAGAAAACTTGTCATATAAATATATAAAATTGGCATGTTTGTCACATGCCAAAATTGGTGGTATTTAAACGGTATAAATTCTTTATACCAAAAAGGTTAAACTTGGAAAGTGGGCCGTAGCATTTAATTGTTGACAAATTTAAATATATTAAGTGATAAAGACAAATATGTAAATTTAGAAAATACGAATATGCTTAACACGAGGTTGGATTGAGTTGTGATGTAAATCTGCCCGGACCGGCCCGGCTGTCCGGTAGTCACAACAATACCTATCCAATGTGGGTGGTTAAGCATTGAGCCCAATAAGGACCCGAGGTTAGACTGAGTTACAGTGTAAATCTGCCCGGAACCGACCGGCACATCCAGTAACCGTAACAATATCTGTCTAATGTGAGTGGTCGGTGCTTTAAAAGGCTAAGGACAGATGGTAGGGTTAAGTTAACTAAAACACTTAACTAATTCAACATGTTAATGAAATTGATGGGTGGGGTTAGGTAAATACAGACACTTAACCACTTAGCATGTTTGACTAGAAAACCCTAGTAACGGGGACCCATTTCAGCAGTAACCCAATTAGGTATCATGGTAACCTGAAACTAGGCAGGGTGGGGCAAGATTACTGGGATGATTGTAAGCGGTCAAAGCGACGGCGGTGGGTGCAACAGTGTGGGTTCTAACGGAGTGCGAGCGTGCACGCACTTTGGAGCAGACAAACAGGGCACTGGTGCCAGTAGTATAACATATGCATTCTAAGGTCTGTGTCGGGTCGCCACCATGGGACTTGATAAACCCCATGGTGGGGCCAGCATAGGTATCTACAATTTCTGGGGGCCGTAAGACACATATGATTATGCGAGTAGGAGCCGATCTTTAACATAAGGGGATCACTTACCCTCAGCATAGGGTGCATCTTTAGAAACGGGATCACTTTACCCTCAGCATAGGGTGCATCTTTAGAAACGGGATCACTTCACCCTCAGCATGGGGTGACAGTTAAGATAATGCAAGTAGGTGCAGAGATAGTGTGGGGTACGATAGTATATTCGTTTCAGAACTACCTTATCTAGTTTATGATACTTTCCTATTCCAGTTTATACCTATCATTCCCTTATTCTTATTTTCATACTGAAGAGTCACTAGACTTACCAGGCTTTATGTCTGACCCTATTTTCTTTCGTCTTCTTTTCTTCCGCTCCCCCCGGTCCACAGGGAGGAAATAACTCAGCTTAGTCAGATTTTTTAAAAGCTTCAAGATAGTTGATGTATGGTTTGGAATCTCTTTCCTTGGCTATGGTTGTTGGTCACACTCTATGGGGATTTATGCAGTTTTAATCACGTTTTATGCTTCTTTATTTAAAAACCAAGACATAAAAGACGTTGTAATGTTTTGGAAGTTGTTACGAGACAATTATGGAAATGTGTTGTATGAACAAGTATTTTATGAAATAAAAGTCTGATGTTTTCCGCTGCTTATATATATATATATATATATATATATATATATATATGTGTGTGTGTGTGTGTGTGTGTGTGTGTGTTTATATCTGTCTTGTGTTTTATCCGTGACTTTTACTTACAAACCTCCACCAAAGTTAAGGCAGTCCCGTGTGAGTGACCTTAATGGAGGGTGGGGTGTTTCACTTGGTATCAGAGCATAGATTTACCAGACTAGATAAAAATTTTTGAAACTATTTTAAAAAAGAAGTTTAAAGAAGCATTTTCAAGAAAAGTTTTGATATTTTAAAAGGCATAATTCCCCAGAGCCATACGCACTATCTCTCTATCCTTTTGTCTTGAATCCTTCCTTTTCGTTTCAGCATGTCTGGGGACCTTACTCCCCAGCTACAGACGCTTTTACTCCTCCTCCTCTACGTTGAACAGCAAGCGGAAGAATTGCAAAACAAGAAGACGGATAATAGTCAAGGAGGAAAGGACCATAGCAACAATAACAAGACACGTGACAAAAGGAAATGTTATTTCTGCGGCATTGTTGGGCATATAGTCCAGGATTGTAGAAAGAAGAAGATGAAGATGGGGGCATGCTTTCAGTGTGGTGATATTGGACATATCAGCAAGAACTGCCCTAAGAAGCAAGAGCAAGGCCCGCAAGCAGGACCTTCTGGGGGTACCTCTTTAACTTTTTCTCCTAAATGCTTTATTTTATCTTGCTTATCTTCTCAATCCTATCTTGAGAACCTTAGGTAGAAATATTTCTGTAGAAAGCTTAGTTTATCTGTATGATCATCCAGTTCGCACTCTCTTTGATTCTGTTGCATCACACTCCTTTATTTCATCTGCTTTAGTAGAATCTCTGCACCTAGACACTAGTATGGTAGAAGATCCCTTGGTTGTTTCAAATCCAATTTGGGTCTCGGCTTATTTGTCGATGGTTTGCTTGGATTTGAAAATCTATATTCTAAGTGTTGAACTTAGATGTAGTGCCTTTGTTTTGGGCTTCTCAGGGTATGGACTGATCTTAGGCATGGACTGGTTATCCAGTAATGGTGCCATTCTTGATGTGAGAAAAGAGTGGTTAGGCTCTTGACTCGGCTCAGTAACACTCTAGAAATTTCTTGTAATCCCTTGAGTGTTGTTATGCTTAGTTATCTAGAGTCGCTTGACGCTTCTGTTGAGAATTTGCAGTCGGTTTGAGTAGTCCGGGAATATCTGGATGTCTTTGAAGAGGTGAAAGGCTTACCTCCAAAGCGGGAAATAGACTTCCGCATATATCTTGTTGATAATGCAAAGCCTGTAGCTCTGCCTGTTAGGCACAAGGCTCCAAAGGAGAGAAAGGAGCTCAGTAAGCAAGTTAAGGAGCTTCTCGAGAAGGGGTTTATAAGAAGGAGTTTCTCGGAATGGGGTGCTCCAGTGGTGTTCGCCACCAAAGCAGATGGTTCACTACGTCTTTGTTCGTGTATTCTGATGGAATTGTTGTAATTAACGATGAAATATTCTTCTGTCTGTGTTCTTTTGTGTGTTGTTCTCAAAGTATCCGCTCTTTCCTCACTGGGGAAGTTACGGGTTTTGACAACAAGCCAATTACCATTTCAAACTCAAGTTTCATTCTCGATTCCGAACTCCTAACTCATCAATCCAATAACATTTCATATTCCTATCTTACAATTCAAAATCTGATTCCACTTGATATATTATATTCCAATTAAATTTCCAGTTAATTGGTTTCAATTCAATTCATATTCGCTTTCACCGATTCCTGTTTAAATTTGTTTTTAATTCAGACGATCTTCTCCTGGGAGTTATAAATAACTTTGCTTTTCACAAAAATCAAATATTTCCCTTTCGAGATTCAAAACAACTTGTTTTCCTCAAAACAATTCAACACAAAATCTTGGTAGTAATCGGTCACTTAGGACTCGAAAATGAAAACTGATGATGTGGCCAGCATCATCAGAGTTATTTCCTAGTGATTAAAGTTAGTTCAATACTATATCACTCTAAAAATTATTCTTAAACAATTCCATTTTTAAACCTTTTTCAAATATCATTCACGATGCTTGTAAACAAATTAAAATCTCCCAGGATCTTAAAATTTTCTTATATTTAACTCAAATCCATTTATGAACACTTCTCCCAGTTTTCAGAATTTTAATTCCAATTCTGACTTAATTCAGATTTAATTCAGATTTAATTAATCTGCTTTTATATATTACACTTATACGAATTCGGTTTGGTTATTTATATAACCATTTCAATTATAATCAACGACACATCCAATATATGATAATATTTCAAATATTAATATTTTGTTTATATCAAAATATAATTTGGTTAAAATTATTTCATTTACCATTTTTCCAAATCATACTGTGTCGATTTATCGTATTCAAGTGTTTATAAATCCTTATCGATACAGTGGATCAAACTAATCGACCAGAACTCATAAACAACCCAACCAATAAATCTCCACAATACAAAACATTTTTATAAAATCTACAAATACGTTCACTCATATATTATACACTCAGACTCAATCTAGGGTATTACTAACCCTATCCCTACCGAGTCGCGCCATAGAGCCAAGGTAATCACTTAACCTTCAGCTCTGATACCACTGTAACGAACTGGGATTTTCGACCCAGAAAATCAACATAAAACCCATGTTAATTACTCAGACATCGAACATTCTAGATCATTAATAGAAAGAAGTTAGAGGGTGAGAATAGATAAGATAGAAAATTAGAATAGAAGAAGAAGAAGAACACAATCAGAGAAAACACGAATCTCACGGCGGGACGAATAAGATATAATATATAACATAACTTTGAAATAAAACAGTATACAATAACATTATCAGAGTACGATGCTTACACAGCGGAATTAACAATAGCTATATAATCCTGAAGCCTCCTGCTTCAAGCTCCTCCACGTATATCTGTAAAGACCTGAACTACTTGACTGCCCATACAAATTTGGGCATCCAAGAGTTTAGGGGAAAAAAACAAAATAAAATAAACTCTAGGTCAGTCATGGGACTGGTGTGAGTAAACTCAAATCATTTGGATTAACTTTTCAAAATCCTTTTCAAAAGAAAAGATAATCGTAAGACCGATCCGCACATAAACACAGACGGTTTTTACCTTACGATAACCCAAAACAGTTTTGGAAATCACTACTTCTCTGATATTATAATATTGTCTAATCACAAGTAATTAACAATCTAGCAGAACGCTTGCATCTCACATTCCACATATATAGTATACAAACAAAAACTGCGGGCTCTTATTGGAGGTTGGATTCCAATTATGACAAGGTATGGGACCACCTGCCGATAGTGTATCTCTAGAGGCAAATACACAGGGTTCAACAAGAACGTCTTGCAACCCCGCCCACACATGACTGACCACTCATTTCGCTTAAGTGTATCGAATGTATATCACCAAAGATTGGGAGCTACCCACCGTCTTCCCGAAAAGGAACGGCATCGAATAGATAAAAGAATGAATTGGATTTTCTCTAGATAGGTGATATACACCCTAATGAGAGCGACCCACTTAGCCATTCTGCCTGCCCGATTTCTGTCATTTCCCGATTGATGAGGCTTGAGGTCATAACGTATCATTTGAAGCACCTGACCACCATTCACTTTGAATGCCACATCGTCATACCCGCCAAATCACAAAATTGATTTCCTCAAAAATACCATGGGTATAAAGCTAGGAGAAACGAATTTATCCGCTACCAAATGTTAGTACGTTTGAAGAGATCCAGTTACGCGATCTGTTAGATATACTCTGTCAGACATTCGTCCATTCAAATTTGTCCTGAGACTGGACAAACCGAAGGCACTATTCTGTAAACAGGATAGCCCTTGCATAACTCCATCTTCAATATTTGATCGCAACGCTAACGTCCATACGGAGTGGTTTTCAGATAATGAATCTGATTCCGGTCTCTCCGTATTAACGACGGAAAATGGTCAAAAACTTCGATGGTCGGTGATTTAACTATCAAAGAAAAACAGGTGTGCAACCAACGATATTATTTCCAGATGGAAATTCTATCGATCAATCATCATTCAAAGGTTTATTTCTTTTAATTAAATTATAATTAATTTATCCATTTTCCCTTTCTATATATTTGTAAATTCTTATTTTCTAAATTTAGAAAATATACATCATAAATTATTGGAAAACATTTCCATCTCTGTTTCACGTATCACTGTCATTCCAGTATTCTTTCTCATTAACTTTTCATTTTCTATGATTAGAAAATATCTCTGGTTATATTTGGAAAATGTTTCCAAAATTTATTCGACAGATGTTTAAATAAAACATCACTAAGCCAATTTAAACCATTACACTTAATAATTAAATTCACTTAATCAACCTTCACTATCGAACCTTACCCATCCCTTAGTTAAAAACGAAGTCAGTCAAGTTGGGGTATAATTACCTCTCAGACCTTAACTGAAAAACATTTCTAACCTCGTAATAGACAAAGCTCACCTTTCAATTCTTTAACATACTTCCTTACTAAACTCTCGGATTCTATTTATGAATCCACTTCTTTATTTTAAGACATTGGTTATAACTATAGCGTTATAATCCCTTCTTCTTAAATATCCAACTTCAAAATATAGCTTTTATTCCTTAATTTAACTAAATAACTAAACCACTAATTTATAAATAAATATGTAAATCTTGATTAAATCGAAAAGTAAATATTACTTTACCGAATTCGATATAATCGAATTCAATGTATAACCCTCATTTTTGAATACTCTCTATTCGATAACTCCTTTTCGAATAAACTATATTCGATTACCCTTTCTTCGAATAACTATATTCGATAATCTCTCTTCGAATGATTTACATTCAATTAACTTTCTATGAATGATTTGCATTCGATTAATCTCCTTTCGAATAAACTATATTCGATTAACTCCTTTAATTCTATTCGAATAAACTATTTCGAAAAAATCCTTTGGATTAACTCATTTGGATTAACTCGGTTTCGTTAACTCATCTTGACTAACTCAACTCGATTAACTCAACCTAATTAACTTACTTGATTAACTCAACTTATTTAATTCTTATCAAATAACTAATATTCGATTAACTTGTATTCGAATGGCTAATATTCGATTTAACTCCATTCGCTTGACTCCAGATCGCAGCGATCACAATGGTTACGCCTGATTCCCTCAGGAAACATCCGACCGCCATAGGCCATCTGCAGCCCTGCGAATTATGCTAGCAGTCGTACGAAATGGCAACACATCCTAAATAACTTTGTTTGCCTAACTCTATCTCAAATAACTATATTTGATCAACTCTAATTGAATAGCTAATATTCAATTAATTCTAATTCGATTAACTATGTTTAGTTAATTTTAATTCGATTAATTTAATTCTAATCGATTTACTCTAACTGATTAATTCTAACTGATTAACTCTAATTGATTAACTCCTTTAATTAATTCTACATCCCTATTCAGTTTCAATTATCGATGTTGAAATCGATTTTTACTTCTCTATATAAGTCCTGACTTATATATTCTATTTATCCAATGATAAACATTTCATTTGATTTATAAAATATTATTTATAAATTCATCTTCTCAATCTATCGGTCAGAATAGATTCTATTTTAAAACTTTGCTTTAATTCCATATCATGTTATACCCGTGTGGGAAGAACGGGTCTAAACCTTCCAAAGGGCAAAATTCTCCTTTTATATAATTCTAGTCATTTTTCAAGTATTTCCTTTTAAAATCAATTTATTTACCAAATAATTTTCCTTTTGATAATTCTATTTATTCTATAAAATATTTTCTATTTATAAAATCTATTGATTTTATAAGTAATTCCTTTGATAATCTAACTATTCCCTTTCTGTTTATTTTACACACTGTTCCCCTTTCTATCCTATTTATTTATTTATTCAAATAAACATCCCTTTTCAATTTTATTTGTAAATAGTTACAATATTTATTTTTCAATCCTATTTATTTGATTTACAAATAAATATTCCTTTCATATCTATTTATTTTCTAAATAAATATTTTCTATTTTATAAAATCTTGAAATTTTATGAATATTTCTTCATCAATATAACATTGAAAATTCCCTTTCTAACATTCCAGTATTCCTTATGGTATTTAACATACCATATAACAATGATCGGTATCATTCAACCATACAAAATCAACAACAGATTTCATATCACACCATATAACACAATATATGAAAAAAAAAGTAAAATGTTGAGGAACCCAGTTGGGTCCCTCCGACCTGTTTCCCTGCATCCACAGATGTTAAAGAATAAAATTAACATCAATTTCATTTCACTACGAAATATTCTGCTAAACAGAATCAATATTTGATTAACGATTTATATCGTTATCAATATTTTCAATCAACTGACTAGCAGTTCAACCAAACAGCCAACACACAGCAAACAACCATCATTTATAGATTTTAAAATATTTTGTAAAAATATAAACTAAGCAGAGTAAGTGAGGTTACTCACATCGGACGGTTATCGTTAAATAACGATAATTGGTCACTGATTCGATTCAGGCTTTTAGTTTCACCATAAATCCAAACGAGCTTCAATTCGCTCCCGGTCAGTTCCATGGTGGAGCTCTCGTCCATATGATCCCAACGGATCCATCTGCGTCCAATTTTGATCACGTATGCGGGAGAGATTCATTTTACAAGTTTATACATTATTTAATTAAAATAAAACTAATTAAATTCGTTATTAGGCCGCACTTTACCAAACTGGCCCATTTAAACCCTCACCGTTCTCTACAGTGCTTCCTCCCTCTTCCTTCTAAATCCCGCAAGCTTCCATGTAGAACACATGGCGGTAATTCGATCCATACTCCTCCTCTTGATTACATTCCGAACAGAGCGTATTGTTTAACTCCTCTACATCTCTTTCATTCTACCACCGTTATCACCAACTCGCAGCACCATAACAAATGGCGATTTCATAACCTTTCGCACAGCACAGAGAATCATGCGACACTACATTCCGACGAACTCCACCAGGCTTCACAAACTCATGTGGTTTCCTCTCCTAAACCCAAATACAATACCCAAATTCCGAACAGAAGCCCTTATTCCTTGCGATCTTGAACCCAAGACGAACAACATGACGAATTAATTTTGATGTCGAGTGTAGTAAAACGTATACTGGATCGTAGAGGAACATCTCAGGATCAACAATATATATGTATTAGGACTTATAGGATTTGATATGATTTTCCTATGATTTTTGAAACTGGATTTTTCACGTTCTGCTTTCCTCTGGTGGCGGCGCAATAAGAGGATGTCTGATTTAGGGTTATATTTTTTTTATTCGATTATTTTATTTAACTTTAAGCCAACGCTATTTTTATTTGTCCTCTAAAATTCCAGTGATCACGTACAATTCCCAAAAATCATGGAAATGGACATGTAGCAATAGCTTGACATTGCGGACCCAACGAAACTAGTTTCGTCGAATTCCGACTCCGTTTGCTCACACAGCGTGTTTTAACTATCAAAATACTAACTGTTTTTCACTCTAAAAATCGGTACGGCCACACACTGACTTCAAAAATCACGGAAACTAAACTCTAGCAATAATTTAATATTGTGGATCCAACAAAATTAGTTTCGTCGAATTCTGAGGTCGTCTGCAAAACTAGCTATTTTTAAAGCTCTAAATAGCCCTTTTAAAAATATAAATATATTTAAAAACATTTAAATTTAATATTTAAAAATAAATATTATCGTATATATTCACAACAGAATATCATACTGCTACACTGGGTTTTATAACTCGATATTTCAAACCCAGTGTTACATCGATATTCGATTTATATTTAAAAATCCATTTTAAAATATAAATAAATCGATATAAATTATAAAGGAATTCCATAGCGACTTTTCTAAAATTTGATTTGGACATAAATCAAAATCTACACGATGAAATCCCAATTTTTCTCTTCCATTAGAAAGATATACTTCACCAGCTCCTAGCGTTTCTTGTTTCATAGAAATCCGATTTAAAATGGATCCTATACATTCAGTTGAAGTTCAAATCGCCAAATAGCAAACTGCCGCACCATTTCATGCTCGATTTTAATTATATTATAATTATACGTTCAAACTATCGTTCAAATAATATATTCCTTATTCTAATTCAATTCTAAACTGAATTAAATATCACAGATGATCCCGTTCACACCATTTTGTGAATTCCACTATCTCTGACTATTTCAGAAATTAAATACATTATTATATTATTTATTTATATTAAATATTCAATATTATTCAATTCTGGTCGTTTTAAATAACCAAACCATTATTTAAATAATTAAATAAATTAATTAAATCGCTAAAAAATACGGGTTGTTATAGTCGTATATACATATGTATGTGTAACTTTGATCATCATTGTATATTATAGTCAAATGTATATTTTTAAATTGTTTTTGAACTATTAATTGTTTATTATATATTGTCCTTCTGCTGTGAGACTCTGAAACGACCCAAACTCACCATTACAGGAAAGTCTGGATTGAGTTGAGAGCACGACAAATCAGAATGCAATCAGATGAACATTTCATTGCTATTATAAAATTTACATCAAAGTACAAGAATATAACAGAGTATGAATAAATATTTTACATCAGAAAATATCAGAGATTAAATTACAAAGCATCGGAAAATTAATACATAACACAATTGAAAGAAATACACGGATGCAGAGCTTTCCGGATATAACTCCAGCTGTAAACTAGGATCCTGTGAATATAACCTTTGCAAAACCAAAACTACTAGCTGCGCGTGTGGAAAATATGGACACCCAGGTTTTAGGTTAAAATAATAAATTTCAGGTCAGTCATGGGGATGGTGTGAGAACAAAAACAGTTATTTAAAACTTTACTTTAAAAATAGAGTAAATCAAGGGACCACGCCGTATAACACGGAACGGGTTTCCTCCCAAGAATACCTGTGCATAAACAGTTTGTAAACAACACAATGCTTTTTGAAAAATGAAGCTATTATAAGACTCAGGTCCCATCACACAATGCAATGCAAGCCCAAGTGTAACAACCCGGAAAATCAGAACCAATTTAAAATTTTTATTTTGGCCATTTTACTGAATTTTGAATATTTAAAATGATTTATTTTAAATAACAACGATGAGAAATTTATTTTGCATAGAATTGGAACATATATATTTATTCGAATCGATGTTAGAAAATAAATATTTATTTTTAATTATAAACGGAATTGAAAATGGTGCGGTAGTTTCAAAATTTAATTTCAAATTTCAAATGAACATACAAAGTTCAAAATAAACTGGATTTTAGCGAAACCAAAAATATTTGAATCTATTTGAAAATATCTTTCCAACGAATCCCAAAACTCAAAATTTCATACCAGGAATAAAAAGTTATGCCCAATTGAAAATTCAGAATAGTCGCTATCGAAAATATAGCCCTTAAAAATGGAAATTTTGTAAATGACCTCCGTTTTCTACGGAACCACTTTTATTGGATCTGGGATGTCAAGTTATTGCTAGATTCCAAAATTCATAATTTTTGGGATTAATCTGCGGGCGTGGCGAAGCAAAACGTGTTATGACAGTTTCCCTAAATTTGGATCGACCGGAAAATGTCAATTTTTCAAACAGTCTCCAAATTCGATGAAATTAGTTTTGTTAGGACCGTATCATCAGTACAAAGCTAAAAATATTTTTTCTGGAATTTTTAGAGTCTGTATGTGACCCCAGTAAATTGAAATGTACGTTTGAATTTAAAATATAATGATTTATATTTTAAACTTAGTGAAAACTGATTGAAACAGCTGAATTGGCTTATGATACATATCCCATTGAGTTCTGAATGGGGGTAATTAGCTAGGGGCGAAGTTGTTGTGTCTCGTTTAGAGATCGAAATTTAAAGTTACTTTTGGCGAACAGTTAATTATAAAAAAATATAATCAAATATAATAATATATTCCCCCTCTCCCCCTTTTTCTTTTTCCCCAAACCCGATATTCCCGCAACCCCACAGCCAAACCCGATTCCCCCCAACCCTAGCCGCCTCCGTCAATTGCGCCTCCCCACCAGATGTTGCCGTCGCCGCCAAACATGGCGCACCCCCCCCCCCCCCCACGGCTGCCGCTTCTCACTCTCCACTCCTTCTCCAATCGCGACGCCGCCTTCTCCAAAGCACCCAGCAAAAAACCCGACGCAATCCCCCTAGTGTGACGACCCAATTATTTTCGACCTCGAGAACTGACATAAAATCACCATGTCGACCATTCAAGCATCGAAAACACTGGATTTTTATTAGAACGCAGTTAGAGGATGAGGAAAGAAAGGAAGAAATATTAGAATAGAAGAAAAAGAAGAACACATCAGAATCTCACAGCAGAACGAATAAATATAATATATTAAATCTCTTTATACAAAAGAACAATATATACATACAAATCATCAGAGTACAACATATATATGTCACAGCGGAAATACACTTCATATATCTTACGGTAAAGCCTCCTGCTTCTAGCTCCTGAACTCTAGCAAAAAACTTAACCTGCAAATATACTCGGTCTGACCTGAGCACATTTGAAGCAAAGCAAAATTCACTCGGATCAGTCTAGAATACTTTCAGTGATAAATTCACAGCACAACAATTTGTTTAACTTTGAAAATCCTTTTTGAAAATCCTTTTTGAAAATCAAAGGATAATAATAAGACCAGTCCACACATAAACACGGACGGATTTTACCTTACTATAACCCTAAACAGTTTTGAAATCACTATCTTTTCTGATATTATAATAATGTCTATCAAACCACAAATAAATATCAATCTAGCAGAAGGCTTACATCTCACGCTCTACATATATAGTATACAAACATAACCGCGGGCTCGTATTGGAGAATGGATTCCAACTATGGCAAGGTATGGGACCACCTTCCGACAATGTATCTCCGGAGATGAATACATTGGGGTTCAACAAGAACGTCTTGCAACCAGGCTCATACATGACCGACCTCTCATTTCTCTTGAGAGTACCAAATATATCTGTAACAACCCGGAAAATACGAGCCAATTTAAAATTTTTAAATTGGTCATTTCAAAGGAATTTGAACAATTGAAATAGAATATTTCAATAAAATAGTGAATTAGAAATAGTGAGTCAGTTTGAAAATTTGAATTCAAACTTTGACTGACTGTGCAGGTTGGAAAATATAACGGATTTTAGCGAAACCAAAAATATTTAAATCTGTTTATCAATACCTTTCTAACGAATCTGAAAAATCGAAGTTTCATAACGGGAATCAAAAGTTACGGCCGAATGAATTTTCAAAAAGGTCGCTATATAGAATATATAGCCCTGGAAAATTGATATTTTGCAAACGACCTCGAAATTCGACGAAACCACTTTTGTTGGGTCCGGGATGTCAAACTATTGCTAGGTTTCAAATTTCATAATTTTTAAAGCTAGTATGTGAGCGTGGCAAAAGAAAATGTGTTTGGTCAATTTCTGTTAAATTGGATCGACCAGAAAATGGCCATTTTTCAAACGGTCTCAGAATTCGACGAAACTAGTTTTGTAGGGACCGTAGCGTCAAAACATAGCTAGATTTATTTTTCTGGAATATTTCGAATCAGTTTGTGGCCCTGGCAAATAGAAATGTACGTTCAAAGTTAAAAATTAAATGTTTTACACTTTAATTTGAAAAATAACTGACTGTAACAGTCGAATTAGCCGACGAAACATATCGCATTGTGTCCGGGAAGGGGGTAATTAGCTAGGGACGACAGTCGTTGGGTTTGAATCGGAGTCCGTGTGGAGAAACACTATTTAAAAATTTATTAAAACTATGGGCCAATCAGAATTAGCCATTCATTATTTTTAAAAATAAAAAAAAAGTCAGAAACCCTCGTTTTTCTCTCTCCACCGACGATCGAAATCGTTCGCCGCTTCTCCCCCAAATCGCCATCGCCACCTACCCCAGCCAACGCGCCTCCCTCTCCTCTTCCAATCCGACCCAAGCTCCACCCCTATCGCCTCCTCCATCGCCCGTATCGACGACCCAAAGTCGACCACTTCCCAGCGCCGCCACGTGCGCCACCGACCACCGAACCACGCCAAACCACCCTGCGCCGACTCCCCTCTCCTCCCTCTTCCACGTCATCACCTCTGATCATCCCATCGTGCCTCGGTTTTCGCAAAAACTGCAACCCTAGTTTTGAACCATCGATAAAGGTGAGTTCTTTTTGATGTTTGCACTTTGAAAAATCATATCTTTATGGTGTGTTGACGGAATTCGATGAAACAGGAAGCATCGGGACCGCAAGGAATCTCTCTACCACATAGAAGAGACCGCGGATTTTTCTGAGTCATCTACAATTTTTAGCACTCCGAAAACCAATGTGAGAAATCTAAATTAAATGAATTTGAATGGAAAAATGTCGTGTATAAATTATATAAGCGAAATATAAATTACATACGTGTTTTATACCTCATGTACATGCGTGGTGTAAGCTATATGAGCGAAGTATGAATTATACATGCATAGAATAATTGATATATGTGTTGAAATGCAAGTGAAATATAACAATTATATATATATATACATATATACATATATATATATATATATATATATGTATGTATATATATATATATACTACCCTCGTCCACAAACCATGGACGATATTTATTGTTGTGAATTGGTGTGAAATTTTGGATGAAAAATGCGAATGGTTGAATAATTGTTTGTGGTTGATATTGTTTGGTTGTGATTGAAAAATACCCATTGGTGATTGAAATGAATTGGAAATAATTGTGGAAATAAAAATAAAACATGCCACATGCGTGCGAATTAGATGCATGAATCCCCATTGTAAAAAACCGCGAGGTTTTAAGGTAGAGCGAGGAGCCGTACTAGGGACGGTGCCAGTTTTAACTACCCTGCCGTTATGCTGCCGAAATTTTGAATGATATTCATGTGTTAGAATTATTTTCATATGTTGAAATTATCTTCATGCGTTGAAATTAAAATCATGTGTTGAAACTATGTCCATGTGTGGGAATGTTCATATGTTGAGAAGTGATGTGTGAAAATTAAATTCATGTGTGAATGAATGAAGTGTTTAAACAATAAAAATCACATTTTTATAATATATATGAAGTATATAAAATATTCGCCTTATATATAAATAGTTTCAACAATAAAAATTTCATCTTTCTTATATGAACAACATATATAAATTATCCATGTGTGGAGCTGCTCATGTGTTGAGAAGTGTGTGTATTGGAAAAGTTCATGTGTTGAATAAAAAGATTGGACAATAAAAATTACATTTTTATTGAAGCTATGCAGTGTTGAAAACATTCATTTGTTGAATAAATATTTTAAATGATAAAAATATCATTTTTATCATATATGTGATATGCTAAAGATATGCGAGCGTTGAAATAAATATTTGTGAAAGGAATATTTTTTTTTTAACATGCATAGGAACTAAATAAAATAGTCATGCGTTGAAAAAATTTAGTTCGCCGAAATTATCATCTTTGAAATGTGAAGTGTTAAAAATAGCCACTTGTTCAAATAAATATGCATGAGTTGAAATATTCATTAATTAGCTAATGATATGATTTTTGCCTATGCATGCAACATTAGAATGAATGGTGTTTTAAACCAAAGTGAATCAAATATGAAGTTGAATGGAAAATGATAAGTGATAAGAAATGTATATATGTACATGCATATTTATTGAACAGGTTATAGCAAAGAGGCTAGAGAAGAGGAATAAAATTTTGTGCCCGACAAATAGGTACACGTTTACTGTTTTGTTTGGGTGATGATTTTATGAGCCTGTTGGCTAGCCGCTTGGCTTTTTCTTTTTCTTTTTGACATGAGACGCCCGTGTAGCTATTTGGGAATTTTCCCAGCCCCTCCCGTACAAAGGAGGTTATGGCGAAATTTTCCAAAATTTAAAGGCGTTAGTGAAATATTTGAATTAAAAACGACATTGAAATCGTCGAATGAACTATATTTATATAAATATATAAATATAAATAAAATTAAAACGAAATGTGGCCGTGTAGTTCGTGTTTTGAAACCGTGATTTCAAACGACTAGTGCGGGAAATCCGACCGTTGGATTTTCCCGAAACCGCAACGTTGGGTTCGCCTTGGAAATAACTTTCCAACGGCACCAACTTTGTAAAGATCCGACGGTTGGATTGTCTGGAATGTTTAATTCAAATCTGAAGGAAAACAACGCCAGAAACAATTATATTTATATATATATATATAATTAAATTAAATCGAATAACGACGTTGCAGTTCGTAATTTGAAATCGTAACTTCAAACGACGAGTGTGGAAGATCCGACCGTCGGATTTTCCCAAAACTGAAACCGTTGGATTCGTTTTGAAATGATCTTTCTAATGATATAAAATTTGTGAAGATCCAACGGTTAGATTTTCATATATGCGTAAAACAAATTTAGTGAAAAACAGCGCCAGTGCATCGGCATGACCTGAATCGTCGTTTAATTAAATATGGCCGTTTTAAATAAATAAATAAAAATGACGATATATCATTATAAAATACTATAGACGATATAAAGTAGAAACAAACCATTTTTGTTGTGTTTGCTTGATATGTGATGGTTGAATGTATTTAACATGAAAATCATAACTAAAGAACCGAAATGTGAATGTTGAATAGTCCAACCATGTGATAAAGTGATTTGAAAATCTAAATATACGTGCGTTATTCGAAAAGGCCGAGTTCATCTCATTTTAAATAATCGATTGACGTTGAGAAGTCGAAGAGTCGAAGACAGTTGAAGACCGACGATCTTCACATTGGATGGATGGGCGCTACTGATGCTCGTGATTGGAGTAGCTACCGTGAAGGGGCTGAAGTAGTAGCCGTCCAGACATACTGTTGATTGTACGGATATGCGAGGAATTTGGTGCCTCCGGTTTCGTTCAAACCCAGAACGGACTTGTAATTGGACTGTGTGTCTGACATTGGATTTTGTTCTGTGTTGATTGATCTCTGTTAAATATATATCTGTTTGGCGGCGGAGAATTTATTCTCTTGCTTAACGCCCTTCTCTGAGACGTACGAGCTCAGAGGTTATGTATTGATAGAAATCAGTCGCGTGGAGTGGATTGCCTGTGTGGCACGCCTAAGTGGCATATGATCAAGGCTTCTGTTGCAAAGCAAAGTCTTGTGGTTGATGATCAAAGCATGGTCTGTGTGACGTAGCTTTGTGTAAAACGTGGATTCGCGAGCCTCACACCTCGGTATGAGTCAAAAACGGGATAGTGACTGCAGGGAGAGCACGACGTTTCTTTCTAGCTAAGGTGGTGTCAGTGACCTACCAGCCCTGACATTATATATACTTTTCACCTGTGTGGTTGTTGGAATACGAGGCGCCTCGGTTATAGGTCTGTAAGGACCGGGAAACGTGTGTTCAGGAATTGCCAATCCTCAAAAGTAAGAGAGGACCGGCCCTGAAGATCCAAGGATCATAGTGGGGTCCTGGGACATTTGCTAGAGTGTCTCGAATCGGAGAGGAGCTTGCCCCTTGTCTCGACTCATGAAGGAATCCAATTTCCAATACGAAATATGCGAATGTGATTGTATTACTAGTATGGCGACATGATATATGGTACTCATGCCATCTAGGATTGATATTTATGATTAAATTTGTTTTTGAAATATATATGCACTAGTAATAATATCAAACACTTTTGTTTTATACGTATGAGGCATTTTTGGCCATTATAAGGTAAAACTCTATCCTCCGGCTTGCGTTGCATTGTGTGATGGGACCTGAGTCCTATAATGGCTTCATTTTATGAAAAGCATTGCGATGATTTAATCATTTACTTTGTTTCATGCACTAGCACTCATTGGAGTAAATCCGTTCCGCGAAAGTGGCGTGGTCCTTTGATTTGCCTTATTATTGTTGTTAATAAGTTAAGTAGATTTCTCATACCAGTCCCATGACTGACTCGTAGTTTGTTTCACCTTGCAAACTCGGGTGCCCTCATTTTCACACGGGCAGCCTAGTTACAGGTATCTGGTGCACTTTTGGCTCATGGCGAGGCTTGACTACACCGTGCTGACTTTGACTCTTTCCGCCATTTTAGTATATGTATTATGATTCCGCCATTGGCGATATAGACTAATATTTATTTTGTGTACTCTTTATGTATGATTCCGCCTCTGGCGATGGTGACTGATTATGTATTATTATGCACTAAGTTGTATTCTGCACTGTGCTCTCTGATGTGGTGATATCTATATGATTCCGCTGTCATATATGTGTAAATTATTCTATTTTATGTTTATGCTATTATCTGTGATCTGCTAATGATGATTAATGTGTTATATTCCAATGATTATCCTTAACACTGTGTTACGGGGTATTGGGATCGTCACAGCTGGTATCAGAGCTTTGGTTAACCTTAGTTCTGGAAACTAACACATTAAATACTTCGTCAAAATAGAATCAGTAGTATTCTAAGGCGTGTAGCTCATTAGAGATAGGACTAGTAAAGTCCTAGAATGAGCCAAGCAGAATAGCAAAAACCATTTGATCAGTCCATCGTTATCTTTCCTTAAATTTTCTGCTTAACCAAGCAATAAATTATTGTTCCTGTAAGCTGACTCTTTTCTTGCTTATGCCGAATTTGAAAAAATGGCTACTCGATCAGCCGCCGCTAGAGGAGGCCGTGCTGGCCGTGGCAAAGGACGGGGAGAAGCCCCAGTTGAAGAAGGACCCTTGATACAACCCCCGGCCGCTCAATACTTCGAGCTGTACCGCGTAGCTAAGAGATACAAAAACCTAGGAGGTAAGACCTTCTCGGGAACTGGAACAGTAATAGAGGCCCTTGCATGGCTCAAAACATGCGAGAAAATACTAGATGGCCTAAGGCTTGGAGACCAAGATAAAGCTATTATGGGTGTCTGGCTTATGCAAGAACAAGCTGAACTATGGTGGGAATCTCTCACCGCCGGGAATAGAGAAGCTGGAAGAACCTGGGACGGATTCAAAGAACTCTTCAAAGAGAAATATGTCCCGGAACAAGCCCTAGAACGCATGCACGATGACTTCGCCGACCTCCAACAGGGGGATCTTTCAGTGCTGGATTATCTGAATAAATTTACACAGTTGTCCCCCTATGCTCTGGAGCTTGTCGCCACTGCAAAGTCCAAAAATAAGAGGTTTATCCTCGGGCTGAAGCGACAGTATCATGATAGAGCCATGGCCCACTTTAAGCTGGGATTTAATGAATTGGTGGAAATGACATGCAACTACGAAGACCTGGACCAAAGGCATCTGGAGCAGGATCGCGCTAAATGCCAAGCCGGAAACAAACGCAAGCCTGCTGTGAATCAAGCTGAGTCAAGCCAAGCGGCATCCTCGAAACCTCAGACTGGCAAGCCGCCAAGGGGAAGCTGCTATAACTGTGGCAAAATGGGGAACTTCTTTAATGTGTGCACAGCCCCGAAGAGGCGGAAGACAAATTCACAAGGTTCAAGCCAGGGCTCTCAGAACCTTCGCTCCTGCTTTAATTGCCGCAAGATGGATCATCTGTCAAAGACTGTCCTTTGCTGAAAAAGGCCGCAGTAGCTCACGTGTATGACGGGTCGAGCCCGTCAGCTGCTTCCGAAGGAGCAGGTAAACCCGATGTTTTGGGAGGTACCCTTACAATTAAAAATATTCCTGTTTTTGTACTGTTTGATATGGGTGCATCACGTAGTTTTATTGCTAGTAACACAGTGCACAAATTAAAGTTAAAACAGAGAAAACTTAAAGAATCGGTGGAAGTACATAACCCGATAGGAGGATCTCTTATTCTCAGTTCATATTGTAGAGTGCCAATCTCTTATTCTTCCTACAAGTTTCCCTTTGATTTAATCACCATGGATTTTCACAAATTCGATATCATTCTCGGGCTTGATTGGTTATACGGAGCCGAAGTAAATTGTGCGGAAAGAATCGTTAAAATTCGAACGAAGCTTGGATATATTACTGTACCCTATCATGGTTCGAATCCAGATAGAGAAGAATTTTGGTCGACGTTAGAAGTTATCCCCACTTCCTTGGAAAAGATTCCGATTGTTAGAAACTATGCCTCCGCAAAGAGAAATAGAATTCAGAATCGATCTAATTCCCAATGCCAGACTAGTGGTGCATCCAATTCGCAGAATGACTCCAAAGGAAAAAGAAGAATTAGGCGATCAAACTCGTCAACTGTTGTGGAAGGGTCTAATCAGACCTAGCTTTTCTAATTGGGGTGCAGCTATTGTGTTTGTCCCAAAGTCAGACGGAACTCTTCGATTGTGCGTTGATTACCATGACCTCAACAAACAGACGCTCAAAAATAAATACCCATTACCCCGCATCGACGATCTGCTAGACCAATTAAATGGGGCGAGAGTATTTTCCCGAATGGACCTAGCTACAGGTTTTCATCAATTGAGAATAGCAGAGGAGTGTGTTCCTTTGATAGCTTTCAGAGGTCCAGACATATTTTATGAATGGTTAGTAATGCCGTTCGGCCTGTGTAATGCTCCATCATACTTTGTCGATCTAATGAATAGAGTGTTCAGGGGAGTTCTGAATAAATTTGTCCTCGTATTCATCGATGATATTTTAATCTACTCCAAATCAAAACCCGAGCATGAAAAACACTTAGAACAAGTATTGGAGATTCTAAGAAAGAACGTCTTCAAAGCCAAATTCTCTAAATGTGTCTTCTGGCAAGAAGAAGTGAAGTTTCTTGGCCATGTTGTGTCAAAGAAAGGGATTTCTGTAGATCCGAGCAAAATAACAGCGATTCAAGACTGGAAGGAACCCACTACTCCCACAGAGGTTAGAAGTTTATAGGGTTGGCTAGTTATTATCGAAAGTTCGTTAAGGATTTTTCGAAGATATCCGGTCCGTTAACGAAGCTCACGAAGAAGCATGAGAAATTTAAGTGGACTTCCGACTGTGAAGAAGCTTTCCAGGAATTGAAATCGAAACTGACAACAGCTCCAGTGTTAACCATTATTGATGGCAATCAGGATTTGACGGTTTGGACATATGCTTTTATTAGAGGTCTTGGTGTAGTGTTAATGCAAAGAGACCAAGTAGTCGCTTATGCAAGCCGCCAACTGAAACCATATGAGAAGAATTATGTAACTCATGATCTTGAGTGGCTAGCCATCGTTTTTGCATTGAAAATCTGGAGGCATTATTTGTTGGGCGAGAAATTTGTATTGTACACAGACCATCAATCATTGAAGTATTTATACACCGAGAAAGATCTAAATTTGAGACAGCAGCATTGGCTAGAATTTCTTGCAGCGTATGATCTTGATATCCTGTATACGCCGGGGAAGGCTAACGTTGTAGCGGATGCGCTTAGTAGAAAAACCGCAATCATTGCCAATTTATAATTACGCCTGGCTTGATTGACAAGATATGTGCTCTCCAGAGGAATGATTATTTCATTCAAAGGATCGGAGGGAGAATCCAGAAGGGAGAGCCCTCAAGTTTTCAGGTAGATAAAGAAGAAGTTCTGAGACTGAATGGGAGAATATGTGTTCCCAACATCCCTGAGCTCAAAAGAGAAGTGCTAGACGAATGCCATAAATCCAAACTTTGCATTCATCCTGGGGTGAGTAAAATGTACAACGATATCAAACGCACTTTCTGGTGGAAGGCAATGAAGAGGGATATTTCTTTATATGTTAGCAGATGCCCTACTTGTCAATTAGTCAAGAGCGACCAACAGAAGCTAGCTGGATTGCTGCAGCCGTTGGAAGTCCCAAGTTGGAAATGGAAACAGATTTCCATGGATTTCATAGATGGTTTGCCGCGAACCAGGAAAGGTAATGACAACATTTGGGTAATCGTAGATCGCTTCAAGAAGACTTCCCATTTTATACCTGTCAGATCCAATAAAACCGCTCAAAGTCTAGCACAGATGTATTTCAAAGAAATCGTTAAGCTGCATGGAATTCCCATCAGCATAGTCAGTGATAGAGACCCAATATTTGCTAGCAAATTCTGGGAGGCTTTCCAGACAGATGGGAACGAAACTGAATATGAGCACCGCTTATCACCCTCAAACAGATGGCCAAACTGAGCGGGTGAATAGGATTTTAGAAGATTTATTGCGGGCTTGTATAATTGATTTTGGTGGGTCATTGGAAGATCACTTGCATTTGGCAGAATTCTCATATAACAATAGCTATCAAGCAAGTTTGAGAATGTCGCCATTTGAAGCATTATATGGCAGACTGTGCAGATCTCCAGCATGTTGGGTAGAACCTGACAATAGAATTGTGTTAGGACCCGATATGATTAGAGAGGCATCTGATAAAGTCGACTTCATCAAAAAACGATTGAGAACCGCACAAAGCCGACAGAAAAGCTATGCAGATTCTAGAAGAAGAGACTTGACATTTGCTGTTGGTGACCATGTTTATTTGAAAGTTTCTCCGATGAGAGGAGTAATCAGATTTGGCAAAACTGGGAAGTTGGCACCAAGATTTATTGGTCCCTTTCCGATACTCGAACGAATTGGAACTCTTGCTTATAGTGTTCAATTACCAGATTGGTTGCCTGGAGTGCATAATGTGTTTCACGTATCTCAACTTAGAAGACATGTGCATGATCCGGATCTTGTTGTGGAAGAAGCAGCGCAACAAGATATAGACATAACTCCAGAATTAGCAATCAGAAGAGAGCCATTAAAGATTGTTGGCAAAGAAACTAGAGAACTAAAAAGCAAAAAGGTTCATATAGTTAAAGTACAGTGGAGTAGTGATCCTAGAGACTGTACTTGGGAGACTGTGGAAAGCATTAAGCAAGCTTACCCCAAATGCAGAGTGGACATCTCTGACTAACTCCGGTGCAAGGTACCTTTACAATACTTTGCATTTACATTTTGTTTCCTATTTTACTGTTGTTTCCTTTTTTAGGACGAAAAGTTTTAAGTGGGGGAGATTGTAACAACCCGGAAAATACGAGCCAATTTAAAAATTTTTAAGTTGGTCATTTCAAAGGAATTTGAACAATTGAAATAGAATATTTCAATAAAATAGTGAACTAGAAATAGTGAGTCAGTTTGAAAATTTGAATTCAAAATTTGACTGACTGTGCAGGTTGGAAAATATAACGGATTTTAGCGAAACCAAAAATGTTTAAATCTGTTTATCAATACCTTTCTAACGAATCTGAAAAATCGAAGTTTCATAACGGGAATCAAAAGTTATGGCCAAATGAATTTTCAGAAAGGTCGCTATATAGAATATATAGCCCTGGAAAATTGATATTTTGCAAACGACCTCGGAATTCGACGAAACCAATTTTGTTGGGTCCGGGATGTCAAACTATTGCTAGGTTTCAAATTTCATAATTTTTGAAGCTAGTATGTGAGCGTGGCAAAAGAAAATGTGTTTGGTCAATTTCTGTTAAATTGGGTCGACCAGAAAATGGCCATTTTACAAACGGTTTCAGAATTCGACGAAACTAGTTTTGTTGGGACTGTAGTGTCAAAACATAGCTAGATTTATTTTTTTGGAATTTTTCGAATCAGTTTGTGGCCCTGGCAAATTGAAATGTACGTTCAAAGTTAAAAATTAAATGTTTTATACTTTAATTTGAAAAATAACTGACTGTAACAGTCGAATTGGCCGACAAAACATATCCCATTGTGTCCGGGATGGGGGTAATTAGCTAGGGACGACAGTCGTTGGGTTTGAATTGGTGTCCGTGTGGAGAAACACTATTTAAAAATTTATTAAAACTATGGGCCAATCAGAATTAGCCATTCATTATTTTTAAAAATAAAAAAAAAGTCAGAAACCCTCGTTTTTCTCTCTCCACCGACGATCGAAATAGTTCGCCGCTTCTCCCCCAAATCGCCAACGCCACAGGCGATTCCAGCCGCCGCCACTACCCCAGTCGACGCGCCTCCCTCTCCTCTTCCAATCCGACCCAAGCTCCACCCCTATCGCCTCCTCCATCGCCCGTATCGACGACCCAAAGTCGACCACTTCCCAGCGCCGCCACGTGCGCCACCGACCACCGAACCACGTCAAACCACCCTACGCCGACTCCCCTCTCCTCCCTCTTCCACATCATCACCTCTGATCAACCCATCGTGCCTCGGTTTTCGCGAAAACTGCAACCCTAGTTTTGAACCATCGATAAAGGTGAGTTCTTTTTTATGTTTGCACTTTGAAAAATCATATCTTTATGGTGTGTTGACGGAATTCGATGAAACAGGAAGCATCGGGACTGCAAGGAATCTCTCTACCACATAGAAGAGACTGCGGATTTTTCTGAGTCATCTACAATTTTTAGCACTCCGAAAACCAATGTGAGAAATCTAAATTAAATGAATTTGAATGGAAAAATGTCGTGTATAAATTATATAAGCGAAATATAAATTGCACAAGTGTTGTATACCTCACGTACATGCGTGGTGTAAGCTATATGAGCGAAGTATGAATTATACATGCATAGAATAATTGATATATGTGTTGAAATGCAAGTGAAATATAGCAATTTTATATATATATATATATATATATATATATATATATATATATATATATATATATATATATATATACTCCCCTCGTCCACAAACCATGGACGATATTAATTGTTGTGAATTAGTGTGAAATATTGGATGAAAAATGCGAATGGTTGAATAATTGTTTGTGGTTGATATTGTTTGGTTGTGGTTGAAAAATACCCATTGGTGATTGAAATGAATTGGAAATAATTGTGAAAATAAAAATAAAACATGCCGCCTGCGTGCGAATTAGATGCATGAATCCCCATTGTCAAAAACCGCGAGGTTTTAAGGTAGAGCGAGGAGCCGTACTAGGGACGGTGTCGGTTTTAACTACCCTGTCGTTTTGCTATCGAAATTTTGAATGATATTCACATGTTAGAATTATTTTCATATGTTGAAATTATCTTCATGCGTTGAAATTAAAATCATGTGTTGAAACTATGTCCATGTGTGGGAATGTTCATATGTTGAGAAGTGATGTGTGAAAATTAAATTCATGTGTGAATGAATGAAGTGTTTAAACAATAAAAATCACATTTTTATAATATATATGAAGTATATAAAATATTCGCCTTATATATAAATAGTTTC
Source organism: Allium sativum (assembly GCA_030737875.1). Taxonomy (NCBI): domain Eukaryota; kingdom Viridiplantae; phylum Streptophyta; class Magnoliopsida; order Asparagales; family Amaryllidaceae; genus Allium; species Allium sativum. The sequence continues at coordinate 238,318,617 of CM060923.1, read as the reverse complement.
AACAATAAAAATTTCATCTTTCTTATATGAACAACATATATAAAATATCCATGTGTGGAAATGCTTATGTGTTGAGAAGTGTGTGTATTGGAAAAGTTCATGTGTTGAATAAAAAGATTGGACAATAAAAATTACACTTTTATTGAAGCTATGCAGTGTTGAAAATATTCATTTGTTGAATAAATATTTTAAATGATAAAAATATAATTTTTATCATATATGTGATATGCTAAAAATTTGCGAGCGTTGAAATAAATATTTGTGAAAGGAATATTATTTTTTTAACATGCATAGGAACTAAATAAAATAGTCATGCGTTGAAAAATTTAGTTCGCCGAAATTATCATCTTTGAAATGTGAAGTGTTAAAAATAGCCACTTGTTCAAATAAATATGCATGAGTTGAAATATTCATTAATTAACTAATGATATGATTTTTGCCTATGCATGCAACATTAGAATGAATGGTGTTTTTAAACCAAAGTGAATCAAATATGAAGTTGAATGGAAAATGATAAGTGATAAGAAATGTATATATGTACATGCATATTTATTGATCAGGTTATAGCAAAGAGGCTAGAGAAGAGGAATAAAATTTTGTGCCCGACAAATAGGTACACGTTTACTGTTTTGTTTGGGTGATGATTTTATAAGCCTGTTGGCTAGCCGCTTGGCTTTTTCTTTTTCTTTTTGACATGAGACGCCCGTGTGGCTATTTGGGAATTTTCCCAGCCCCTCCCGTACAAAGGAGGTTATGGCGAAATTTTCCAAAATTTAAAGGCGTTAGTGAAATATTTGAATTAAAAACGACATTGAAATCGTCGAATGAACTATATTTATATAAATATATAAATATAATAAAATTAAAACGAAACGTGGCCGTGCAGTTCGTGTTTTGAAACCGTGATTTCAAACGACTAGTGCGGGAAATCCGACCACTGGATTTCCCGAAATCGCAACCGTTGTGTTCGCCTTGGAAATATCTTTCCAACTGCACCAACTTTGTAAAGATCCGACGGTTGGGTTGTCTGGAATGTTTAATTCAAACTGAAGGAAAACAGCGCCAGAAACGATTATATATATATATATATATATATATATATAATTAAATTAAATCGAATAATGACGCTGCAGTTCGTAATTTGAAATCGTAACTTCAAACGACGAGTGTGGAAGATCCGACCGTCGGATTTTCCCAAAACTGAAACCGTTGGATTCGTTTTGAAATGATCTTTCTAATGATATAAAATTTGTGAAGATCCAACCGTTAGATTTTCAGATATGCGTAAAACAAATTTAGTGAAAAACAGCGCCAGTGCATCGGCACGACCTGAATCGTCGTTTAATTAAATATGGCCGTTTTAAATAAATAAATAAATATGGCGATATATCGTTATAAAATACTATAGACGATATAAAGTAGAAACAAACCAATTTTGTTGTGTTTGCTTGATATGTGATGGTTGAATGTATTTAACATGAAAATCATAACTAAAGAACCGAAATGTGAATGTTGAATAGTCCAACCATGTGATAAAGTGATTTGAAAATCTAAATATACGTGGGTTATTTGAAAAGGCCGAGTTCATCTCATTTCAAATAATCGATCGACGTTGAGAAGTCGAAGAGTCGAAGACGGTTGAAGACCGACGATCTTCACATTGGATGGATGGGCGCTACTGATGCTCGTGATTGGAGTAGCTACCGTGAAGGGGCTGAAGTAGTAGCCGTCCAGACATACTGTTGATTGCACGGATATGCGAGGAATTTGGTGCCTCCGGTTTCGTTCAAACCCAGAACGGACTTGTATATGGACTGTGTATCTAACATTGGATTTTGTTCTGTGTTGATTGATCTTTGTTAAATATATATCTGTTTGGCGGCGGAGAATTTATTCTCTTGCTTAACGCCCTTCTCTGAGACGTACGAGCTCAGAGGTTATGTATTGATAGAAATCAGTCGCATGGAGTGGACTTCCTGTGTGGCACGCCAAAGTGGCATATGATCAAGGCTTCTGTTGCAAAGCAAAGTCTAGTGGTTGATGATCAAATCATGGTCTGTGTGACGTAGCTTTGTGTATAACGTGGATTCGCGAGCCTCACACCTCGGTATGAGTCAAAAACGGGATAGTGACTGCAGAGAGAGCACGACGTTTCTTTCTAGCTAAGGTGGTGTCAGTGACCTACCAGCCCTGACATTATATATACTTTTCACCTGTGTGGTTGTTGGAATACGAGGCGCCTCGGTTATAGATCTGTAAGGATCGGGAAACGTGTGTTCAGTAATTGCCAATCCTCAAAAGTAAGAGAGGACCATAGTGGGGTCCTGGGACATTTGCTAGAGTATCTCGAATCGGAGAGGAGCTTGCCCCTTGCCTCGACTCATGAAGGAATCCAATTTCCAGTACAAAATATGCGAATGTGATTGTATTACTAGTATGTCGACATGATATATGGTACCCATGCCGTCTAGGATTGATATTTATGATTAAAATCGTTTTTGAAATATATATGCACTAGTAATAATATCAAACACTTTTGTTTTATACGTATGAGGCATTTTTGGCCATTATAAGGTAAAACCCTATCCTTCGGCTTGCGTTGCATTGTGTGATGGGACCTGAGTCTTATAATGGCTTCATTTTATAAAAAGCATTGCGATGATTTAATCATTTACTTTATTTCATGCACTAGCACTCATTGGAGTAAACCCGTTCCGCGAAAGTGGCGTGGTCCTTTGATTTGCCTTATTATTGTTGTTAATAAGTTAAGTAGAATTCTCATACCAGTCCCATGACTGACTCGTAGTTTGTTTCACCTTGCAAACTCGGGTGCCCTCATTTTCGCACGGGCAGCCTAGTTACAGGTATCTGGTGCACTTTTGGCTCATGGCGAGGCTTAACTACACCGTGCTGACTTTGACTCTTTCCGCCATTTTAGTATATGTATTATGATTCCGCCATTGGCGATGTAGACTGATATTTATTTTGTGTACTCTTTATGTATGATTCCGCCTCTGGCGATGGTGACTGATTATGTATTATTATGCACTAAGTTGTATCTTGCACTGTGCTCTCTGATGTGGTGATATCTATATGATTCCGCTGTCATATATGTGTAAATTATTCTGTTTTATGTTTATGCTATTATCTGTGATCTGCTAATGATGATTAATGTGTTATATTCCAATGATTATCCTTAACACCGTGTCACGGGGTTTCGGGATCGTCACAATATCATTACCACGGTTGGGGGCCAGCCAACCAAACCGATAGCATATACATATATAAATAAATTAAATGGGACAACTGAAGGCATTTGATTTCTCCATATCAGGTAGTGATATACACTTTTAATGGGTGCAACCCACATAGCCATGCTGCCTACCCGATTTTGTGCCATTTCCCGGTTGATGAGGCTAGAGGTTACGCTTATATTTAGAACAGTATATCTTTATTCACTTTGAATGCCACATTGTTAGATCCTCCAGAAATCACTAATTGATTTCCACAAAAATACTCTAGTTGTTAGGCTAAAGAAGTTTCCCTTCTATGCCATCAACTTAGTACATTTAAAGAACTCAACGTACGTGATCCGTTTGGAAATACTCTGTCGGACATTCGTCCATACAAGTCATCCAAGAACAGGATGAACCGAAGGCACCCTCCTACTGCATCCTAGGAATCACCCTATAGATCAGGAGCGAGTAGTCCTTGCGAATCCGTAGATTTTAACCACGACAGAACCGCAGTATATCTCTGGCAGCTAAACCAGAGTTTTAAGGTAGTTCTTCCGCTTTATAAATATCTACGGTCTTCCATTCATTTCTTCTTTACCTCCTTCAAGTTAGTCGCGTTCGCGCAATTGATTCGAAGTGGTTTTGGGTCTAGTTCCCATCCCGATTTCTTCGAAACAACTTTTCAGAAATGTTCAAGAAAAATTCATTGATAGTTGGTGGTTTAACTATCAAATTTTAACAATGTTGTTCAGTACGTTGGCAGCTCAGGTCTTTTATAATGACATATTTCATTTAAAACTATTCCATCGATTCTTATGACAGATTTCACATTCTTACCTCAAATCCCATTGTTCTCGTTATATTGGAAAAAAAAAGTGTATCTTTATCTACCAGACTCTACTCATTCCTTTATTTCAAGACATCGCTATATATTCGCAAAATTCTTTCCATTTCTTTTAATTGGAAAATCCCTATTTATTCTTATTTCAAAGGTATTAAATAGATTCATTCTTCGACTTGGGTCTGACGATGCTAAAATATACATCGTTTACTTTAAAGCTTACGGTTTTCTTATTTGTATTTAACATCTTTCAATTAACATTGCCATATTTTCTTTGGAATAACAAATTCCAAACTTCACTCTTTATTTCCTTGTCACTGGAAATATCGTTATATTTATATTCAAACAATGACATGGTTTGATTACCAAAATCCTCCTTTATATCAAATAAAACATTTCACTTGAACTAACTCTCAGGTGGACTCTGTCTTTAAAATCATTATCTTGGTTAAAACCCCTTGTTTACAACTTCTTTTTTATAATTTGAATTTAACTTCGAATCCTTTCTGTATCATTTATTTATTTTTTAAATAAAAGAAATTTCAATTATTAACCACTCACTTTGGTTATTATTAAATAAAAATAGTTATCTTTCTTCTTAATTAAACTAGCATAGTTATTCTTTTTCATAAGGTTATTTAAATACATGAAAATTATAGTTTAAATCATCATTAACTCGATATTGCTTTCCTATCCATTACAACTAATACTATCTCTCGATAATAGTGAAGCAGTTTAAGTTGGAGTATTCTAATTACCTCTCAGACCTTGACCAACGACGCTCTTATCTTAAGATAATAGAAGTTTTCCACTTAAACATTTGTTATTCGATTTCCATTCCCACTTACTATGGTTTAAAAACCCTTTCCTTTGATTTGAAAACCTACTTTACACATAGATTCTTTTTACTTCATTAAGTAAACTTTCGAATATTATTTATCATTCGAATCTCATATGATTTTCATAATCCATATCATATATTTGTAATTCCCCTATAATCTCCCCACTTACGCTATTAACCAATATTCCTTTGTACAAATCCATTTAATCTTCCTATTATAATAACCTCCCTTTCAATTGAATAAACTTTGTCGCAATTCCCGCATTTAGCTTATAATCACTTTTACAAACTTCGTTTGTAAACTCGGATTTTAATCCTTGTATAGAACTCTTATTAGATTTTGTTCAACCCTATCGCCACTTACTCATTTCTCCATTTAATTCCAATTAAAAGGCATCGCTTTAGTTATGTTCAAAGCTTGTTTTCAACATTAACTTTGCTCGAGAGTTTTTATAAACTTATGTTTATAAAATTCTAAATCCTTTTATAAAACTCATATTAGGCCTTAATAAAATCTTATCGCCACCTTGATATAAGCTAAAAATACATTTAAAATAGTTAACCTTGATATAAGCTAAAAATAAAAAAATTATCCTTTTTAAAAACTCATTAAATAATAAATAACTTTATTCAACATCAACAGTTCGATAATTACTTTAAACCATAGTTAATCGAAGACTAACTAACATTTAACGCTATTTGTTAAATTTTAACAAATTTTCAACAAACTTATTATTTGATTAATTCAGATTAAATTGGTCCAATTGTCAATTCCTAATTAGAACAGTTGAATTTTGCCAACTGTACATATCAGTTACACTTAACTGATTTTCCCTTTCATTTCCCTCTTAAATTAATTAAATATCTTAATTAATTTTAAAACATCAGTTAATTGTTTTATAAAAACAATTATCTAATTCCACTAACCTGCAGATTAGTTTCTAACTACTTTTCACAAATCTCGTTAATGGCATTAAATTTTTATTATAAAATAATTAATAATTTCTATCAAACAATGATTATAAAAGTATAAATATATTTATAAACTTTTTTTATTTAAATGAAATAAATTCGGAAACTTTAATTAAGTTATAAAATAATTTATAACTTTAACTACATAAATCCGCCTGACGGGAGAACAACACCTTTAAACGGTAAATTTTTGTCCTTTACTGCCAACTACTTAATCAGACTGTCAATTGATTTAAATACACAACGGCGGTTAACATCCATTCAACCATCACTATTTGAACAGGGTTTAATGTCAATTTTGGGTCCAATCAGTTCATGGATAAGAACACAAAGATAAACAATATACAAAATATTTTGAGGAATCCGATCAGATCACTCCAACCTGTTCTTCTCTACAGCACGGGTTATGATAACAAAAATAAATAATTTTAAATAAATAAATAAATGATGATAATATAGTTAACAACAATCATTAAATCAACTAATAGCAACCAACGCAGCCAATCAACCAATTTCTATTTTTGTATGGATTTATCACATCATAGCAGTCCAGAAAAGTGTGAGAATTAACTCACCAGTTATTTTAGTTGATGGTTGTGGCGTTGTTTGTGCCATTTAATTTTAAACGCGTGTTTAAAATTAACTGAAAATCCAACTATGTCCAATCGAATCCCAGTCAGTGCCATTGTCCAGATCTCGTCTCTATGATCCCAACGGATCCTGTTTCACGTAAATCCGATACCGTATGGATAAGTTATTGCTATTTAAAGTTTATACAATTTAATCATTTATTAATTGATTAATTATTATTTAAATATTATCTAATTACCTTTTCTTAATCAAATTCCACGTTTACCTCCTTTAATCTCCCCTGCCACGTCAGATTTGGTTTTAGCGTCTTCTTCATTTGGGAAGACAAGAACCCGATAGTTTCTTCCCCATTTCATCTTTACAAACAGCTCGACCAACCACTTCCCATCCCGCCGCCAATTCTAACATCCTGACGCCGACCGAACCTCACCAGCGGCTGCGATGCTCCAGGACGCTGCCACTCCCAAAACCCAGAGTCCCCTGGACCATCGATGCCGCCAGTAACTCGTTCGAACCCTTCTCCGTTTATGAGCCATTCGTCGCCGCCACACATTGAATCAGACTGCCGCACCCCCTCCATTTGCATCGCCACAGTCCCCTGCTCCAACTCCTTCAGACAGCACCACCCTTCATCACCTTGATAGACCGGAAAATGATCGAAACCACCACCAACTTCGAAAAGTATACCCAAAACAGCGGTCCACGTTCAACTCGCCACCACCGTCACCTTTGACCACCAAAGGACCCGACACCGGTACCAAATCGAAGCCTGGACTCTCCTCTTTCATTTCCCCTAGGTCACATCCTCTCAAATCGAGCTAATCACCCACTAACATCAAAAGAACGAAACTGACCTGCTCCGGTTCTCGTCGATTTCCGGCCACCAAATGTGTCCGATCAACCCTAATTTTTACAGTAGGTAGATATCAAGCTGATCTACAACTTTTCTTTAGATCCTACTAGTCGATTCGCTACAGAATTGAAGATATAAATTATTTAATGAACAGGGTCTTTTTTGCAAAATAGGCTAAAGAAAAATGAAGACAGATGGATTTTCTGGTTTGGGCTGAAGGGAATAGGTTGTATTTATAAGGGAAAACAATATTAATTTATTCTGATGCGACCAACGATATTTTATTTCGTGTCTGTCGCAATTCTGAATGCTGTTTATTCACTTCTGCGCTCACACACAAACTCCGTTCGAGGCGGAAATGGACGACATTGTATAATTTGACGTTACGGTCCTAACGAAACTTGTTTCATCGAATTCCAAGTCCGCTTGCTCAAACGACGTTTGTTCATGCCCAATTAGTCGTTTATATTTGCATTTAATTTTGCCACGCTCACAGAATAACTCTGATTGACGCGCCGCTTGAAATCTAGCAATAATTAGCCATTACGGTCTCAACAAAATTAGTTTCGTCAGAAACGAAGGTTGTTGAATAAAGCCCCTTTTAAAAGGCCCAATTTTAATGGAAATAAATTAATTTAAAAATACTTCAATATAATAAAAACAAATTATTATAATTGGCCATACTTGACTAGAATTTGATGTTCTACCAAAATAAAATACTCTGGATTGAAATCCAAGCCAATTCGATATTAAAAATATTTAAAAATCCCTTATTTATATAAATAAGTCGATATAATTTATAAAGGAATTCCATAGCGACTATTTTAAAATTTGATTTGGACATAAAACAAAATCTACACTATGAAAACTTGATTTTTCTCTTCCATTAGAAAAATATCGTCAAATAAATTCCGATGTTTCTTGTTTCGAGAAAATCCAACTTATATTGAATCCTGTACAGCCATTTAAAGTTCAAAATCCAATATTGCGAACTGCCGTGCCGCTGCAGCTCGATTTATAATTAAATTATAAATTAAACGTTATAACGCCGTTAAATAAACGAAATCGTCATTAAAAATTCAAAACAAACAATATTACACCATTTTAAACTGCCCATTCACATTATACAACCAATTCAGCATTTTCCAATATTTTGAAAATAAAATATTATTATATTATTTATATATAATAACTTATTCAAATAATATGTTTAAATTCAGTAATTTAAATTCAAACAATAATTCAAATAACTAGCCAGAAAAATACGGGTTGTTACATTCCTTCCCCCTTAAAATAATTTCGTCCTCGAAATTGCTAAGGTAGAAAGAATGCTACAGCCCATTATCTTTATAAAAATATTTAATTAAAACTCGGTTTTATTTTCAAAATATATCTAATTGGTTTTAAAACCAATTTAATTTAAATAACCAAATTTTCCAAAAATCTTCAAAAAATTTCTAACACCTTGAATTTTGGAAAATTTTTAGGAGAGTCTCCCCTGTACGGAGGGACATCTGCAATATTGCAGGTTCAAGAAATATATATGTACATCGACAAACATGGTCAAAAAAATTCAAAATCCAAACTCAAACCCAAATAGAACCCAAAAATTTATACTCGCGTAGGCATACCTTTTTGCGAGCGCTATTACGCGATAAGCGATAAATTATACTTAAGCTTGCTTAAGTTTTATGCAGCTCTATTCAACTGGATTCAATTTACTCTAGAATTCCCTTAGACAAGTTTTCAACATTATAATAGCTTTTCTGCACCTGTTCTCAACTTCAATGAAACTCCTTAGTTTTCAAAATAATGCCAGTAAGATTAAAACATCCACATCATCTATTCCAACCAATTTTCCATACAATTCAATCGATTTTAACAATCCACTTATTTTTTATAAATGTCTGAGTTGAATTTTTTTGTGTTTGGATTCATTTTTCATAAGCTCGACTTATTCATATCAGATGGAATTCAATCAAATTTATTCAACTTCAAGTCTATATTTATGCAACCATCCATCCAAACAATTCAACATTCCATTTAAAACAATATTAGCGAGTATTTCTACTCCCAACTCAAATACCTACTAGCTTAAGTTAATGTTTAGTTCGACGTTCCAATCCAAATCATAATTTATATAATTCATTTTGGCTCAACTTAAGTTAAAGTTTTCATATTTTCACATTTCAAATATGAAATGTCTTCTGGTTGATTTAATCTAACCTCATAATCAATCCATCCCAGTCAACACTGGTAAATCAAATTACCTATATTATAAAAATTTAAGAAAATTATTACCTTTACTACTTTATAAATTATATTTGGGCAAAAACAATTTCAAAATAAATTTTATATCAAATTACAAATACGCGCTCTCGTATATACACTCAACTCAATCTAGGATAATACTTATCTTATCTCTATTGAGTTACGCCACAGAGCCAAGGTTATCACTAAACCAATAGCTCTGATACCACTGTAACGACCCAAGGACTTTCGACCCCGAGAATCGACATAAAATCACTATGTCGGCTATTCAAGCATCAAAAACACCGGATTGTTATTAGAAAGAAATTAGTGGATGAGGAAAGAAAGAAAGAAATATTAGAATAGAAGAAAAAGAAGAACACATCAGAATCTCACAGCGGAACGAATAAATATAATATATCAAATCTCTTTATGCAAAAGAACTGTATATACATACCAATCATCAGAGTACAACATATATCTGTCACAGCGGAAATACACTTCATATACCTAATGGTGAAGCCTCTTGCTTCTGAATTCCAGCGAAAAACCTAACCTATAAATATACTCGGTCTGACCCGAGCACATTTGTAGCAAAGCAAAATTCACCCGGATCAGTCTGGAATACTTTCAGTGATAAATTCACAGCACAAACAATTTGTTTAACTTTGAAAATCCTTTTTGAAAATCAAAGGATAATAGTAAGACCAATCCACACATAACACGGACGGTTTTTACCTTACTATAACCCAAAACAGTTTTGAAATCACTATCTTTTCTGATATTATAATAATGTCCATCAAACCACAAGTAAATATCAATCTAGTCGAACGCTTGCATCTCACGCTCTACATATATAGTATACAAACAAAATCGCAGGCTCGTATTGGAGAATAGATTCCAACTATGGTAAGGTATGGGACCACCTTACGACAATGTATCTCTGGAGATGAATACATTGGGGTTCAATCTTGCAACCCGGCTCATACATGACCGACCTCTCATTTCTCTTGAGAATACCGAATATATCATTACCACAGTTGGGGTCCAGCCAACCAAACTGATAGCATATACATATATAAATAAATAAAGAGGGACAACCGAAGGCATTTGATTTCTCCCAATCAGGTAATGATATACCCTTTTAATGGGTGCGACCCACATAGCCATGCTGCCTACCCGATTTTGTGTCATTTCCCGGTTGATGAGGCTAGAGGTTACGCTTATATTTAGAACAATATATCTCTATTCACTTTGAATGCCACATTGTCAGATCCTCCAGAAATCACTAATTAATTCCCACAAAAATACTCTAGCTTTTGGCTAAAGAAGTTTCCCCTTCTATGCCATCAACTTAGTACGTTTGAAGAAGTCAACGTATGTGATCCTTTTGGAAATACTCTATCAGACATTCGTCCATACAAGTCATCCAGGAACCGGATGAACCGAAGACACCCTCCTACTGCATCTTAGGAATCACCCTATAGATCAGTAGCGAGTAGTCCTTGCGAATCCATAGATTTTAACAACGACAGAACCGCAGTATATCTCTGGTCGTTAAACCAGAGATTTTAAGTAGTTCTTCCGCTTTATAAATACCTATGGTCTTCAATTCATTTCTTCTTTACCTCCTTCAAGTTAGTCGCGTTCGCACAGTTGATTCGAAGTGGTTTTGGGTCTAGTTCCCATCCCGGTTTCATCGAAACTACTCGTCAAAAAGGTTCAACAAAAATTCATTGATAGTTGATGGTTTAACTATCAAATTTTAACAATGTTGTTCAATACGTTGGCAGCTCAGGTCTTTTATAATGACATATTTCATTTAAAACTATTCCATCGATTCTTATGATCGATTTCACATCCTTACCTCAAATACCATTGTTCTCGTTGTATTGAAAAAAATAGTGTATCTTTATCTACCAGACTCTACTCATTCCTTTATTTCAAGACATCGCTATATATTCGCTAAATTCTTTCCATTTCTTTTATTTGGAAAATCCCTATATACTCTTATTTCAAAGGTGTTAAATAGATTCATTCTTCGACTTGGGTCCGACAATGTTAAAATATACATCGTTTACTTTAAAGCTTAATGTTTTCTTATTTATATTCAAAATCTTTCAATTAACATTGCCATATTTTCTTTGGAATAACGAATTCCAAACTTCACTCTTTATTTCCTTTGTCACCGGAAATATCGTTATATTTCTATTCAAACAACGGCATGGTTTGATTACCAAAATCCTCCTTTATATCAAATAAAACATTTCACTTAAACCAACTCTCAGGTGAACTCTGTCTTCAAAATCATTATCTTGGTTAAAACCCCTTGTTTACAACTTCGTTTATATAATTTGAATTTAACTACGAATCCTTTCCATATCCTTTATTTTGTTTTAAGTAAAAGAAATTTCAATTATCAACCACTCGCCTTGGTTATTATTAAATAAAAATAGTTATCTTTCTTCTTAGTTAAACTAGCATAGTTACTCTATTTCAAAGGGCTATTTAAATACATGAAAATTATAGTTTAAATCATCATTAACTCGATATTGCTTTCCTATCCATTACAACTAATACTATCGCTCGATAATAGTGAAGCCGTTCAAGTTGGGGTATTCTAATTACCTCTCGGACCTTGACCGACGATGCTCTTATCTTAAGATAATAGAAGTTCGCCACTTAAACATTCGTTATTCCATTTCCATTCCCACTTACTATGGTTTAAAAACCCTTTCCTTTTATTTGAAAACCTACTTTACACATAGATTCTTTTTACTTCATTAAGTAAACTTTCAAATATTATTTACCATTCGAATCTCATATGATTTTAGTAATCCATAACATATATTTGTAATTCCCTTATAATCTCTCCACTTACGCTATTAACCAATATTCCTTTGTACAAATCCACTTAATCTTCCTATTATAATCACCTCCCTTTCTACTGAATAAACTTTGTCGCAATGCCCTCATTTAGCATATAATCACCTTTACAAACTTCATTTGTAAACTCAGATTTTAATCCTTGTATAGAACTCTTATTAGGTTTTGATCAACCCTATCACCACTTACACATTTCTCCATTTAATTCCAATTACAAGGCATCGCTTTAGTTATGTTCAAAGCTTGTTTTCAACATTAACTTAGCTCGAGAGTTTTTATAAACTTATGTTTTCAACATCAACAGTTCGATAATTACTTTAAACCATAGTTAATCGAAGACTAACTAACATTTAACACTATATGTTAAATTTTAACAAATTTTCAACAAACTTATTTATTTGATTAATTCAGATCAAATTGGTCCAATTGTCAATTCCCAATTAGAACAGTTGAATTTTGCCAACCGTACATATCAGTTACTGTTAACGGATTTTCCATTTCCATTTCCCTCTTAAATTAATTAAATATCTTAATTAATTTTAAAACATCAGTTAGTTGTTTTATAAAAACAATTATCCATTTCCACTAACTCGTAGATTAGTTTCTGACTGCTGCTCACAAATTTCGTTAATGGCATTAAAATTCTTATTATAAAATATTTAATAAATTCTATTAAACCATGATTATAAAAGTATAAATATATTTATAAACTTCTTTTTATTTAAATGAAATAAATTCGGAAACTTTAATTATGTTATAAAATAAATTTATAACTTTAACTACATAAATCCGCCTGACGGCAGAACAACACCCTTAAACGGTAAATTTTAGACCTTTACTGCCATCTACTTAATCAGATTGTCAATTGATTTAAAAACACAATAGCGGTTAACATCCATTCAACCATCACTATTTGAATAGGGTTTAATGTCAATTTGGTGTCCAAACAGTTCATGGATAAACACACAAAGGTAAACAATATACAAAATATTTTGAGGAATCCGGTCGGATCCCTCCAACCTATTCTTCTCTACAGCACTGGTTATTATAACAAAAATAAACAATTTTAAATACATAAATAAATGACGATAATATAGTTAACAACAATCATTAAATCAACCAATAGCAATCAATGCAGCCAATCAACCAATTTCTATTTTTGTATGGATTTATCACATCATAGTAGTCCAGAAAAGTGTGAGAATTAACTCACCAGTTATTTCAGTTGATGGTTGTCGCGTTATTTGTTCCATTTAATTTTAAATGCGCGTTTAAAATTAACTGAAAATCCAACTGTGTTCAATCGAATCCCAGTCAGTGCCATTGTCTAGATCTCGTCTCTGTGATCCCAACGGATCCTGTTTCACGTAAATCCGATACCGTGGATAAGTTATTGCTATTTTAAGTTTATATAATTTAATCGATTATTAACTGTTTAATAATTAATTAAATATTAACTAATTACCTTTTCTTAATCAAATTCCATGTTTACCTCCTTTAATCTCCCCCACCATGTCAGATTTGGTTTACGCGTCTTCTTCATTTGGGAAAACAAGAACCCGATAGCTTCTTCCCCCTTTCATATTTACAAACAGCTCGACCAACCACTTCCCATCCTACCGCCAATTCTGACATCCTGACGCCGACCGAACCTCACCAGCGGCTGCGCCGCTCCAGGACGCTGTCACTCCCAATACCCTGAGCCCCCTTGACCACCGATGCCGCTAGTAACTCGTTCGAACCCTTCTTCGTTTAGGAGCCATTCGCCGCCACCACACATTGAATCAGACCGCCACACCCCCTTCATTAGCACCGCCACACTCCCCTGCTCCAACTCCTTCAGACCGCACCGCCCCTCATCACCCTGATCGACCGGAAAACCATCAAAACCACCACCAGCTTCGAAAAGTAAACCCAAAACAGCACTCCACGTTCAACTCGCCACCACCGTCACCTCCGTCCACCAGAGGACCCGAGACCGGTACCAAATCGAAGCTTGAACTCCCCTCTTTCATTTCCCCCAGGTCTCGTCCTCTCAAATCGACCCTATCACCCACAAATATCAAAAGAACGAAACTGACTTGCTCTGGTTCTCGTCGATTTCCGGCCACCACAAGTGTCCGATCAACCCCAAATTTTTATAATAGGTAGATATCGAGCTGATCTGCTACATTGCTTTCAAACCTACTAGCCGATTCATGACAGAATTGAAGATATAAATTATTTAATGAATAGGGTCTTTTCTACAAAATAGGCTAAAGAAAAATGAAGATGGATGGATTTTCTGGTTTGGGTTGAAGGGAGTAGGTTGTATTTATAAGGGAAAACAATGTTAATTTGTTCTAATGTTACCAACGATATTTTATTTTGTGGCTATCGCAATTCTGAACGCCAATTATTTGCTTCTATGCTCACATGCAAACTCCGTTCGAGACGGAAATAGACGACATAGTATAATTTAACGTTACGGTCCTATTGAAACTTATTTCATCAAATTCCGAGTCTACTTGCTCAAACGACGTTCGTTCACTCCCAAATGGTCGTTTATATTTGCATTTAATTTTGCCACGCTCACAGAATAACTCTAATTGACGCGCCACTTGAAATCTAGCAATAATTAGCCATTACGGTCTCAACAAAATATGTTTTGTCGAAAACGGAGGTCGTTTGAATAAAGCCCCTTTTAAAAGGCCCAATTTTAATTAAAATAAATTAATTTAAAAATACTTCAATATAATAATAAAAAAATATTACAATTGGCCATACTTGACCAGAATTTGATGTACTACCAAAATAAAATACTCCGAATTGAAATCCAAGCCAATTCAATATTAAAAATATTTAAAAACCACTTATTTATATAAATAAATTGATATAATTTATAAAGTAATTCCATAGCGGCTATTTTAGAAGATTATTTGGACATAAAACAAAATCAACGCTATGAAAACTTGATTTTTCTCTTCCACTAGAAAAATATCGTCAAATAGATTCCGACGTTTCTTGTTTCAAGAAAATCCGACTTATATTAAATCCTGTACAGCCATTTAAAGTTCAAAATCCAATATTTCGAACTGCCGCGTCGCTGCAGCTCGATTTATAATTAAATTTTAAATTAAACATTATAACACCGTTAAATAAACGAAATCGTCATTAAAATTTCAAAACAAACAATATTACACCATTTTAAACTGCCCATTCACATTATACAGCCAATTCAACATTTTCCAATATTTTGAAAACAAAATATTATTATATTATTTACATATAATAACATATTCAAATAATATGGTTAAATTCAATAATTTAAATTCAAACAATATTTTAAGTAATTAAAATAAATCAAATAACTAGCAAGAAAAATACAGGCCGTTACACCCACCGTGGCTCCCTTGCCATCTGACTCCACTTCCGACCCCCAGCAGCTACACCGAAACCCTCCAGACCCAACCACCGTGTCGCGAGACCCCCCATTCCGCCATCCACCCTGATACGCCACCACCGACCAATGCAACACAACCCGACCACCTTCGACTGCCGCAATCCCTCCTTAGCACCCCTTAAGCGTGATTAACAACAAAGGAAAGGTAATTTCAAATTAATTTACTAATTATATTAGTTAAAGTTAGAAATAGGATGTAAATAAAGATGCAACTTTTTATATGAAATAACATGAGAAAGAAAATACGGTTTTTATGAAAAGATTATAATTTTGTTTATGAGAAGATTATATTTTTATAAATATAAATAACAGATTTTCTTTATGTAAGTAGCATATAAAGATCAGATTTTTCTTTATGAATAGCGATAAAAAAGATTTGATTTTTAGTTTTAAAAAGATTTGATTTTTAGTTTTAAAAGGATTTGATTTTTAGTTTTAGAAAGGTTTGATTTTTATATAAACAAAAAGGTTTGATTTTATATATAAACAAAAAGGTTTGAATTGTCATGAGAGAAAGCTACGATTTCTATGATCATAAAAATATGATTTTTAACATAATATCATATTAAAAATATGATTTTTACTATGAACAGCGTGAAAATAATAACGATGGAACTGGCAGAAAACAAATGTAGAATCCAAATCGTTCAGAATTAAAGAAGGACGGAGTGGAACCCAAAGGTGAGAATTCCTCAATATAATTTTCTAATAAATTTGTTTATTTTATAACTGCATATATGAACTATTCCCCGTCGTCCACAGACCATGGACGACTTGTTTGATTGTTTGGTTTGGTTGATTAGATTATTTGGTTGAATTTGGTTGTTTGTGTGAAATGAATTGATTAGAATTGTTATGTGTGTATGGCGCGAGCCAATATCAGAGAGGGTAGTGCTAGACATTACCGGATTTTGATATCGCGCCGTTATGCTGCCAAAATTTTCTAAAATATGTTAAAATAATAAAAATATTATTTTTATTGTGTAAATGAATGGAATAAATATTTAAATATAATTTTTAACGTGTATATGAATAAAATAAATATTCATTTACAAATTAGACGATTTGTTTATGTACACCCATTTGACAGATACGGATTAGGACGATATATTTTACACATCGCCCAACTGCATAAATAAAATTCATTATTTGTTGATTGGAACCCCACACGGGTGTTGGGATGATATTGGACATACACTAATCCCAATATTTAGTTGTATGTCAACCGATTGGTTGATAAGCCGTGTAAGGATTGAATATTTATATTTAATGCTTATGCAGTGTAGAATGCACTCTGGATGATGGTTGATTTTGTTTGATTGTTGTTGTGTACATGTGTTGTGTGAAATCCATATAAATAACATTATACGGTAATTGACTGTATCTGATTCCAGTTCAGAAAGAATGAACATTTTAAAATGACGAATATTTTAAAATAACGAATATTACAAAATAATATTCAGAAAAGAATCAGAATCTGATTTTGATGTCCAATTTGGGATGAACACGAATATATATATAAATATATAAAGCCGTGTTGATTAGATTAACGCCATTTTGAGGTGAACGATATTTATATCGATTTTATTCATTTTTATAGTGAATATTGAAAAGGAATTGATTTCAAAATCTAATGTTTCGAAAATATTATCATTTATATATTAATGATATGGAATATTCAATTTTTATTTGAAATTGAATATGAAGTTGAAATCGTTTTGAAATCGAATTTAAAACGATCAATAAAATTCGTTTTAAATGGAAATCAAAATTTCGACCGTTGACTTTGAATGGACATTACGGGAGATCCGACCGTCGGATTCTCCTAAAAACAGAACCGTTGGGTTCATATCGAAAAGAACTTTCTAATGAATATTAGAGATTTGAAAACTAACGGTTGGATTTGGAATTATGTCCAAATCAAATATGGAAAAGGTCGCTGTAAGTGCAGTTCGATGGCCATTTATGGAAATCGACTGTACGGGCCTTGATAAAATTATTAAAAATAGCAATAATTTGTGTAAAATCATAAGAAATGATTTGGAAAGAATTGGGATGAAAAATTCAATATTTGAAAAGATAAAAATAGGTTTTATTGAAATGAACTAGTTATGAACTAGAATTATAATCCAATTATTTCTATATAAATAAATTGGATTTGAAATGGTCTTAAAAATAACCAGAATTTCCAATATATGAATTGGAATGGTTTTGAATCGAAATTGTCTTCGGAATATTTCGGTATTGGATTTCCTGATTATACAGATATTGTTATGGAAATTTGAAAGATATATTTATATCATTATTCCCAATACGATATTTGATGGTTGTAGACTTTGATATTGAATATAAGCTGATATATTTCTATTCAGAGTGTTGTATTCAATATCAAATGTTATTTTGGGTTTGTCGTGAACGGTGTCTTCAGTAACACTGTCCTTGAACCCCATGTGAATAGAATAATCTTTTAATTAAGATTATTAGAATTTCCAGTTATATTTAATAATTGGAATAAAACGGAATGTGAATTGGGTTTATCGTGAACTGTGTTCTTAATGACATTCGTTCTTTAACCTAATTTACAGTGGAATGTGATTTGGAAGTTGTAAATCTTTTGTTAAGATTTAAAGGAGATTTTCCAAAGTAAAGTTTTCCAACTTAAAATAAATTGGAATGGAATGGAATTCGATTTGGTAATAATCGAAGTGGAGTTCTGTGGAGAACGACTGTAACTATATATGGAATTCAAGAGGATTTGCCGTTATTCCATTTTTAGTATCGGTTGTATATGGAAGTTCATATCGGTTATATATATTGATCTGTTTCCCGTGAAGATTCCATAATTAATGGAATGTGATTTTGGGTTTATCGTGTGCTGTGTTTCAAATGACATTAGTTCTTTAACCCAGTTAAAGACATGATTTATTTCCTAGATTTGAATAACCATTAAGTAATGATTTTTGGAAATTATAAATGAATTAGAGTTTAATAAATCTTTAAATAGATTGAAAGTTTGATATCTAAAATTATCAAATTCAAGAAATGGTCAAGAATGGAGTATCACCAGTTTTGCTCCAAGCGATAGTTAAATCTTTAATTAGAATTGAACGTAAAACGGTAATTAATTTTACCAATAACACCGTGGTGTTAGATATGAAGTATAACCAGTTTTACTTCATGAGATGAATAGGTTGGGATTGGGAAATTAAAATAAACGATTACTTCGGTAAGGTTCGCTAATCCCGACTAGTTTGAATAAACCATAATTTGGTATGGATTGAATCCAAAAGAAGATTAAAGAATAAATTTAAAGAATTTATCTTTGATAAAATTAATTGAAACCTTTCCCAAAGTATAAGAATATTTGAATAAAGGAATATTTTGGATTGAATGAGGCATATGTTGTATTTTTTATAGCACTTGTTATTATATACACCTGTTATTCAGAAAGATCGAGTTTATCCCATTCTGAATAACTGATTCGACGATGTGTCGAGGATGAAGACGGTGGTTGAAGACCGGAGGTCTTCACATCATTTGGATGAGTACTGATGTCTTGATTGGACTGTACACCCATGACAAGGTAATAAGTGGTGATCGTTCAGACGTACTTGGAGATCGACCAGATATGCGAGGACCTCTCTCCTGTATTGGACATACGGGACGAGGAATAAGGTGCCTCGGGTTTCGTTCAGACCCAGAACAAACTTGTAAATGGATGCGTGTCTGACATCGGATTTTATTCTGTGTGATTGATAGACATCGGTTGCATAGCGTGAATTGCCTGTGTGGCATGCTGAGATGCAAATGATCAAGGCTTCTGTAGAAAAGCAGAGTCTTATGGTTGATGATCAAAGCACGGCTTTATTATAGCATGGCTTTGTGTATCGTTAGTTCGCGAGCCTCGCACCCCGATGTGAACCAGGAACGAGAGAGGACATCAGGGAGGGCATGCGTTTCCTTTTAGCTAGGCGTGGCTTCAGCGTTTTGCAAGCCTTGATGTTTTACTTATGTGGATGATGGATAGCGAGGCACCTCGGTTATATCGGTCTTTCCGGGGTCGATAGTTAGTTTGGGATATGACCAGTTTACGCCCCCATAGGGCGGGGAAATGCAGTATTCAGGCATTTTAATCCACTCCATCTGGACCGGCCCTGACAATCCAAAGGCTTGACTGAGTACTTGCCTGAGACTCGAGCTAAAGCGTCTCGAAGCGGTTAGGACGATCCCTTGCCTTGGTTCACAGATATAAATCCAACTTCCAATACGACATTTTGCGGTTTTGAATATAGAGCCTAGTATGGCAACGTAGTAGGATGGGGCACTCATGCCGTCTGTAATTGATACATTTATATTTGAAATTGTTTTGATACTATACACTTATAGTAATAGTAAAATATGAAATTTCACGTGCCAAGCATTTTTGGCTATTATAAGGTAAAAACTCTATCCTCCGGCTTGCGTTGCATTGTGTGATGGGACCTGAGTCTTATGACAGCTTCATTGTTATTTATTTAGCATTGCGCTGTTGTTTTTATGCACTGGTATTCTTGGGAGGAAACCCATTCCTTGTTATACGGCGTGGTCCCTTGATTTACCTTACTTTAAAACCAAGATGATAACTGATTTAGTTCTCACACCAGTCACATGACTGACCTGGAGTTTATTGTTTTAACCTAAACTCTAGGTGCCACTATTTTCCCCACGGGCAGCTAGTAGTTTTGGTTTTGCAGATTTATATTCACATGATCCTGGTTTACAACTGGAATGTTATTCAAAAAGCTCTATATCCGTATGTTCCTTTCAGTTGTGTTTTGTATTATTTTCCGCCGCTATTTAATGTATTTTAATCTCTGATATTTATCGAATGTATAATATTTGTTCATACTCTGTATATTCTTGTACTCTGATGTAAATTGTTGTAATAAGCAACTAAATGTTCTTCTGTTTGTGATCTGATTCGTCTTCTCCTCAAAGCAATCCGTTCTTTCTCTTCTCTCGGGAGACTGGGAAAGTTCTGGGTCCTTACAGTGGTATCAAAGCTTTAGTTTACAGAGCTCGGAGAACAAGACACGTTAGAACCGAACGAAAGAATTCATCAAAGATTGGATTAGTAATATCCAACGGGAATGACTCGTTAGAGATGGGATCAGTAGTTTCCTAGAATGGGTCGAAAGAGAGTTGTCTTCAAATAAAGAAGAAAACAATTTTTGTTTTGAAAATTTAAAATCCGTTATACATATTTGAATATTATTTTTATATTGATTTGTAAAATCAAGTATATAAAGATTTTGTGTATACTTCTGATTCACGCGTATTTGAAGTTTTAATATACTGGACAGATATATAATCACACTCTAGTCGCCCGGGCATGATTCTGATGATAACGATCGCATTATCAGCATTTGTGTTCGAGTTTCGAAAGTGGGATATTTATATATTTCCAATTGACAAGTGTGAGAACCAAAACGACATAGGGCTTATTGTTGTGATTTGGCATCAAAAATCTGATTTTTGGACTATGTATCAAAGTTATGAATTTGAAAAGCTAATCAACTAATTGATTGATGATTGTGTTGTGTGATTATTTATTTAAATCAACTTGTGAAAGAAAGGTAAATTTAGGCCAAATTGAACCAAATATTGAACTCTATTGAAAATTGTTTGGAAATGCATGCATGTACATATATATGTGTGAACAGGTCATAGCAAGAAGGCTAGAGAAGAGGAATAAAATTGTATACCCGACAAATAGGTACAGGTTTACTAATTTATTGGGTTTGGATGATTTTATGAGCCGATTGGCTAGCCGCTTAGCTAGCTGCTTGGCTTTTTCTTTTTCTTTTTTAGACGAGAGGGCCTGTGTGGCGGTTTGGAGATTTTTCTGGTGCTCCCGTACAAAGGAGGTTACGGTGAAATTTTTCGAAAATTTAGGGTGTTGGCCAAATTTTTGAAGAATCGGAAAATTCTTAGAAACTGGAAAGTTAAAGAACTTAAGCCATAATGAAAATAATGAAAGTTGAGTTGATTAGTTAAACAACTTTCAGCTCTGTTGCTTTTCTAGGATGAAAAGATTTTATGTGGGGGAGATTGTAACAAACCGGAAAATCAGAACCAATTTAAAATATTTATTTTGGCCATTTTAGTGAATTTTGAATACTTAAAATGATTTATTTTAAATAATAACGACGAGAAATTTATTTTGAATAGAATTGGAACGTATATATATATATATATATATTTGAATTGACGTTATAAAATAAATATTTATTTTTAATTATAAAAGGAATTGAAAATGGCATGGTAGTTTGAAAATTCGATTTCAAATTTCAAATGAACATACAGGATTCAAAATAAATCGGATTTTAGTGAAACCAAAATATTGGAATCTATTTTAAATTATATTTCCAATGAATCCGAAAAATCAAAATTTCATAGTGGGAATAAAAAACAATGCCCAATTGAAAATTCAGAATAGTCGCTATGGAAAATATAGCCCTTAAAAATGGAAATTTTGCAAACGACCTTCGTTTTCGACGAAACCACTTTTGCTGGATTTGGGATGTCAAATAATTGCTATATTCCAAAATTCATAATTTTTAGGATTAATCTGTGGGCGTGGCGAAGCAAAACGTGTTTTGACAGTTTTAGTCAATATTGATCGATCAGAAAATGGCCATTTTTCAAACGGTCTCCAAATTCGACGAAATTAGTTCTGTTAGGACCGTATCGTCAATACGAAGCTAGAAATAATTTTTCTAGATTTTCAGAGTTCGTATTTGACCCCAGTAAATTGAAATGTACGTTTGAATTTAAAATATAATGAGTTATATTTTAAATTTAGTGAAAACTGATCGAAACAGCTTATTGGCTTACGATACATATCCCATTGAGTTCGGAATGGGGGTAATTAGCTAGGGGCGACAGTCGGTGGGTTTCGTTTAGAGATTGAAATTTAAAGTTACCTTTGGAGAATAATTAATTATAAAAAAAATATTATATAATTTAATAATATATACCCCTTCTCCCCCTTTTTCATTTTCCCCAAACCCGATATTCCCCCAACCCCACAGCCAAACCCGATTCCCCCCAACCCTAGCCACCTCCGTCAACCGTGCCTCCCCACCTGAAGTTGTCGTCGCCGCTAGACATGGCGCACCCCCCACGGCTGCCACTTCTCCCTCTCCTCTCCACTCCTTCTCCAATCGCGACGCCATCTTTTCCAAAGCACCCACCAGAAAACCCAACGCAGCCCCCCCAGCGTGCCTCTCTCGCCATCTAACTCCACCTCCGACCTCCAGCATCTCCACCGAAACCCTCCAGACCCCACCACCACGTCGCGAGACCCCCCCCTTCCGCCATCCACCTTGAAACGCCACCATCGGCCAATGCAACACCACCCGACCACCTTCGACTGCCGCTATCCCTCCTCAGCACCACTCAAGCGTGATTAACAGCAATGGAAAGGTAATTTCAAATTAATTTACTAATTATATTAGTTAAAGTTAGAAATCGGATGTAAATAAAGATGCAAGTTTTTATATGAAATTCCATGAGAAGAAAATACGGTTTTTATGAAAAGATTATAATTTTATTTATGAGAAGATTATATTTTTATAAATATAAAAATCAGATTTTCTTTATGTAAATAGCATATAAAGATCAAATTTTTCTTTATGAACAGCGATAAAAAAGATTTGATTTTTAATTTTAAAATGATTTGATTTTTTGTTTTAAGAAGATTTGATTTTTAGTTTTAAAAAGATATGATTTTTAGTTTTAGAAAGGTGCCCTAGACATGGCGCACCCCCCACGGCTGCCGCTTCTCCCTCTCCTCTCCATCCTTCTCCGTTCGCGACGCCGCCTTCTCCAAAGCACTCACCAGAAAACCCGACGCAACCCCCCAGCACGCTTCCCTCGCCATTGACTCCACCTCCGACCTCCAGAATCTCCACCGAAACCCTCCAGACCGCACCACCATGTCGCAAGACACCCCCATTCCGCCATCCACCTTGAAACGCCACCACCGGCCAAATGCAACACCACCCGACCACCTTCAACTGCCGCTATCCCTCCTCAGCACCCCTCAAGCGTGATTAACGGCAAAGGAAAGTTAATTTCAAATTAATTTACTAATTATATTAGTTAAAGTTAGAAATAGGATGTAAATAAAGATGCAAGTTTTTATATGAAATACCATGAGAAAAAAATACGGTTTTTTTGAAACGATTATAAATTTATTTATGTGAAGATTATATAAATATAAAGATCAGATTTTCTTTATGTAAATAGCATATAAAGATCAGATTTTTCTTTATGAACAGCGATAAAAAAGATTTGATTTTTAGTTTTAAAAAGATTTGATTTTTAGTTTTAAAAAGATTTGATTTTTAGTTTAAAAAAAATTTGATTTTCAGTTTTAGAAAGGTTTGATTTTTATATAAACAAAAATGTTCGATTTTTTATATAAACAAAAAGGTTTGAATTGTCATGAGAGAAAGATACGATTTTTATGATCATAAAAATATGATTTTTACTATGAACAGCCTGAAAAGAATTACGTTGGAACTGGTGGAAAACAAATGTCGAAACAAAACCGTTCAAAATTAAACAAGGACGGAGTGGAACCCAAAGGTGAGAACTCCTCACTATAATTTTCATATACACTTATGAACTATTCCCCGTCGTCCACAGACCATGGACGACTTGTTTGATTGTTTGGTTTGGTTGATTAGATTATTTGGTTGAATTTGATTGTTTGGATGAAATGAATTGATTAAAATTGTTATGTTTGTATGGCGCGAGCCAATATCAGGAAAGGGGTAATGCTAGACATTACCCGATTTTGATATCGTGACGTGGTTTCGCCAAAATTTTCTAAAATATGTTAGAACAATAAAAATATTATTTTTATTGTGTAAATGAATGGAATAAGTATTTTATTGTTAAAAATATAATTTTTAACATGTATATGAATAAAATAAATATTGATTTACAAATCAGATGATTTGTTTATGTACACTCATTTGACTTATATGGATTGGGACGATATATTTTACACATTGCCCAACTGCACAGATAAAATTTATTATTTATTGATTGAAACCCCACATGGGTATTGGGATGATATTGGACATACACTAATCCCAATATTTAGTTATATGTCAATCGATTAGTTTACAAGCTGTGTAAGCGTGGAATATTTATATTTAATGCTTATGCAGTGTAGAATGCAATCTGTATGATGGTTGACTGTGTTTGATTTGTTTTGTGCACATGTGTTGTGTGAAATCCATATAAATAACATTATATGGTAATTGACTGTGTCTGATTCTAGTTCAGAAAGAATGAATATTTTAAAATTACAAATGTTTTAAAATAACGAATATTTTAAAATAATATTTAGAAAAGAATTAAAATTTGATTTTGTTGTCCAATTTGGGATGGACACGAATATATAAAAATTTATAAAGCCGTGTTGATTAGATTAATGCCATTTTGACGTGAACGATAATTATATTGATTTTATTCATTTTTATAGTGAATATCGAAAAGGAATTGATTTTGAAATCTAATGTTTTGAAAATATTATCATTTATATATTAATGATATGGAATATTCAATTTTGATTTGAAATTGAATATGAAGTTGAAATCGTTTTGAAAATGAATTAAAGACGATTTATAAATTTCACTTTAAATGGAAATCGATGAAATATAATATATATATATACATATAATGGCCTGAATAGAACGCGCCGTGCAGCGGCAGTTCGCGAATTTCGACCATTGACTTCGAATGGACATTACGGGAGATCTGACCGTCGAATTCTCCTAAAACCGGAACTGTTGATTCATATCAAAAAAAGCTTTCTATCGAATACTCGAGATTTGAAATCTAATGGTTGGATTTGGAATTATGTCAAAATCAAATTTGGAAAAGGTCGCTGTAAGTGTAGTTCGATGGCCAATTATGTAAATCGACTGTACGGGCCTTGAGAAAATTATTAAAAATAGCAATAATTTGTGTAAAATCATAAAAAATAATTTGGAAAGAATTAGAATGAAAAATTCTATATTTGAAAAGGCAAAAATAGATCTTTATCGAAATGAACTAGTTATGTACTGGAATTATAATCCAATTATTTCTAAATAAATAAATTGGATTTGAAATGGTCTTAAAATTAACCAAAATTTCCAATATATGAATTGGAATGGATTTGAATCGAAATTGTCTTTAGAATATTTCAGTGTTGGATTTCCTGATTATACAGATATTGTTATGGAAATTTGAAAGATATATTTATATCGTTATTTCCAATAAGATATTTGATGGTTGTAGAATTTGATACTAAATATAAGCCAATATATTTTCTATTCAGAGTCTTGTATTTAATATCAAATGGGATTTTGGGTTTGTCGTGAATGGTGTCTTCAGTTACACTGTTCTTGAACCCCATGTGAAGAGAATAATCTTTTAATTAAGGTTATTAGAATTTCCAGTTATATTTAATAATTGGAATAAAATGGAATGTGAATTGGGTTTATCGTGAACTGTGTTATTAATGACAATCGTTCTTTAACCCGATTTACAGTGAAATGTGATTTGGAAGTTATAAATCTTTTGTTAAGATTTAAAGGAGATTTTCCAAAGTAAAGTTTTTCAATTTAAAATAAATTGGAATGGAATGGAATTCGATTTGGTAATAATCGAAGTGGACTTTTATGGAGTACGACTGTTACTATATATGAAATTTAAGAGGCTTCGTCGTTATTCCATTTAAAGTATCGGTTGGATATGGAAGTTCATATCGATCATATATATTAATCTGTTTCCCGTGAAGATTCCATAATTAATGGAATGTGATTTTGGGTTTATCGTGAGCTGTGTTTTAAATGACATTAGTTCTTTAACCCAGTTAAAGACAGGATTTATTTCCATGATTTGAATAATCATTAAGTAATGATTTTTGGAAATTAAAACTGAATTAGTGTTTTAATGAATCTTTAAATAGGTTGATAGGAGAATTTGATAACTAAAATTATCAAATTCAAGATATGGTCGAGAATGGAGTATCACTAGTTTTGCTCCAAACGATAGTTAAATCTTTAATTAGATTTGAACGTAAATTGGTAATTTATTTTACCAGTAACACTGTGGTGTTAGATATGAAGTATTACCAATTTTACTTCATGGGATGAATAGGTTGGGATTGGGAAATTAAAATAAGTGATTACACTCGAGGATGAGGACGGTGGTTGAAGACTAGAGGACTTCACATCGTTTGGATGATTACTTATGATTTATTTGGTTATACACCCAAGACAAGGTAATAAGTGGTGATCATCCTGACGTACTTAGAGATCGACTAGATATGCGAGGGCCTCTCGCCTGTATTGGACATACATGATGAGGAATAAGGTGCCTCCGGACCCAGAACGAACTTGTAAATGGATGTGTGTCTGACATCGAATTTCATTCTATGTGATTGATAGACATCGGTTGCATCGCGTGAATTGCCTGTGTGGCATGGTGAGATGCAAATGATCAAGGCTTCTGTTGAAAAGCAGAGACTTGTGGTTGATGATCAAAGCACAGCTTTAATATAGCATAGCTTTGCGTAGCGTTAATTCACGAGCCTCGCACCCCGGTGTGAACCAGAAACGGGAGAGGACATCAAGGAAGGCAGGCGTTTCCTTCTAGCTAGGCGTGGTGTCAGCGTTTTGTAAGTCCTGACGTTTTACTTATGTGGATGATGGATAGTGAGGTGCCTCGGTTATATTGGTCATTCCGGACCCGATAGTTTGGTCGGGATATGACCAGTTTACGCCCCATAGGGGGGGGGGAAACGCAGTGTTCAGGCATTTTAATCCACTCCGTGTGGACCGGCCTTGACGATCCAAAGGCTTGACTGAGTACTTGCCTGAGACACGGGCTAGAGCGCCTTGTAGCAGTAAGGACGATCCCTTGCCTTGGTTCACGGGTGGAAATCCAGCTTCCAATATGACATTTTGCAATTTTGATTGTAGAGCTTAGTATGGCGACATAGTGGGATGGGTCACTAATGCCGTCTATGATTGATACATTTATATTTGAAATTTTTTTGACACTATACACTCTTATAGTAGTAGTAAAATATGAAATTTCACGTACCTTGATTTGCCTTACTTTAAAACTAAGATATTAATTGTTTTAGTTCTCACACTAGTCACATGACTGACCTGGAGTTTATTGTTTTAACCTAAATTCTAGGTGCCCCTATTTTCCACATGGGCAGCTAGTTGTTTTGGTTTTGCATATTTATATTCATAGGATCCTGGTTTACAACTGGAATGATGTACAGAAAGCTCTGTATTCGTATATTCTTTTCAGTTGTGTTTTGTATTATTTTCCGCTGCTATGTAATGTATTTTAATCTCTGATATTAAAAAACCCTTTTCTCTGCGCATATTCCCTTTCTAGAGCTGTCAATAACTATCCTTTAGTTTCCTAAAAGTAGTTTGGATTTGCCGCCTCAAGTAATCGAATGTACAATATTTGTTCATACTATGTATATTCTTGTACTCTGATGTAAATTGTTGTAATAAGCAATGAAATGTTCTTCTGTTTGTGGTCTGATTCGTCTTGCCCTCAAAGCAATCCGTTCTTTCTCTTCTCTCCGTAGACCGGGTAAGTTCTGGGTCTTACACTAAGGATAGAGTTTTCCCTTGTAATAGCTAAACATGCTTGGTATATTTAAAACAAAAATCAATTGATACTATTATAAGTGCATAGTGTATAAAACAACTTCAAATATAAATGTATCAATCATAGACGACATGGGTACCATATATCCTGTCGCCATACTAGGACCTACAATCAAAACCGAAATGTCATGTATTGGAAGTTGGATTTCGGTCTTGAGTCGAGCCAAGGGATCATCTCCTCGCCGGCTTCGACATTCTAGCAAATGCGTTAGGATTACACACTCTGGGCAACCCAGTGATGCTTCAGGGTTAGTTCTCTCTTACTTTGCGGATTAGTTATTCCTGAACACACGTTTCCTCGTCCTTTCGGACCTATCCATTGGCTCCGTAGTAACCGATATATCCGGGGCGCCTCGCAATCTATAATCCACATAAGCAAAAAAAATTATAAACGTCTGGGCTCCACAGCATGACACCACCCATAGCTAGAAAGAAACGTTGTGCACTCCGTAAAGTCAGGATCCCATTTTTGTCTCATACCGAGGCGTGAGGCTCGCGAATTAACGCTATACGCAAAGCTATTCCCTTTAAGGACGTGATTTGATCATCAACCACAAGACTCTGCTTTTCAATAGAAGCCTTGATCATTTGAATCTCAGCATGGCACATAGGCAATTCACACCGTGCGACTGATGTCTATCGATATATAACCTCTAAACTCGTATGTCTCAAAGAAGGGTGTTAAGCAAGAGAATAAATTCTCCGCCACCATATAGATAAATATTTAGTAAAGATCAATCAAAATAGAATAAAATCCAATGTCAGACACAAATCAATTTACTTATTCGTTCTGGGTCTGAACGAAACTAGAGGCACCTTATTTCTTATCCCATATGTCCCATACAGGAGAGAGGTCCTGACATATCCGGTCGATCTCCAAGTACGTCTGGACGATCACCACTTATTACCTTGTCTTGGGTGTACAGCCCAATCAAGACATCAGTAATCATCCAAACGATGTGAAGACCTCTGATCTTCAACCACCGTCTTCAACGTCGACTTATCGTCGAATCAGTTATTCAGAATAGGTATAAAACCGGCCTTTCCATGTAACGATCCGCACTTCCACTCACTTCAAACCGACCAAAAACTAGAACAACCGTCGATTCAAGGTAAGTAAAAGTACGTTTCGTTAGGGTTTATCAGAGAAAACACAACTGAATACAAAGCTCACTGCGGTACGAATGAAATATAATGAGAATATATTATTGCTGCGGAAACATTTTTGAATTCAAATCTGATTTTACATACAATTACAACCACGTAGGCTTATCATAATATACCGATAGTAGAGTACGTCCGGCTTTTATATGAAACTTCTACTCTATATGGAACTCCAAATCTTCAAGCTTGCACTCGATCTCGATAACTGAAAAACAAACTAACAGGCTATCCAAATGGAAATTATGGGCACCTGCAGTTTGCAAGGGAAAAACAAACTACGTGTCAGTCATGGGACAGGTGTGAGAAAACTTTATTAACTAATCTTATACTTAGCCTTATTTTGAATAAGGTATCTCGGGACCACGCCGCATGTCGTGGAACGGGTTTCCCCCCAAGGATATGTGCACAACTATAGAAACCAAAACTGAAGCTAACAATGCAACAAACAAGATGCAGTTCCTCAATTTACCGATTTAGGTTTAATTCCCAAATTTAGATATTCAAAATCCAATTAACTTTACAGAAGTTATTTCTTTGGACTTTATACCCGATTTATTATTTTAAATCATTTGAAATGCATATCTAGGTTTCATATCAAATTAGCTTTCACTTCGGGATCTCAAACCAAAACATATTTGAAAACCTCAAATTTCTACTATACAAGCATACTAAAATATATGCCACCTGATCGAGAGATCCTCCAGATGACCAGGCTCCAGGTACACCTTATCGTCATGGTAATAATCCAGGTACGTCCTCTCTCCACCTCGAGAGCGAACCATACCTTACATCCCGATTTTTCATCACCAGCGCCGTTACCCGATCATTGGTAACACATAGAAATCATTTTTATATCCCGAAGTGGGGAAAATTATTTCACAACATAATAATCACAAGTACTTTCAAACTATAGTACTTCACATCAGAAATTCACACATATGATCAGTCATTATTAATCACGTAACCTTTAAGCTCGTACGTCTCAAAGAAGGGTGTTAAGCAAGAGAATAAATTCTCCACCACCAAACTGATACATCATCAATAGCATCTAATCGGATACGCAATGAATCATAATGTAAAACCATAATACATCTTCAAATCATTTCGAAATCTTCGGGTTTAGCCCTCGAAATTCTTTCTGCTTTATAAAACATTTATATAAAACTTTCCCTATCCAAAATCGGGAAAACATTCCTTTTCTCTTATCAAAATCCCATTTCAAAACATTCATAAATTGAAATGAACCCAAAAGCATCGCTAAACAACTCATAGTCAAATCGTGAAGTGTTTCACAAGGTGTTTGCATACAAGTATTATCTACCCATGCTAAATATAAAAGCAATTATTTGATCATAAACTGGTCGAGCACAATCCAACCAATCAATTAATCACAAGAATGAACTTGTATTATCAACCACTAATGATCATATAATTCATATAAGTTCATGGTGTTCATCTATTGTTAACGCGAAGATTCATCAACTAAGAGCTAACTTCACAAATTCCTACCCAAACATTGGATTTTCCTTATTATTGTGCATATATACTTAAAGATCACACCTTTATACGTAATTTCATATATAGCTCGAGCCTATAACGGTTCAATCTCTGTTTTACCAACTTAAATCACAGTTATTAACCCATAAATTCTTCACATAAGATCCGAGTCCTTGAATTTCAATTAAAGGTCTAATCTTTTCTTGTATAAACACAAATTTGCACCTAAAGATCATACATTTACGTATGATTTCACGTAAAGGTCGAATCTTTAGGGATTTGATGCCCTTAATAACCATATCGAATCATTTGCTAATAACTCAAACATACCACCAAATTTTAATCAAAGCTTGGATCTACCAAATATTCCATAAAGATGCAACTTCATGAACCTAACATAAATGTTTTCACTCCAAACTCCTAAAAAGTTGCCATTTTTACTTCATGAACCTATTCAGGGATTTTTAGCAATTATATACCATCAAATCATCCATGAATTCACCATCAAAACTCTAACAAACATTTCAACAAACACCTTATATGCAATCATTAAATCAAGCAACAAAACCCTTTAAAAGTTTAGTTTTTCTCACCTAAAAGCTTCCAGAACTTCGCCTAGGATGTATAGATCCTTCTCCTAGCTTTTCTCCTTCCTTTCTTCTTTATTTTCTTGAAAAATCTATTTTTTTAATTTATTTTAAGGGAAAAACGTTGGAAATTGATGGAGAGGGGAGGAATAAGATTAAAGAAGGGGGAAGTGAGATTAAAATGGAAGGGGAAGGTCCTTTTATAGCCTAAAAAATCACATGGATTGGTGACATGTCACAAATCTAAGGGAACAGAAATGGATGGCTTATATTCATCCTTACCCATTTTCATCCTTATCCTTTTGAATAGTAAAGTGTGTTTTCTCACACACTTTCCAGCCTCGAATCGGAGTATCAAACGATAATGGTTTTCAGAAATTCTTTCACCATATCATCCGGTTTCTAACGTACTTCAATCCTATGTGTTCAGATCCAAAATCCGATGGAAAATGAATGGATATAATTCATCCTTATCCATTCAAATAGTACAGTGTGTTTTCTCAAGTACCTTCCGTCCTCGCGTCAGAGTATCAAATGATAACCGTTTTCAGAAATTCTTTCACCGTATCGCCTGGTTTCTGACGTACTTCAATCCTATATGTTCGAATCCAAAATCGGAGTTTGTTTGGATTTTCAAATAACTTATTTTAATTTTGTTATCTTAATAACTTTTTATATCCGTTATAGGATTTTCCCAGACTTCATAGATAGCTAATATTCTATGTTCTAAATTTTTCTGGATAGGTCTCAGGTTCCAGTTTTGCCGTTAGGACTATCAAATTCCAATTACCATCTAAATTTAGTTCAAATTTTGGGCTTTTTTTTTCTTCTCCCCAAAACGGATGTCGTTTTACGCAAAACTTCTCTAAGTACTAAAATTCACTATTCGGGATCCAATGGAGGTGGTCTCGCTATCTAGCGATATTTCGTTCTTAAGATATCCTCAAAATCGTCTATTTTTAGTTCAAATTTTGAATCTATTGTGAATTCAACATATCCAACGGATGCCATTTTAGATGTATCTTGGTTGATTACCTAATTTCATCATTCCGGATTTAATGAAACCGATTCCATCGAAATCCGGGTTCGTTAGGTACTACTTCCTTTGTAAACATATTGTTTTTAATCCGAAATTCATTCCTTTTGGGATTATTTCAATTTCATTCCTACCCATATCCAAATTAATTTTTATCTTTACGAAATTTGGAAATTTTAAACTGGTTCCAAATTTTCGGGTCGTTACATTTCGAATAACCCGCGTATATTATAATCAAGTGATATAAACACACAACATACGCCTCATTCCAATCCAGAATACTCTTTTATTCAAATATTCATATCTCTAGGGAACGGTTCCTATTAATTTTATCAAAGATAAATTCTTTAAATTTATTCTTTAATCTTCCTTTGGATATCAATTCAAACCAAATTCAGGTTTATCCAAACTAGTCAGGATTAACGTACCTTACCGAAGTAATCATTTGTTTTATTTCCCAATCACAACCTATTCATCCTATGGAGCAAAACTGGTAATATTCCATATCTAACACCACGATGTTATCAGTAAATTTAATTACTATTTTACGTTCAAATCTAATAAAAGATTTAACTATCGCCTGGAGTAAAAACTGTTGGTATTTCATTCTTGATCATTTCCCAAATTTGATAATTTAAATTTTCATATTCTCATTTCAATCTAATTAAGATTCATTAAAACTTCACTTAGTTTTAATCTTCCCAAAAATCGATATTAATGATCATTTAACTGCGGGAAATCAAACATGTCGCATCAACAATCTACACTGAACCATTGATTTCTGCATATATATAACCTCTAAGATCGTACGTCTTAGAGAAGGGTGTTAAGAAAGAGAATAAATTCTCCGCCACAAAACAAATATATATTTAGTAGAGGTCAACGAATACAATTTAAAGGAATCAATGTCAGACATGTAATCCTGTCTTTAATTGGGTTAAAGAACTAATGTTGTTTAAAACACAGTTCACAATAAACCGAAAATCACATTCCATTAACCATGGAATCTTCACGGAAAACAGATCAATATATAATCAGTATCAATTTCCATATCCAACTAATAATATAAATAGAATAACGACAAAGCTTTTTAAATTCCATATATATTAACAGTCTTCCTCCACATTAGCTCATTTCGATTATTGCTAAATCGAATTCCATTCAATTCCAATTTAATATATTAAACTGGAAAACTTTACTTTGGAAAATTCCATTAAATCTTAATAAAATATTTATAAATTCCAAATCATCTCTTCATTGTTAATTGGGTTAAAGAACAAGTGTTATTTAAAACATGGTTCACGATAAACCCAAAAATCCAATTTCAATTCAATTCAAATTAAACATTAATTAATTGGTAAACTTCTCTAAATCTTAAGTAAAAGATTTATTCTTTTCTCAACTGGGTTTAAGAACAGTGTTATTAAAGACACCATTCACGACAAACCCAAAATCCAATTCTTTTATTCAACTCCAATTAAACATTAATTAATTGGAAAACTACACTAAATGTTAATTAAAACATTTATTCTTTTCTCAACTGGTTTTAAGAACAGTGTTACTGAAGACACCATTCACGACAAACCCAAAATAAAATTTAATATTAAATACAAGTCTCTGAATAGAAATTATATCGCTTATATTCAATATCAAATTCTGAAACTAACAAATATCGTATTGGAATAACGATATAAATATAACATCCAAATTTCCATAATAATATCTGTGTAATCACGGAATCCAGCATCGAATTATTCCGAAGATGAATTCCATTCAAATCCATTCCAGTTCATATATTGGAAATTCTGGTTATCTTAAAACCCTTTCTTAATCCAATTTATGTATTTAAAAATAATTGGATTATAATTCTAGTTAATAACTAGTTCATTTCGATAAAAATATATTTTTATCTTTTCGAATATGGACTTTTTCATCCCAATTCTTTCCAAATCACTTATTATGATTTTGTACAATTTATTAATATTTTTAATAATTTTATTAAGGCCCTTTCAGTCGATTTCCATAAACGGTCACCGAACTTCACTTTACAACGAACTTTTCCAAAATTGATTTGGACATAATTCCAAATCAACCTGTTGGATTTCAAATATCTTATATTTGATGGAACGCACTTTTCGATTCGAAGTCAATTGTCGAAATTCGTGAACGACCACGGTGCGACGCGTTCTATTCAAGTCATTAAATTATATATAATACATATTATACATATTTCGTCGAATTCCATTTAAATTGTATTTGCAAATCATTTATTAATTCGTTTTAAAAAGATTCTAACTTCATTTTCAATTTTAAATCAAAATTGAATATTCCATATCATTATAATATTTAAATGATAATAGTTTCAAAATATCTGATTTGAAATCATTTCCTTTTCGATATTCATTATAAAAATGAATAAAATTGATATAAATATCGATCATGTTAAAATGGCGCAAATCTAAACAACACGGCTTCATATATTTCAATATTTTCATGTCCATCCCAAATCGGACATCAAAATCATATTTTATTCCTTCACATAATATTATTTTAAGATATTCCTTATTTTAAAATATTTCCTTATTTTAAAATATTTGTTCCTTTTTTGAATTGGAATCAGACACAGTCAATTACCATATAATGTTATTTATATGGATTTTATACACTCGTGTACACAACAATAATGATATACAATCAACCATCATCCAAAGTGCATTACACAACTGCGTAAGCGTTAAATATAAATAATTAACACTTACAACAATCTGCCAACCAATCGATTAATATACAACTAAACAATTGGGATTAATGTGTGCCAAATATCATCCCAATACCTGTGTGGGTTTCAACAAACAAATACTGAATATTATTCGTGCAGTTGGGCGATGTGTAAAATTATCGTCCCAATTGATATTACAAAAATAGGCGAGCATAAACAAGTCGTCCGAATAGTAAATGGACGTGTAAACTTATTTTCAATTATCCAATAATTACTTTATTTATCACAGTTATAGGCTAAAAATAATATTTTCAACTAACTAAATTTTTCTAACACTTTTTAGAAATTTTTGATAGCATAACAACACGATACTAGAACCGGAATAAGGTCCAGCCTTATCCCTCGCCTACTACTGGCTTGCGCCATACACAAACCAATTCACAATCAATCCACAACCAATTTTACAATCAACATCCAAATTTCCACAATACAATCCAAATCAAACAACATGGTTTGTACAATAAATAGTGTCGGGGGCTTCTAAGCGCCATCTGCATCCTAGTATATTTTTAACTATAAAATAATTATAGTGCGAAGGAGTTCTCACCTTTGGTTTCCACTTTGTCATTCTTTATTGGACAGTCTAGATACCGTTTTGCTTCTAGTTGGTTCCATCGCAATCTATTTCACGTGGTTTATATTAAAAATAACATTTTTAACAAAGCTATGTACATTGAAAATCATATTTTTACAATGCCATGTATACATTAAAAAGCAAAATTTTACAATGCCATGTATACATTAAAAATCATATTTTTACGGTGCTATGTATACATTAAAAATCATATTTTTACAGTGCCATGTATACATTAAAAATCATATTTTACAGTGCGATGTATACAATAAAAATCATATTTTTACAGTGCTATGTATACATTAAAAATCATATTTTTACAGTGCCACGTATACATTAAAAACCATATTTTTATAGTGCCATGTATACATTAGAAATCATATTTTTACAGTGCCATGTATACATTAAAAATCCTATTTTTACAGTGCCATGTATACATTAAAAATCATATTTTTACATTGCCATGTATACATTAAAAATCATAATTTTACAGTCCTATGTATGCATTAAAAAATCATATTTTTACGCGCTATATATACATTAAAAATCATATTTTTACAGTGCTATGTATACATTAAAAATCATATCTTTAACACGATGTATATATTTTAAAAATCATTTTTTTTAAATGCTATTTCTATTTTAAATACAATACTAATTCTATATTAAAAATAATGCTAATTATACATATAAACTGGTTTTTAAACTATGTTTTTTTTTAAAATACTATGTAATCAACATTTACTGATATGATTAATAAATTAATTAATTTAGATTACCTTTTTTATTTCCAGGGGCCTCACGGTCGGAGGAGGTAGCGGAAGAGGTGGCGGCGGACCTGAGGTGGGCTAGGGGTGGTGCAACAACGACGGCGGGCTGTCGTGGTCGGAGGAGCGGTATTTGGGGCTAGGGTTCGGATTTTTGAACTAGAGAGAGGGGGAATGGTTCACCGGAGCTGGCGATGGTGCGAGGAGGTGGCTGCGCCGGAGTGGCGGTGCGTGGTGGAGGAAAGGAGCGTCGGGTTTTCGCAATGCTGTTTTCTCCTTTTTTATTTCGTGTTTTGAAATAAACGACGAGGGCTGAGATGAGGGTTGACCATGAGTTAGAGAAATATAGGGTTTGACTGGGGTATTATATATATATTGTAACAACCCGTAAAATCTGAACCAGTTTGAAATTTTTTAAATTGGCTATTTTAGTGGATTTTAAATATTTTAAATAAATATTTTAAATAATAACGATGAAAAGTAAGTTTGAATCGACGTTTGAAAATAAATATAATTAATTCTAATTATAAAAAAGGCCTGAAATGGCGCGGTAGTTTCAAAATTTGAATTCAAACTTTGACTGACTGTACTGGGTGCAAAACAAAACGGATTTTAGTGAAAACAAAAATATTTAAATCTGCTAGTGAATATCTGTCTAACGAATCTGAAAAATCAAAGTTACATAGCGAGAAGCAAAAGTTATGGCCAAATGAATTTTCAGAAAGGTCGCTATAGAGTTTACATAGCCCGTGAAAATGGCCATTTTGCAAACGACCTCAGGATTCGACGAAACCACTTTTGTTGGATCGGGATGTCAAATTATTGCTAGGTTTCAAATTTCATAATTTTTGAAGCTAGTATGTGAGCGTGGCAAAGGAAAATGTGTTTGGTTGATTTCTATTAAAATGGATCGACCAGAAAAGGGCCATTTTTCAAACAGTCTCAGAATTCGACGAAAGTAGTGTTGTTGAGACCGTATCGTCAAAACATAGCTAGATTTATTTTTCGGGAATTTTTAGAATCAGTATGTGGACCCGGCAAATTGAAATGTACATTCAAATTAAATATTGAATGTTTTATATTCTAATTTGAAGGAAAACTGACTGAAACAGTCAAATAGGCCTACAAAACATATCCCATTGTGTTCGGAATGGGGGTATTTGGCTAGGGACGGCAGTCGTTGGGTTTGAATTGGAGTTCGTAGGAGATAAGGGGTATTTTCGAATTTTTAAAAACATAAAATAATTTTCTATAAAAGCCCCTCCCCCTCTCGTCAACCCTAGCCGCCGCAATAAAGATCAACGTCGGGTATTGCTCGATTCTTTCCTCCTTTCTTTCTCTCAAACCACTTAACGAATTCAATCGGTTCTTTAGGCAAAATCAAAGCGTGTTTCACGTTCTTCAAAGCAGTACCAAATTCATCGAGGATCATGAGGTATCGGGTGAGATTTCTGAGGGTGAACACCCGCCGCTCGCCCTCGTTTTCACCACTCTAGGGACCGTCCAGCTGGGTGTTGTGGGTAGCCGGAGGAAGCCCTCTCGTAGCTCTTCTTCGTGGTGGAGGCTGATCGTCCTATCGATCCACGGATTTGCCGAAAAATGCAGACCTAGTTTTGAACAAAAATAGAGAGGTACAGCTGATTTTAAAATAAACTATTTAATAGAACTTTAAAGTGCTATGGTTTTTGATTTCATTGTAAAAATCATATCTTTCTCGTTTGTTGACGAAATTCAGTGAAACAAGAGAGTGTGGACTCGTGCGGACGCCTTCTACATTCTAGAAGAGACCGCATATTTTTCTGAGCCTTCTGCTATTTTTGGTGGAGTGGAACCCAATGTGAGATTTCTAAATTATAAACGATATGGAAAACGACGATGTTTAAATTATATAGTCGATGTATGAGTTATATAAGCGTTGTACACCTCATGTATAAGCGTTGTATAAGTTGTGCGTTCGAGGTATAAGTTATATATGCGTTGTAAAAATTATATATGTGTTGAATAGAAGTGAAATATACTTATATATATATATATACATATACATATATATATATATATACATATATATATATATATATATATATATATATATATATATATGCCCCTCGTCCACAAACCATGGACGACATTTATTGGTTGTGATTTGTGTGAAAATTGGTTGATAGCGAATGGTTGATTAGAATTGTTTGTGGTTGAAATTGATTGATTGTGGTTGAAAAATACCCGTTTGTGGTCAAGAATTATTAGGTTGAAACCACATAGGATTAGTTTGTGGAAAAGAAAATATATACTTGCCGCCTACGTGCGAACTAGATGCATGAAATCCCCATTGTCAAAAGCTGTGAGGCTTAAGGTAGAGCGAGGAGCCGTACTAGGGACGACCCCGGTTTTAACTACCTTGCCGTTATGCTGCCGAAATTTTCAATAATATTCATGTGTTGAATGGTATTCGTGTTTTAAATAAATTGCTTTAACAATAAATCACCTTTTTATTTTATATACGAACTATAGAAAACATTCATGTGTTGAATAGAAATTCATTCGTTGAATAGAAATTCATGTGTTGAATGGTATTCGTGTTTTAAATAAATTGCTTTAACAATAAAAATCACATTTTTATTATATATACGAACTATAGAAAACATTCATGTGTTGAATAAAAATTCATTCGTTGAATAGAAATTCATGTGTTGAATGGTATTCGTGTTTTAAATAAATTGCTTTAACAATAAAAGTCACAATTTTATTATATATACGAACTATAGAAAACATTCATGTGTTGAATAGAAATTCATTCGTTGAATAGAAATTCATTCGTTGAATAGAAATTTATGTTTTGAATGGTATTCGTGTTTTAAATAAATTGCTTTAACAATAAAAATCACATTTTTATTATGTATACGGACTATAGAAAACATTCATGTGTTGAATAGAAATTCATTCGTTGAATAGAAATTCATGTGTTGAATGATAGCCGTGTTTTGAAATAAATTGTTTTATAATAAAAATCATATTTTTTTCATCTATATGAACTATATAAAATAGTCGTGTTTTGAAATCAATGGCTTTACAATAAAAATCACATTTTTATTATATACATGAATTGTTAAAAATAGTGAAGTGTCGAAATAAATGTCTGTTGGATAAAAATATCATTTTTATCAAATGTATGAAAAGAAAACGGTTTTGAAATTCCAGGGCCACATACTGACTCCAAAAATCACAACAAAATAAATCTAGCTATGTTTTGACAATACAGTCTTAAAAAGACTTATTTTGCCAAATTTGGAGACCTTTGAAAAACTCTCATTTTTCAGTCGGTTAAATTCAACTGAAATTAACAAAACACATTTTAATTTTCCACGCTCACATATTGATTCCAAAAATTATAAAAATTAGAATTTAGCAATAATTTGACATTCTGGATCCAACAAAAGTGGTTTCGTCGAAAACGGAGGTCATTTCCAAAATCGCAATTTTCTAAAGGCTAATATAAATTCCGTAGCGACTATTTTAAATTTTAAACTAGACATACCTTTTAATTCTTGTTATGAAATCTGGATTTTTCACATTCGTTAGAAAGATATAATTAAATAGATTCAAATATTTCTGTTTTTACTGAAATCCGATTTATTTTGAATTTTGTATATTCATTTGAAATTTAAAATCGAATTTCCAAACTTCCATGCCATTTCGAGTTCGTTTTATAAATAAAATAAATTTATTCGTTCTAACTTTGATTTAAATAAATTTTAATCGTTAGTATTTAAATTAAGTCATTTTAAATATTAAAAACACATTAAAATTTCTAAAATAAAAACTTACATTGGTTCGGAAAATCCTGGTAGTTACAGATTCTGTTATCGTTTTCTCTCCTTTCCTACTTTTCTTTTATTTTCCCAATAACTACCTGCATTTGCGATCTGTTTGCGTTGGCATGCGGTAATAATTGTCGATTTGATCGGTCAAAAATCCTGGTCGTTATAACGAGATATCAGAGCTTTCGTTAGCGATAACCTTGGCTCTGTTTAGTGATTTAACTCATTAGAGATAGGGTTAATAATGCCCTAGAATGAGTTTGAGTGAATATATGAGATAACGTACTTGTATTTCTATATAAAATGATTTTATATTGTGTTGATTGGTCCTATTAAATATTTATAAATTCTTGTCGATACATGGATGCCATAGAATCGATAGGAGTTTCTAAATAATCGAACAGAAGGGATCAACATAATATTGTTTTGGATTATATTTTAAATATATCAAATATATTACTGGTTTTAAGTGTATATGCATTCGTTATTAGTAGGTAATAATAATAAGTTATTATCTATTATTGTTGATTTAATAACAAACCTAATGGAAAAATTAAATGGTTTAGAAAAATTTGAAAATAAAATCAACTAAATATAATTGGTTGCGGAATATATTTTGCAAATTAAATAGAAATGAACTTGAGAACTCGATTCTAAGGGTTTGAAGATAGTTTTGCCAAAGTTTTGAAATAATATCGTATTATTAGAAATAGTTTTCCAAGGATTTTTAAATGGAATAAGTGTACTCCCTTCTTGGACCTTAGGATAACTTCGGTAACGAGTGCACGCATTACCGACGTTTATATTGAAGAGTCTGAGTGGGAGAGACCACTTAGTGATTTTTTAATTTGTTTTGATAAAGGATCTTGGGATCTAAATTTTATGGAAAAAAATTCTATATATAATGGTATAAGTATGGTTTGTTCATGTTAAAATTAAAATAAATTTATAATCGAGATCTTTAAGTTCTCTGCCAATTAAAATTTTCAATTATGAACTAAAACAAAATTAAGGTGTGAAATTGACATTTATTTTAGTTGTGCTAAGTGAATTAAAGTAAAAGAAAATCCGTATCGCTAGAAACCTTAAGTGGGAAATGAAAATTTAAAAAAAAAAAATTGGTTGAGTCAAGTGATTTGAATTAAAGTGTAAAACGTTGGGAATGAAGGGTAGAAAGTAATTAGAAAATGAATATGGAATGGGAATATGACGATTGGTAATTAGAATGAATAATAAGGGAATATAAAGTAATGAATGGCAATTGATTATAATGGGAAGGGATGGACTTAAATGCTTGGAGAAGAGAAATTGTCATTGGAATTCTTAAACTTGGGCGACAATAAGATTAGACAAATTCCAAATTTTGTCGATAGAAGTGTTGAAGGAAGATGAAATTAAATGTGAACAAAAATTCAATTAAAGTCGGCTAAAATGAATTGGAAAATTTGGTTGTGTAAATAGAAGTGGCAACAACTCATGGCTTAGATAATTAATAACCAAATTGAACTAGTTCGAGAAGGAGTTTAAGAGGACTTACGTTTGTTAATAAAATGTGGATTGTTGATAAATTAAAAAGGAAGATAAATTGAAACCAAATTCAATGTAAAATCTATCATACGAACAATGAAGCAATTACCAATATTAAGTGTAAAAGGGGTTATCAAAATTTTGGAACCAGGGAGCTGAAACATCAATTAAAAATGAATTGATGTTTATTGAAAACCTGAATTGTTCAATATGAGCTAAGCTAATTGACCTTAACTTTTGAATGACGATGATTTCGGACTTTTTGGAAACCTTAGAAGCTGAACTAAAACTTTTGTTAATAGGGCCTTTGTAACAACACGGAAAATAAGAACCAATTTAAAAAAAATTATTTTAGCTATTTTAATATATTTTCAATATTTAAAATGATTTATTTTAAACAATAACGACTAACAATTTATCTAAATCGAAGTTAGAACGAATAAATTTATTTTAATTATAAAATGAGCCTGAAATGGCATAATAGTTTGAAAATTCAATTTCAAATTTCAATTGAATGTACAGGATTCAATATAAATTGGATTTCAGTAAAACTAGAAATATTTGAATCTGTTTGAAAATATCTTTCTAATGAATGTGAAAATTTGAAATTTCATAACGGGAATAAAAAGTTATGTCCAGTTTAAAATCCAGAATAGTCGCAATGGAATTTAATATAATATATAGCCCTTATAAATAGCCATTTTGCAAACGACCTCCTTTTTCGGCAAGACAATTTTTGTTGAATCCGGAATGTCAAATTATTGCTAGATTCAAATTTACAGAATTTTTGGAATTAATATGTGAGCATGGTGGATTAAAACGTGTTTGGAAATTCCAGTCTGAATTTAATCGACTGGAAAATGACCGTTTTTCAAACGGTCTCCAAATTCGGTGAAATTAGTTTTGTTAGGACCATATCGTCGAAACATAGGTATATTTTTTTTTGGATTTTTTAGAGTTAGTATGTGGCCCCGGTAAATTACATTATACATTCAAATGTAATATATATTGATTTATATTTTAATTTAAAGAAAAACTGAATGAAACGATCGAATGGGCTTACGAAACATACTCCATTGTGTATGGAATGAGGGTATTTATCTAGGGGCGATAGTCATTAGGTTGATTTGGAGTTCGGAGGCGAAATGAATAGATAAAGGGATTAAATTAAATTAAAAATATTATATATATACTTCTAGCCAATTAAAATTCACAAAAAAAACCCTAATGTCGTTTTCATTTCCAAAGCCAAATCGAAGTACACCACCTGATCTACAACTTCAACAGTTGTG
The DNA here is from genome assembly GCA_030737875.1 of Allium sativum. Taxonomy (NCBI): domain Eukaryota; kingdom Viridiplantae; phylum Streptophyta; class Magnoliopsida; order Asparagales; family Amaryllidaceae; genus Allium; species Allium sativum. Next base: position 238,274,918 of record CM060923.1, on the reverse strand, counting down.
ATCAATTTTTATACTGTATTTATCTCGAAATTGGGGCTCAAAGTGGCCGCTGTCGTCGTTGAATTGCGGGCTAGCAGTGGCGCGAGCTGGCAGTGTCGGATAGGCGAAATGGCAACGTGAAGGGCTGCATGGTGACTCCCTTCGATCATCCTCCGGCAGCGTGGTTGTGTAGCGGCGGCGCGATGATCAAATCGAGCTATTAGTTTGTATTCGAACGAGGGTGAGGGAGAAGGATTAGTTAATTATTTAATTATTTTAATTAATTATCGTATTGACCAGTCGAATATTTAAAACGTGATAACTTCTTCATACAAGGTCCAAATCGAGTGAAACTGGATCTGTTGCGATCGTGGATCTGTTGGAGCATATCAAAATTTCAGGAAAATTCAAATCCAAACGAATCAGAAATTCAGAAATAAAACTGGCAGAGTGGAAACCGAATGTGAGAACTCCTTCTAACTCTCATTATTTTACAGTTAAAAATATACTAGGATGCAGACGGTGCTTAGCAGCCCTCGACACCATTTATTGTACAAACCATGATTGTTTGTTTGAATTGAATGGACTGTATTGTGGTTGTTGAATGTATTGTATGGAATAAAATATTTGAACAATAAAAATATCATTTTTATTGAATGAATATAATATATAAAATATTCATGTATGGAATAAAATATTTGAACAATAAAAATATCATTTTTATTGAATGAACATAATATATAAAATATTCATGTATGGAATAAAATATTTGAACAATAAAAATATCATTTTTATTGAATGAATATAAAATATTAAATATTCATGTATGGAATAAAATATTTGAACAATAAAAATATCATTTTTATTGAATGAATATAATATATAAATATTCATGCATGGAATAAATTATTTGAACAATAAAAATATCATTTTTATTGAATGAATATAATATATAAAATATTCATGTATGGAGTAAAATATTTGAGCAATAAAATTAACATTTTTATTGAATGAATATAATATATAAACTATTCATGTATGGAATAAAATATTTGAACAATAAAAATATCATTTTTACTGAATGAATATAATATATAAAATATTCATGTATGGAATAAAATATTTGAATAATAAAAATATAATTTTTATTTAATAAATATAATATATAAAATATTCATGTATGGAATAAAATATTTGAACAATAAAAATATAATATTTATTGATTGTATATACTATATAAAATATTCATGTATGGAATAAAATATTCGAACAAAAAAAATATCATTTTTATTGAATGAATATAATATGAAAATATTGTCATTTATATATTAATGATATGGAATATACAATTTTGATTCAAAATTGAATATGAAGTTGAAATCATTTTTAAAACGAATTTAAAATGATTTACAAAATACGTTTTAAAATGGAAATCGACGAAATATATATATAATATATATATATATATATTATATATTTAATGGCCTGAATAGAACGCGTCGCGCTGCGATCGTTCGCGAATTTCGACCATTGACTTCAAATTGATATTAGGGAGCTCCGACCGTCGGATTCTCCTAAGCCGGAACTATTGGGTTCGTATCGAAAAGAGATTTCCAACGAATATAAGAGATTTGAAATCTAACGGTTTGATTTGGAATTGTGTCCAAATCAAATTTGGAAAAGGTCGCTGTAGGTGCAGTTCAATGACCGTTTATGGAAATCAACTGTATGGGCCTTGATAAAATTATATAAAATATCGTTAATTTGTGTAAAATCATAATAAATGATTTGGAAAGAATTGGGATGAAAAAATCCGTATTTGAAAAGATAAAAAATTATTTTTATCGAAATGAACTAGTTATTAACTAGAATTATAATCCAATTATTTTTAAATAAACAAACTGAATTCAGAATGTGTAACAACTCGGAAAATCAGAACCAATTTAAACTTTTTATTTTAGCAATTTTAGTGAATTTTGAATATTTAAAATGATTTACTTTAAATAATAACGACTAGAAATTTATTTTGAATAGAATTAGAATGTATAAATTTATTTTAATCGAAACTAGAATATAAATATTTATTTTAATTATAAAAGGAATTGGAAATGGCACGGTAGTTTGAAAATTCGATTTCAAGATTCAACTAAATGTAAAGGATTCAAAATAAATCGGATTTTAGTAAAACCAGAAATATTTGAATCTGTTTGAAAATATCTTTCCAACGAATGTGAAAAACCTAGATTTCATTACGGGAATAGAAAGTTTATGTCCAGTTGAAAATTCAGAATAGTCGCTATGGAATTTTATATAATATATAACCCTTGAAAATAGCGATTTTGCAAACGATCTCTGTTTTCGACAAGACCACTTTTGTTGTATCTGGAATGTCGAATTATTGCTAGATTCCAATTTCCAAAATTTTTGGAATTAATATGTGAGTGTGGTGAATTTAAACGCGTTTCGCAATTTCAGTTTGAATTTAATCGACTGGAAAATGACCGTTTTTCAAATGATCTCCAAATTCAATGAAATTAGTTTTGTTAGGACCGTATAGTTAAAACATAGCTAGATTTATTTTTCGGGAATTTTTAGAGTCAGTACGTGGCCCTGGTATATTGAAATGTACGTTTAAATTAAATATATATCGAATTATATTTTAATTTAAATGAAAACTGATCGTAACAGTCGAATTGGCTTACCAAACATATCCCATTGTGTTTCGATTGGGTGTATTTAGCGAGTGGCGATTGTCGGTGGGTTCGATTTGGAGTTTGATATAAAAAGTTACTTTTTGAAATTAAATTAATTAAATATATATATATTATTTATATAAGAAGTCAAACACTCCCTCTCTCCTCCATTCACGATCAAAATTGAAAAAGAGAATAAAAAACACGCTACTTCTCAAACCCGTCGCTCGTCTTCCCTCCCCGCCGCCGGACTTCGCCACCTACCGCCGCCTCCGACACGTTGCCGCCTCCGACCGCCATCACCACCGCCTGCTCTGGCCAACCGCCACCCCATCGATCCCCTCAGCCTCCCCAAGCCACCGCGGGCTCCACGAGACCACCACCCCTTTTCTTAAACCCTAAGACCGCCGCTCCACTCCCCAAAGACCCGATGCCGACCACCCTAAACCCCCCTCCCCCTCCCCACACCCCCCGTTACTGTCGGCCTCCGGCCATCACCCCTCCAGCGCCGCTCTCCCCTCTTTCCTCCTTAAAACCACTTGTAAGTTTTTTTATTTATTTATATTTATTTATTTAATGTTTTAGTTTATAAAAATATGACTTTTAAACGTATAAAGCCATGATATTTATTTATATAAAGATCGGATTTTTTACACCATAAAGTTATGGTTTTTATTTAACTAAAGTTGTGATTTTTAATTATATAAAAATATGATTTTTAAACTTGAAAAGCTACGATTCTTAATATAGAAAAGTTAGGATTTTTAATGAGATAAAAATAGGACTTTTATTGATATAAAAATGAGAATTTTAATGAGATAAAAATAGGAATTTATGTATGTAAAGAAATGATTTAAATAAATATAAAAATACGATTTTTACGTATATAATAGCATTGTAAAAATACGATTTTTAATGTGTACATGGCATTTAAATAAAGATATGATTTTTATATACATCGCATTGAAATAAAAATATGATTTTTATTATAAAGTTAGCGGCATAAAAATTTGATTTTTATATATATGATAGGTAGATAAAAACATGATATATGTATGTATATATATGAATGATATAAAAATGTGATTTTTTTAAATATAAATATTGTTGATTATAAATACGATTTTTAATGTATAAACATCATATTAAAAATGTGATTTTTACTATGAATAGCATGAAAAAGGATTGCGTTGACATTACGGGAAAATCCAAATGGTTTAGAAATTCAGAATAAAACTGGAGGAGTGGATCCCAAAGGTGAGAACTTCTCACTTTAATTTATTTTCTAGTTAAATATATGTATTAGGATGCAGACGGTGCTAAGTAGCCCTGACACGACCCAAACTTCCCCATAAAGGAAAGCCCGAATTGAGTTGAGAACACGACAAATCGGAACACAAACAGAAGAACATTTCATTGCTTATTACAACAATTTACATCAAAGTACAAGAATATACATAGTATGAATAAATATTATACATCAAAAAAATATCAGAGATTACAAATTAGAAAGCAGCGGAATATAATACAAAACACAACTGAAAGAGATACACGGATGCAGAGCTTTCTGAATATCGTTCCAGCTGTAAACCAGGATCCTGTGCATATAAACCTGCAAAACCAAAACTACTAGCTGCTCGTGTGGAAAATAAGGGCACCCAGGGTTTAGGTTAAAACATTAAATCCCAGGTCAGTCATGTGACTAGTGTGAGAACAAAAATAGTTATTAAATCTTTACTTTAAAAAAAAGTAAATCAAGGGACCACGCCGTATAACACGGAACGGGTTTCCTCCCAAGAATACCAGTGCATAAAACAAACAACGCAATGCTTTTTTGAAAACTTAAGCTATTATAAGACTCAGGTCCCATCACACAATGCAACGCAAGCCGGAGGATAGAGTTTTCCCTTATAATAGCCAAACATGCTTGGTACGTTTAAAACAAATCATTTTTTGATACTATCATAAGTGCATAGTGTATAAAAAAAATTCAAATATAAATACATCAATCATAGACGACATAGGTGCCCAATATCATGTCGCCAATACTAGGCTCTACAATCAAAACCGAAATGTCACGTATTAGAAATTGGATTTCCGTCATGATTCGAGGCCAGGGATGGCTCCTTACCGCTTCGAGACACTCTAGCCAATGTCTCATGACTCCCCGCAGAGAACCCTTAGATCAGTTGGGCCGTTCCTCCCTTATGTTTGAGGATTTGTTACTCTTGAACACACGTTTCCTGGTCCTATCGGTCCTAAATCCATTGGCTCCATAGAGACCGATATATCCGAGGTGCCTCGTAATCCAACAACCATATAGGTAAAAATATAAACATGTCAGGCTTGCAAAACCTTGACACCACCCATAGCTAGACAGAAACGTCATGTTCTACCAACGGTCCAATCCCGTTTTTGACTCATACCGAGGTGTGAGGCTCGCGAATTAAAGCTATACACAAAGCTATGCTATATAAAAGCCGTGCTTTGATCATCAAACCACAAGACTCTGCTTTTCAACAGAAGCCTTGATCATTTGCATTTCAACATGACACACAGGCAATTCATGCCATGCGACTGATATCTATCGATATATAACCTCTGAGCTCGTACGTCTTAGAGAAGGGCGTTAAGCAAGAGAATAAATTCTCCACCGCCAAACAGATATATATTTAATAGAAATCAATCAACACAGAATAAAATTCAATGTCAGACACACATGCATTTACAAGTTCGTTATGGGTCTGAACGTAACCGGAGGCACCTTATTCCTTGTCCCGTATGTCCAACACAGGAGAGAGGTCCTCACATATCTGGTCGATCTCCAACTACGTCTAGACGATCACAACTTATTACATCGTCTTGGGTGTACAGCACAATCAAGACATCAGTAATCATCCAAATGATGTGACGACCTCCGGTCTTCAACCACCGTCTTCATCGTCGGCTTATCGTCGAATCAGTTATTCAGAATGGGTATAAACCCGGTCTTCCCGAATAACTCGCGTATATAAACAAGTGTTATAAAAACACAACATACGCCTCATTCCAATCCATAATATTCTTTTATTCAAATATTCATATCATTCGGGAAAATTTCCCATTAATTTTCTCAAATATAAATCCTTTAAATTTATTCTTTAATCATCCTTTGGATATCAATTCAAACCATATTAAGGTTTATCCAAACTAGTCGGGATTAACGCACCTTACCGAAGTAATCATTTATTTAATTTCCTAATCCCAACCTATTAATCCCATGGAGAAAAACTGGTTACTCCATATCTAACACCACGGTGTTATCGGTAAAATTAATTACTATTTCCTGTTCAAATCCAATTAAAGATTTAACTATCGCTTGGAGCAAAACTGGTGATACTCCACTCTCGATCATTTCACAAATTTGATAATTTAAATTTATCAATTCTCATTCCAAGCTAATTAAAGATTCATTAAAACTCTACTTAGTTTTAATCTTCCCAAAAATCAATATTAATGATTATTCAACTTTGGAAACACAAACATGCCACATCGACAATCTACACCGCACTATTGATTTCTGCCGATATATAACCTCTAAGCTCGTACGTATCAGAGATGGGTGTTAAGCAAGAGAATAAATTCTCCGCCACCAAACAGATATATATTTAGAAGAGATTAACCATACAGTTCGAAATACAATGATAGACATGTAATCCTGCCTTTAACTGGGTTAAAGAACTAATGTCATTTAAAACATAGTTCACAATAAACCCAAATCACATTCCATTGATTATGGAATCCTCACGGAATAACAAATCAATATATAATCGATATCAATTTCCATATCCGACTAATAATATAAATGGAATAACGGCAAAGCCTTTTAAATTCCATATGTATTAACAGTCTTCCTCCACAGAAGTTCACTTCGATTATTATCAAATCAAATTCCATTGGATTTTAATTTAAAATATTAAATGTGAAAACTTTACTTCGTAAAATTCCAGTTAAATCTTATTAACAAGATATATAAATTCCAAATCTCATTTCACTCCAAACCGGGTTAAAGAATGAATGTTGTTAAAAACATAGTTCACAATAAACCCAATTCACATTCCATTTTTAATCCCAATTAAATGTTAATTAATTGGTAAATTCTTCTAAATCTTATTTAAAATATTTAATCTTTTCTCAACTAGTTTTAAGAACAGTTTCATTTAAAACACAGTTCACGATAAACCCAAAATCCAATTCAATATTAAATACAAGGCTCTGAATAGAAATTATATCCGCTTATATTCAATGTCAAATTCTGAAATCAACAAATATCATATTGGAAATAACGATATATATATCTTCCAAATTCCTCCACAATATCCGTATAATCACGGAATCCAATAACGAAATATTCCAAAGATAATTTCGATACAAATCCATTCCAATTCATATATTGGAAATTCTGGTTATTTTTAAAACCATTTCAAATCCAATTTATTTATTTAAAAATATTGGATTTATAATTCTAGTTCATAACTAGTTCATTTCAAAAAAAAAAAATTCATCTTTTCAAATATGGAATTTTTCATCCCAGTTCTTTCCAAATTATTTATTATGATTTTACACAAATTATTGATATTTTTAATAATTTTGTCAAGGCCCGTATAGTCGATTTTCATAAACGGTCATCGAATTGCACTTACAGCGACCTTTTCCAAATTTGATTTGGACATAATTCCAAATCCAATCGTTTGATTTCAAATTCCTTATATTCTTCGGAAAGCTCTTTTCCATATGAACCCAACGGTTCCGGTTTTAGGAGAATCCGACTGTCGGATCTCCCGTAATGTCAACTCGAAGTCAATGGTCGAAATTCGCGAACTGCCGTGGCGCGACGCGTTCTATTAAGGCCATTAAATATATATAATATATGTATAAATTATATATTTTGTTGATTTCCATTTAAAACGTATTTTATAAATCGTTTTAAATTCGTTTTCAAAACGATTTCAACTTTATTTTCAATTTCAAATCAAAATTGAATATTCCATATTATCGATATATAAATGATAATATTTTCAAAATATTAGATTTTGAAATCACTTCCTTTCCGATATTCATTATAAAAATGAATAAAATCGATATAAATGTCATTCATGTCAAAATGGCTTTTATTTAATCAACACAGCTTTAGTATATAAATATTTTTGTGTCCATCCAAAATCGGACATCAAAATCATATTTTGATCCATTTGAATATTATTTTTAAATGTTCATTATTTTAAAATATTCTTTATTTTAAAATATTCATTCTTTCTGAATTGGAATCAGACACAACCAATTACCATATAATTTTATTTATATGGATTTCTAACACACATGTACACAACAACAATCAAACACAATCAACCATCATCCAGAGTGCATTACACAACTGCATAAGCGTTAAATATAAATAATTAACGTTTACAACAGCCTGTCAAGCCTTCGATTGACATACAACTAAATATTGGGATTATTGTATGTCCAATTTCATCCCAATACCCGTGTGGGGTTTTCAAACAAAAAACACTGATTATTACTAGCGCAGTTGGGCGATGTGTAAAATATATCATCCAATCCATTTCAGTCAAATGTGTGTACATAAACAAATCATCCGATTTGTAAATGAATATTTATTTTACTCATATACACGTTAAAAATTATATTTTTAATTATAAATTATTTATTTCAACACATGAATATTTTATTTATTCCATTTCACATCACAATCAATTTTCACAACACAATCAAATCAAACAAGTCTTCCATGGTCTGTAGACGACTGGTGTCGGGTGCTGCTAAGCACCATTTGCATCCTAGTTGTGACGGCCCGCCTCGCACCAGCCTGCGTTTCCTCCAAAAGTGCGCTGTACACATGCCCGACTAGCACAAGACGGTCGTCATAAGAAAGGAAAGAAGGGAATGAGCTAATCAAAGAAACCTGCAGAATGTCTCACAGCGCATGGAATAAAATATAATAATAACATACTTGACACAAAACAGGCGAGACAGTGCATAAGCTGATAACTAAAATCAACATCAATCATCAAAGCAGCGGAAATCCAAATACAGCTTATTACAATTTTCCAAATTTACTGTCTCTAAACAAAAGAAAGCTGAAGTAGAAGATACACCAACAATGCCCAAGCAGTGATCTTCAATAACACAGGGAGAATACTAAATATATATATCACGTGGAAGCCTCCTGCTCGTCTTCGGATCATCTACCCGTGCATCACCAGCTAACCTGTCTCTAGTCTGCTCGTGTGAGCACCCAGAGACATAAAACTCTAAGGTGCCGCTAACCATATGGTGTAAAGAATACGGGGGTGGGGGTGTGTATGTCATAGTGATGTCAAACAATCAAGCATAACAACCATCCTCACTTCTCTCACTCAGTGCGTAAAGCATACGATATCCACTACTTTGGTCACCTAATACTTTGGGCCATGGCGGAATCCAATCCCGTGTAACTATCACTACAAGCCCACTATCCATCTCTCAGTGGTGAACCAAAGTTATGAATACTGACAACTCCTTAGCACACGTCCCGCAGCAAAGCCCAACCATGAAGTGAACTCATTGGTTCCCATCCGAATCCTGAGCTCTAACTTCTCACTTGGACTTCCTTTGCATCTCGGGTTTGGTCGAATTGGAGTGGGTCTTCAGAAAAGTTGTCGCGCAGTAACAGTCCTAGAACCCGGTTCGGTTCGGTAGCGTCGGTTCGGGTCGGTCCTCCATCCTTGCCATCTTCCATTCGATTCGGGTCGGGTGCTTCACTCCGGGTCGGGTCGGGGTCCTCCTCCTCCGGGTCGGGTCGGGGTGCTGTCCTCCTTCGAGTTCACGCTCCTCCTTCGATCAGCTTCCTCGTTTTCCATCTACTCCGATCCGATCCGATCCCTTCGTCTTGCTCCAGTCGTAGCCTCCCATTCGTGAGTCGATCCGGTCTGGCCTCTATTATGCTTCCGATCCGATCCGCTCTCTCCTACTCCGATCCGATCCTGCTCCATAGTTCCGATCCGATCCTGTTCCATAGTTCCGATCCGATCCCCCTGTCCACTCCAACTCTAAGTAAACGGCCTTCCTTTTTGCCAAGTCTCTTATGTGCCAAACTCCAGTTCGGTTCGGATTACCTTGCCCAGTTCACATGTCCGATCCGAGCCCCCCATCCGATCCGATCCGAAGCTCTGCACAGCTTTCTGCAACTTTTTCCAGCGAGTGTTTACGCCATTCGACGACGTTTTCGACCATTCTAACTATTGAAATCAATCACAAAGCATTTCATACAGTCATAGCAACATGCATAATCAACCACAAACACCAAAACAACAATATGATAGGTTAAAACGGATCAAACATACCCAAAAATCCATATTTTCCCCTTAAGCATGTTTAAGAACAACTACTGATAGGATTAGTAAAACTTAACCAAATTAGCCAAATTTTCTAACAGAGGTCTAAAACAATGTTTATGAATTTCTGAATATTTTTCCAGAATTTTGTCACGCTTAATTTCGCTAATTAACACTAATCACCCCTTAATCCCCTAAAGCATGGTCTAACCATACTATTAGCAAAACATGTCCAAATTAACCCAAATTTTTATCAGAGCCGTAAATTATTATTTTAGAATTTTAGGAATTTTTCTAGATTTTTCTGAGCCATAATTTCGCTAATCTTCGCTAATTACCCTAATTAGCCGTAATTAGTGAAAAACAATGCAAATCACTCACCTTGGCCACAAATGAAATCCTCAGAACTGAAACTCCTCTGATTTGGGGCGAATACTGATGTCTAACAGCAGCTCTAACCTTGCTTTGGTGCTTTTTCTCCTTAATTTGGTGTTGCTAAGCCTAATCTTCAATTAGTGAGTGATTTGGGGTGTTTTAGATGTAGGAAGCCATTACTAAGGTCTCAAGGAGGTTTGTGGCGGCTCAAAACTGAAATGAAAGTGATAACCTAACCCTATTCAGTCCTCCTATACCTCTAAACCCGAAATTCCCCTTGGGCCTAACTGCTAATCACCCGGTTAAGCCCAATTAAGCTGTCTTTCACCATCTGAAACTTGTTTCAGCCATATCTCCCAAACGGTGAGTCCGTTTGGCTAATGTGACCACTCTACGGAAAGAGAAACTATCATTCAAAGCCAATGGAAGTGGTTTCAGGTCAAAATTCATTTCCAGTCAAAAGTTATGGCCAAAACAGTGCCAACTAGGGGTAAAATGGTCATTTAAAAATCGGGAAAAATCATGAACATGGGAAATGACCCCAATAGTCGTCTCCCAAAGTTACATGACCATACGACTTCGTATGTGAAAGAAATAAATATTCTACGATCCTATGATGCGCAGAATGCGGGTCGTTACACTCTCCCCCCCTTAAGAAATTTCGTCCCCGAAATTCCTTAACCCCAAAACATACACAGGATCCCGCATGCCTAACACCCACATACAAAAATCAAACATGCAAAGCAAGCAAACAAGTCTATCCTAGCATGCGGAAAACTAACAAGGGAAGAACCATCGCCCCTTGGACTTTCACTAATTTCGCCGTCTCTCTTCGTAATTTCTTCGTATCGTCCTCGACAATGCGAATCGGTCTCGCGGTTCCCAACCGCCTTGGGTTCTATTTCGATATCGTCCAACCGGTATGGCGAACTAGCTAAATCAAAATCATGCATAAACTTCCTTAACTGAGAAACATGAAATATGTCATATTCTCTTGGCATCTTTTTAGGTAACCCAACCCTATCCATCAAATTACCAATTACATTCCAAATGTCCTTTCAAGTCTAACCCAAATCTTGCCTACATCCATACTGCATGTCCAACGTATATTCACCTCCTAGAGGCAAACTGGATCCATCCAATGACCCTAGGCACTACATCCATATCTGTACTGTACGTCCAACGTACATTCACCTTCCAAAGGTGAACTAGACCCATCCAATGAATCCAGGTACTCCACCTATATCTGTACTGTACGTCCAACGTACATTCACCTTCCAAAGGTGAACTAGACTCATCCAATGAATCTAGGTACCCTACCTATGAGTCCAAGTCCCACTTGAAACTCCTATATCCACTGAATCTCCAAGACCAACGGACGCTCCACAATTCCCAAACATACTTCAAGTCTAACGTAAAGTATCTTCGTATCCGTTATATCACCATGACTAACGAACTCGTCCCATTTCCATTCAACAGAATCCTACAGGTGATAGCCTACTCAAGAGAAGAAAGGTAGGAACAAACATAACAACCATAGCATCCATCAAACAAGTCCTATCTATCACCTGCTAAAAGCCATGAATACATCAACACCTATATGTCTGGTCCAACCAACATCAATAACTAATGGAAGCCCAGCCTCCAAACGGACTACCGTACGTCCAACGCACGTTTATCCTCCAAGGATAACTAGATCACGTCCAACGGATCCAAGGTAACGGGCGTCCCCAGATACCCCTGCTTTTAGTCCGCCTGAAACACTCGAGTCCCACCCAAGTCTATCCATTATCTTGCTTCCCTCTCGAGTCCAACTCGAGCCAATCCAATTCCTCGCAGCCTCCTCAAGTCTAACTCGAGTCAATCTATTACACATCCATACTAAGACCCAGTCTTGAGTATCCATTACCTACAAACTCTAGTCCAACGTGAGTCGTCTCCCTATTCGTTGCATCTCTAAGATCAATCGAACATCTATTTTCTTTTACGAGTTCAAGTCCAACTTGAATCGTCCTAACCTTCGTTGCATATTCCTTGACCAATGAACACATCCTATTCTTTCAGAAAGAACATCAACATAGGGTCCTAAACAATCCATTACTTTGCATCTTTCTCGAGTCCCACTCGAGTCATCACATACCCTTATTGAGTCTAACTCGGGAAATCTATACCATCGAACATTCCTACCATGTTATGAGTTGCACATCACTCCCCGAGTGCACCAAGATATCATCCAATGAGAATCACAACAACCACTTATCTCTCACGCAAACCATCCTAGTCGACCTCGACATTCCCCAAGCACAAGCCCCAAAGGCCTAAACCAATATCAGACAAGCACCCAAGGAACATCTCCTCCGAGTTCAGACAATCTACGTGAGATGATATGAGCAAAACATCCGAACACTCAAGCATCCATAACTGACTTTGGCTATCCTCGCCAATCTTGCTTGAAACTATCGTCGATCGCATGACCAAGTCCTGAACAAACTACTGTACATCCAATGTACATTTGCTTCTCTAACTCCCGTTATCATCTTCATCATAAAGTAGGCGATCCAATACCACCTTTCGTCCATCATCCACTCTAACGGTCGTCAAAGACTCTTCGCAACCTACTATCGCTCTATACCTTTGGAGTTGATCGGCTCCTAAAAATCAAGCCAAACCTAGTAAAGCTCGAAATAATGCAATCACAACAAACATACATCCATGACTCGATAAGACCAAATTACGACAAATCCAACAAAGGCTAGTCAAACCACCTATCGGGTTTGTCACTACTAAAGGTCTATCGACTATCTTGGGTTCCAATTCCAATCTATCTACCAGGTCACTAGGTACGAAGGAATGGGAAACCTTGTTATTAAACAAAACTCGAACAGAAACATCTTAAATAGAAAGCATACCTCGAATAACGACACCTTTTTCCTTCTGCGCCGCAGTTGGGGCATTCGACGAAGAAGGAATAGCGTTGATAGCATATGCTTTCACGATTTGCTTCTCCCTAGGAGATTGTGGACATTCATTCTTGTGATGTCCTGCTTGGCCACAATTAAAGCACTTCCTTTCCCCAGGCTTTTCTCGACAATCTCTGGCATAGTGGCCCTTCTTGCCACAGCTAAAGCACTCGCCATCTTTCTTATTCTTCTTACTTTGGCCATCCATGGTTTGGTCTTGTTTCCTCTTAGTTTGGGAATTATTCTTGCCTCCGCCGCCTGCTTGCGGCTTTGGCTCCATTGTAGATGCAGTAGCTACCTCAGTCTTAGGCTTAGGGTAAAGACTTTCTGACCTTAATGCCTTTCCTACAATCGATTCAAACGTCTCATCGATGTGGTTTATAAGCCTTTCCCCCAAGTACCCATCTAAACCAGTTATGAACTTCTCGTTCTTCTTCTCGGCAGTGTCGATAAGAGATAGCCCATATTTCGATAAAGTATCGAACTCAGCAACATACTCTGAAACTGCCCTTCCGTTCTGCTTAAGCTCCAGAAACTTTCTAAACAATTCTGACTTCTGAGCAGCTGGTATAAACTTATCGCAAAAACGAGCCTTAAACTGATCCCATGTAATCTGATCCTCTGGAGTTGCTGCCTTAATAGCATTCCACCAATTCATTGCTCGTCCTTGAAGCTGACGGGATGCTAGCTTCCTCTTCATGGCATCTTCGATACCCAAATCCTCGAAGATACGTTCGCAACTATCCACCCAATCCTGAACATCCGTAGCCGACTCCGTTCCGTGGAACGGCTTCCCACCAAGGCTAGTATAATCCTTATTCAGCTTGGCGAAGTCGACTCTTGGCGCCTGCACCATTGGACCACCACCATTTCCACCATTGGGAGCTGCCCTCTGAACATCTCTAAGCATCTCTCTCATGAGGTCAGTAAACATCGCCCTTATGTCAGTAGCATTCCCATTATTGGCCCCTCTACCGGTACCTCTAACATATCGGCTCATCGTCAATCTGAAAAAGGAAATGATTAACGACTCCATAGTGGTGCTAGTGCAGTACGACTTCATCCCTGTACTACTAATAGTATATATATATATCTTTTGAAAACCAAAATAATCACAAATACGCTCTCTCGTGTACGTATACTATCTCTCCCTGATAACTTCCCTAGGTTAACTACGCAACCTAGAGCTCTGATACCAAGTGTGACGGCCCGCCTCGCACCAGCCTGCGTTTCCTCCAAAAGTGCGCTGTACACATGCCCGACTAGCACAAGACGGTCGTCATAAGAAAGGAAAGAAGGGAATGAGCTAATCAAAGAAACCTGCAGAATGTCTCACAGCGCATGGAATAAAATATAATAATAACATACTTGACACAAAACAGGCGAGACAGTGCATAAGCTGATAACTAAAATCAACATCAATCATCAAAGCAGCGGAAATCCAAATACAGCTTATTACAATTTTCCAAATTTACTGTCTCTAAACAAAAGAAAGCTGAAGTAGAAGATACACCAACAATGCCCAAGCAGTGATCTTCAATAACACAGGGAGAATACTAAATATATATATCACGTGGAAGCCTCCTGCTCGTCTTCGGATCATCTACCCGTGCATCACCAGCTAACCTGTCTCTAGTCTGCTCGTGTGAGCACCCAGAGTAATAAGAAGAGACATAAAACTCTGGGTCAGACATAAAGCCTGGTGTGAGCGATAAGCAGCTAAACAAAACAGAACAATAACAGGTATAATCCAATCATACCTGAACCTGGACCTGCAACCAAAGAGTTAACACTACATACCGTACAATACTCTAAGGTGCCGCTAACCATATGGTGTAAAGAATACGGGGGTGGGGGTGTGTATGTCATAGTGATGTCAAACAATCAAGCATAACAACCATCCTCACTTCTCTCACTCAGTGCGTAAAGCATACGATATCCACTACTTTGGTCACCTAATACTTTGGGCCATGGCGGAATCCAATCCCGTGTAACTATCACTACAAGCCCACTATCCATCTCTCAGTGGTGAACCAAAGTTATGAATACTGACAACTCCTTAGCACACGTCCCGCAGCAAAGCCCAACCATGAAGTGAACTCATTGGTTCCCATCCGAATCCTGAGCTCTAACTTCTCACTTGGACTTCCTTTGCATCTCGGGTTTGGTCGAATTGGAGTGGGTCTTCAGAAAAGTTGTCGCGCAGTAACAGTCCTAGAACCCGGTTCGGTTCGGTAGCGTCGGTTCGGGTCGGTCCTCCATCCTTGCCATCTTCCATTCGATTCGGGTCGGGTGCTTCACTCCGGGTCGGGTCGGGGTCCTCCTCCTCCGGGTCGGGTCGGGGTGCTGTCCTCCTTCGAGTTCACGCTCCTCCTTCGATCAGCTTCCTCGTTTTCCATCTACTCCGATCCGATCCGATCCCTTCGTCTTGCTCCAGTCGTAGCCTCCCATTCGTGAGTCGATCCGGTCTGGCCTCTATTATGCTTCCGATCCGATCCGCTCTCTCCTACTCCGATCCGATCCTGCTCCATAGTTCCGATCCGATCCTGTTCCATAGTTCCGATCCGATCCCCCTGTCCACTCCAACTCTAAGTAAACGGCCTTCCTTTTTGCCAAGTCTCTTATGTGCCAAACTCCAGTTCGGTTCGGATTACCTTGCCCAGTTCACATGTCCGATCCGAGCCCCCCCATCCGATCCGATCCGAAGCTCTGCACAGCTTTCTGCAACTTTTTCCAGCGAGTGTTTACGCCATTCGACGACGTTTTCGACCATTCTAACTATTGAAATCAATCACAAAGCATTTCATACAGTCATAGCAACATGCATAATCAACCACAAACACCAAAACAACAATATGATAGGTTAAAACGGATCAAACATACCCAAAAATCCATATTTTCCCCTTAAGCATGTTTAAGAACAACTACTGATAGGATTAGTAAAACTTAACCAAATTAGCCAAATTTTCTAACAGAGGTCTGAAACAATGTTTATGAATTTCTGAATATTTTTCCAGAATTTTGTCACGCTTAATTTCGCTAATTAACACTAATCACCCCTTAATCCCCTAAAGCATGGTCTAACCATACTATTAGCAAAACATGTCCAAATTAACCCAAATTTTTATCAGAGCCGTAAATTATTATTTTAGAATTTTAGGAATTTTTCTAGATTTTTCTGAGCCATAATTTCGCTAATCTTCGCTAATTACCCTAATTAGCCGTAATTAGTGAAAAACAATGCAAATCACTCACCTTGGCCACAAATGAAATCCTCAGAACTGAAACTCCTCTGATTTGGGGCGAATACTGATGTCTAACAGCAGCTCTAACCTTGCTTTGGTGCTTTTTCTCCTTAATTTGGTGTTGCTAAGCCTAATCTTCAATTAGTGAGTGATTTGGGGTGTTTTTGTAAAGACCCGTAACTTCCCCGTAAAGGAAAGTGTCGGATAGTTCGAGAACAAGCCACAACAGAATGCATACAGAAGAACATTTCACTATATATTACAACAGTGCATCAGATTACAAGAATATACAGAGTGGTATAAATATCAGAGATTTTATTTGCTTTCTGTTAAGTGATTCGGGGGGGGGGGGGGCCAATGAAGGAGAAAAGGGGAATTCCTTTTTTTTTTTTATTATTATTATTTAATTATTTAAATTTGTGCCAAAGGGTTGACTTTTACTTATGACCTCGAAACGAGGTCCACCGCCTGCCGTCCATATCGTTTCACCCCCATTCCGAACACAATGGGATATGTATCGTAAGCTGGTTTGATCATTACAATTGGTTTCCGTTGAAATTTACAATTTAAATCACTATATTGAATTTTAAACGTACATTTCAATTTACCGGGGTCACATACTAACTCTAAAAATTCCCGAAAAATATTTTCTAGCTTCGTATTGACGATACGGTCCTAACAAAACTAGTTTCGTCGAATTCTGAGACCGTTTGAAAAATGGCCAATTTCCAGTCGACTAAAATCAACTGAAACCGGTCAAACGCGTTTTCCTTTGCCACGCTCACATACTGATTCGGAAAATTATGAAATTTGAAACCTAGCGATAACTTAACAACACGGACCTAACAAAACTGGTTTCGTCGAAATCCGAGGTCGTTTGCAAAATGTCCATTTTTAAGGGCCTTATATATATAAAAATATATATAAATTCCACAGCGACTATTTCTAGTTTTAAACTGGACATATCTTATCATTTCTAAAATGGAATCTCAGTTTGTTAACTTCGTTACAAAGATATAGTTATACAGATTCAAATATTTCTTGTTTCGTTCAATTCTGACTTATATTGAATTCTGTATATTCATTTGAAATTAGAAATCGAATTTTCGAACTACCGCGCCATTTTCAATTCCATTTATAATTATATATAAATATTTATATTCTAACGACGACGCGTATAAATATATACGTTCGAATTATATTCAAAATAAATTTCTCGTCGATATTATTTAAAATAATCTATTTTAAATAATCAAAATTCGCTAAAATTGCCAAAATAAAATTTTCAAACTGGCCCAGATTTTCGGGTTGTTACAATCTCCCCCACTTAAAACTTTTCGTCCCCGAAAAGGAACAAAGTCGAAAGTGGTTTGATTAATTCAACTCTACGATCGATCAGGCTTCCATTCTCCAACTCTTTAGTTTCTGAGAATTTTCAAAATTTCAAAAATTTGGCTAACACCCTAAATTTTCGAAAAATTTCGCCATAACCTCCCCTGCACCGGGAGCATCGGGGAATTTCAAATAGCTTCCCCGGTCCTTCAGATCTCAAAAAGAAAAAGAAAAAGCCAAGCGGCTAGCCAATAGGCTCACAAAATCATCATCACCCAAACAAAACAGGAAATTATGTAGTAAACATGTACCTATTTGTCGGGCAAACAAATTTTATTCTCTGGCTCTAGCCTCCTTGCTATGACCTGTTCAAGGTAAGTACATATATATGCAAGCAAACGCGACCGAATTTCAATACAAGTCAATATTTGATTCAGTTAGGCATAATGGTTTAAAATTAGCAAACAAATGAACAAACAACACAAACATCAATCAATTAGTGAATTTAACGTTTCAAATTCATAATTTTTGATATATATACAGAAAATCATGTTTTGATGCCAATTCACAACAATAGGCCCTATCTAATTTTTGGTTCTCACACCAGTCTAATGGAAATATATAGAAATCTCCCTTTCGCCACTCGAACATAAATTCTGATGACGATGCATCAATCATCAGAGTTCTCTCCGGGCGACTAGAAGGTGATTCTATATCTATCCAGTATATTAAAATTTCGAATACACGCGGATCAGACGTATACGCAAAATCTATATATACTGGATTGTCCACATCAATATAAATAAATAATCAAATACGAATAATTGATTTATATTCCAAAACAAGATTTATTTTCATTTTAAAAATATACTCTTCACACTCGTTCTAGGATACTACTGATCCTATCTCTAACGAGTCATTCTAATTGGATATTACTAATCCAATATCTGATGAATTCTTTCGTATGGTTCTAATGTGCCTTGTTCTCTAGCTTTGTAAACCAAAGCTCTGATACCAACTGTAAAGACCCGTAACTTCCCCGTAAAGGAAAGTGTCGGATAGTTCGAGAACAAGCCACAACAGAATGCATACAGAAGAACATTTCACTATATATTACAACAGTGCATCAGATTACAAGAATATACAGAGTGGTATAAATATCAGAGATTTTATTTGCTTTCTGTTAAGTGATTCGGGGGGGGGCCAATGAAGGAGAAAAGGGGAATTCCTTTTTTTTTTTTATTATTATTATTTAATTATTTAAATTTGTGCCAAAGGGTTGACTTTTACTTATGACCTCGAAACGAGGTCCACCGCCTGCCGTCCATATCGTTTCACCCCCATTCCGAACACAATGGGATATGTATCGTAAGCTGGTTTGATCATTACAATTGGTTTCCGTTGAAATTTACAATTTAAATCACTATATTGAATTTTAAACGTACATTTCAATTTACCGGGGTCACATACTAACTCTAAAAATTCCCGAAAAATATTTTCTAGCTTCGTATTGACGATACGGTCCTAACAAAACTAGTTTCGTCGAATTCTGAGACCGTTTGAAAAATGGCCAATTTCCAGTCGACTAAAATCAACTGAAACCGGTCAAACGCGTTTTCCTTTGCCACGCTCACATACTGATTCGGAAAATTATGAAATTTGAAACCTAGCGATAACTTAACAACACGGACCTAACAAAACTGGTTTCGTCGAAATCCGAGGTCGTTTGCAAAATGTCCATTTTTAAGGGCCTTATATATATAAAAATATATATAAATTCCACAGCGACTATTTCTAGTTTTAAACTGGACATATCTTATCATTTCTAAAATGGAATCTCAGTTTGTTAACTTCGTTACAAAGATATAGTTATACAGATTCAAATATTTCTTGTTTCGTTCAATTCTGACTTATATTGAATTCTGTATATTCATTTGAAATTAGAAATCGAATTTTCGAACTACCGCGCCATTTTCAATTCCATTTATAATTATATATAAATATTTATATTCTAACGACGACGCGTATAAATATATACGTTCGAATTATATTCAAAATAAATTTCTCGTCGATATTATTTAAAATAATCTATTTTAAATAATCAAAATTCGCTAAAATTGCCAAAATAAAATTTTCAAACTGGCCCAGATTTTCGGGTTGTTACAGTTTTAGATGTAGGAAGCCATTACTAAGGTCTCAAGGAGGTTTGTGGCGGCTCAAAACTGAAATGAAAGTGATAACCTAACCCTATTCAGTCCTCCTATACCTCTAAACCCGAAATTCCCCTTGGGCCTAACTGCTAATCACCCGGTTAAGCCCAATTAAGCCCAATTAAGCTGTCTTTCACCATCTGAAACTTGTTTCAGCCATATCTCCCAAACGGTGAGTCCGTTTGGCTAATGTGACCACTCTACGGAAAGAGAAACTATCATTCAAAGCCAATGGAAGTGGTTTCAGGTCAAAATTCATTTCCAGTCAAAAGTTATGGCCAAAACAGTGCCAACTAGGGGTAAAATGGTCATTTAAAAATCGGGAAAAATCATGAACATGGGAAATGACCCCAATAGTCGTCTCCCAAAGTTACATGACCATACGACTTCGTATGTGAAAGAAATAAATATTCTACGATCCTATGATGCGCAGAATGCGGGTCGTTACACTAGTATATATTTTTTTAACTAGAAAATAAAATTAAAGTGAGGAGTTCTCACCTTTGGGATCCACACTGCTGTTTCAATTTTGAATTTCTGAATAGCTTGGATTTGCCTGAAATTCCAATGCAATCCTTTCCATGTTGTTCATAGTAAAAATCATATTTTTACATCGCTATTATATAAATAAAAATCATATTTTTATTTCTACTTTATATATATATAAATCGAATTTTAATCACTACTTCATATATATAAAAATCGAATTTTTATCGCTACTTCGTATATATAAAAATCAATTTTTTTCTCGCTACTTCAGATATATAAAAATTGTATCTTTATTTCGCTAACTTCATAATAAAAATCATATTTTTATTTCAAAGCAATATGTGTAAAAATCGTATTTTTTTTT
Organism: Allium sativum; assembly: GCA_030737875.1. Lineage (NCBI taxonomy): Eukaryota > Viridiplantae > Streptophyta > Magnoliopsida > Asparagales > Amaryllidaceae > Allium > Allium sativum. Next base: position 238,253,898 of record CM060923.1, on the reverse strand, counting down.
CAAATCTATATATAAAAATCGTATTTTTATATCGATGTTTACATCATAAAAATCATATTTTTATGTTAATAAAAATCTAAGCTTTATGTTAGTAAAAATCTATTCTTTCTTCATATAAAAATCATAACTTTCTTCATATAAAAATCATAGCTTTAGTCATATAAAAATCATGTCTTTCTTCATGTAAAATCATGTCTTTCTTCATATAAAATTCATGTCTATCTTCTTATAAAAATCATGTCTTTCTTCATATAGAAATCACATCTTTCTTGCTTAAAAATCCTAGCTTTTCTATCTAAAAGAAAAATAAGATTTTTATATAATAAAATAAAATAAAAGCAGGGAAAAGGACTCATGGTGTTAATCGGAGGAAGGGGGTTCATGTCGAAGCAGTTGGTGGCGGGGAGGCCGCGGCGTTCGGAGATGGTGGCGGCCAGGGCACAGGCGGGCGCGGTATTTCAGGTCAACGGGATTGGGGGTTTATCGAATGGAGATGGAGGAGGAGGGGCTGACGTCGTCGATTGGGAGGGCGGCGCTTGGCTAGGGGCGGCGCGACAACCTACGGAGGTAGGGAGGGGGGTTGCGAGGGTTGGCAGCGCTGCATCGGTTTTTTTTTTAATTTTATGTTATACGGGGAGAGAAAAGAGGGAGGGGGATAATATAATAATTTTATACTTTATTTTCTTTTCTTTTTAATTCAAAAAAGTTACTTTTAATTTCGACTTCCAAGCGAGACCCAACGACTGTCGCCCGCAGCTAATTACCCCCATTCCGAACACAATAGCATATGTTTCGTAAGCTAATTCTACTGTTTCGATCAGTTTCCGTCAAAATTTAAATATAAATAAATATAACATTCAAAATTGATTTCAATGTACATTTTAATTTACCGAGACCACATACTAACTCCAAAAATTCCAGAAAAATAAATCTAGCTATGTTTAGATGATATGGTCCTAACAAAATGAATTTCGTTGACTTTGGAGACCGTTTGAAAAACGATCATTTTTCAGTCGATTAAATTCAAACTGAATTTACCAAACATGTTTAAATGCGCCACGCTCACATATTGATTCCAAAAATTATGAAAATCGTAATTTAGCAATAATTTGACATTCCGGATCCAATAAAATTGGTCTCGTCGAAAATAGAGGTCATATGCAAAATCTTTACTTTTAAGGGCTATATTTTCCATACCGACCATTCTGAATTTTCAATTAGACATAACTTTTTTTCCTGCTATGAAATTTGAATTTTATGGATCTTTGGAAAGATATTTTCAAACAGGTTCAAATATTTCTGGTTTCGCTAAAATCAGGTTCATTTTGAATCCTGTACATTCATTTGAAATTTGAAATCGAATTTTCAAACTACCACACCATTTCCAATTCCTTTTATAATTAAAATAAATATTTGTATTCTATGTGACGACCCCAAACCCCCGTTCCGCGATGGCAAGGGTAATCTTTGGAATATAACACATAAACAAATAATAGCAGAACAGAAATATATAAATACACCAGATAATGTACAACAGAATATACTGGATAAACATAATCATCAGAGTAACACAGTATACAGGCTCATACTTAGTACAAAATACAGTTCAGCTTTACATAAAATGTCTACAACGGAATCAAAACATAGTATGTACAACAGGAGATGAACAGCATAAAAAGAAAGAAGTGATAGAATCCATCTTCAGCTCCATAGCTATCCATATAGAGCCTGCCAAAACCTGAATACAAGGCTGCCCGTGTAGAAAAAAGGAGCACCCGAGTTTGCAAGTGAAATAAGCTACGAGTTAGTAATGGGACTGGTATGAGAAATTTACTTAACTTACTTTATATTAAGGCCAATCACAGGACCACGCCGCTAACGCGGAACAGGTTTACTCCAGTGATTGCCGATGCAAATCATAAGGTAAATCTTTAGACAACGCAATGCTTTTTAGAAAAATGAAGCCATTATAAGGCTTAGGTCCCATCACACAATGCAACACAAACCGCGGGATAGAGTTTTACCTTATAATGGCCAAAATATGCTTGATACGAAGAAAACGAAATCATTTGATATTATTACTAGTGTTTATATGTTTCAAAAACAACTTCAATCATAGACGACATGGGTACCATATATCATGTTGCCATATATATTTACAATCAAAACCGCAAGATGTCGTATTTGGAAATTGAATTTCCGTCATGAACCAAGGCAAGGGATCGTCCTTACCGTTTCGAGACTGTCTAGCCTGAGCCTCAAGACCCAGACTCAGGTTGGCCCTTAGATCGTCAGGGCTGGTCCACACGGAGTGGATTAAAATGCCTGAACACGGCGCTTCCCTGCCCTATAGGGCGTAAACTGGTCATATATCGACCAAACCATCGGCCCTGTAGCGACCGATATAACCGAGGCGCATCGCTATCCATCATCCACATAAGTAAAAGGTCTGGGCCTATAAAACCGAAAACACCACTCCTTCAAGGAAACGCATGTCCTCCCTGATGTCCTCTCCCGTTTCTAGCTCATACCGGGGTGTGAGGCTCGCGAATCAGCGCTAAATACAAAGCTAGCTTTTTAAAACCCTTCTTTGATCATCCACCACAAGGCTCTGCTTTTCAACAACAACCTTGATCACAGCATCTCTGCATGCCACGTTGTCAATCTACAACGTCAGACACACATCCATTTACAAGTGCGTTCTGGGTCTGAACGACATCGGAGGCACCTTATTGCTCTCCCGTATGTCCAATAGAGGAGAGAGGCCCTCGCACATACGAACGATAAACAAGTACGCCTAGACGACCACCACTGTAACCCCTTCAGGGCAGCAACTCCCATCATAGGCATTAGTAGCCATCCATTCGATGTGAAGATCATCGGTCTTGCACCATCTTCATATCTTCCACTTCTAACCGTCGATCAATTATTTGAAATGAGAATTAACTCAGCCTTTTCAAATAATTTACGTATATTTAGAATTAAAATCAATTCAATTCCTGGTTAAATTATTCGACATCCATAATTCAATTCATTAATGTAATTTTCACGTCAAACACATTCAACCATCAAATATCCAATAAACCAAGTAAATTCAGTTTATTTCCATTCCATATCATTTATAATATTTTATAACGATTTATCGCTATTTTTATTTATTTAAAATTAGCTAAGTTATTCAAATGACGCTTCAGGCCATAACGCGGCCACGGCGCTGTTTTTCTTCAGATTTGATTTATACATATCTGAAAATCTAACCGTTGGATCTTTACAATTTTATATCATTGGAAAGATCTTTTCAAAGCGGACCCAATGGTTCCAGTTTTGGGAAAATCCGATGGTCGGATCTATTGGTACAATCTTTTAAAGTTAGCATTTCAAAATACGAATTGCAGCATCGTTATTCGATTTGTTTTAAATATATATATATATATATATATATATATATAAAAAAAATCCATTCTGGCGCTGTTTTAGTTCAAATTTAAATTTAACATTTTACACAATCTAACTATTGGATCTTTACAAGTTTTATATCATTGGAAAGATCTTTTCTAAAGCGAACCCAACGGTTTTGGTTTCGGAAAATCCGATGGTCGGATCTCCCAGTACAATCGTTTGAAATCACGGTTTCAAAATACGAACTACAGCTTCGTTTTTCGATTTATTTTAATTATATATATATATACATATATATATACACACACACACACAAATATAATCCGTTCTTCGATTTTAAAACCATTTCACTTTATATATGTGATAGAAATAACCTTTTTATCCTACAAATATTTATTTCAACGAATGACTATTTTTAACACATCATAAATATAATAAAAATGTGATTTTTATTGTCAGAACAATTTATTTCAAACACGATTATTTTATATACTTCATATAGAGGATAAAAATGTGATTTTTGTTGTTAAAGCAATTTATTTCAAACATGATTATTTTATATACTACATATAGATGATAAAAATGTGATTTTTTTTGTTAAAACAATTTATTTCAAGCATGAATATTTTATATAATCCGTACATACAATAAAAATGTTATTTTTATCGTTCAAACCATTTTATTTCAAACTTTCGATAAAAATGTTATTTTTATCGTTCAAACCATTTTATTTCATAAATGAATATTTTTCCAACACTTGAATATATTTCAATACATGAATATAATTCAAACGCAGGAACATTTCAGAAAATTTCGGCAGCATAACAGTAGGGTAGTTCAAACCGGCACCGTCCAGAGTACGGCTCCTCGCTCTAACTTAAAGCCTTGCAGCTTTTGACAATGGTGATTTCAATAATCTAGTTCGTACGCAGACGAATTTTCCCATAAACTAATCCTATTGGGATTTTAACCACAATCAATAATATTAACCATTCGTATTATTCACCAAAGTTCACATCAACCAAATCCAAACAATCACAACCAATATATATACCGTCCATGGTCTGTTGTCGAGGGGAGTGTGTGTGTGTGTGTATATATATACGTATATAAATATATTTCGATTTCATTTCATTTCAATTCATTTCAATTTCATTCAACGCACATATGATTGTTACAACGCATATATAACTTATACATTGCACATACAACTTATAGAACGCTGATACATGAGGTGTATAATGCTTATATAACTCATACATCGATCGTATAATTTATACATCGTCATTCCATATTGTTTATAATTCAGAAATTTCACATTGGGTTCCACTCCTCCAAAAATTGTAGGAAGCTCTAAAAATTCTCCGGTCTCTTCTATAATGTAGAAGATGTCCACATGGTCCCGGTGTCTCTTGTTTCACTAGATTTCGACAACATAGCAAAAAGATATGATTTTTATCGTGAAATCAAAATCCGTAGCACTTTAAAGTGCTATTAACAATTTAAAACAAAATAAACCGTTACCTGCTTTAAACCATTCAAAACTAGGTTTAGCTTTTTCCTTCAATCCGTGAAGCGATAGGACGATTAGCCTTCGCTAAGTTGTTGGGGCTGGAGAGGCGCACCCAGCGATCCCCGTTTTGTTGAACTCGAACCCCTGGTGGCAGCGCTAGGCACTGCGACTCGGGCGGACTTCTAGGGGATCGTTTACCCAAAACACCACACGATAGGGGTTGAAATTTATATGGATGTGAAGCTCTCGAGGAGATCTTCAAAATTCTCCAAAGGGCTATTGGTTTTTATTGAGTGGATTTGAAGAAAAAGAGGAGAGAAGGAGAGCATTTCCTTCGTTCGCGACCTGGAGTATCGGGGAGAGTGAGTTGAGATGGCAAATTATGATTGGCCAAGGGTTTTATTTAATTATTTATTTCTAAAAATACCCCTTTCTCCTTGCGAACTCCAATTCAAACAAAATGATTGTCGCCCCTAGCTAAGTACCCCTATTTCGAACACAATGGAATATGTTTCGTAAGCCCATTCAGCTGTTTCAGTTAGTTTTTCTTCAAATTAAAATATAAAACATTCAATATTTGATTTGAATGTTCATTTCAGTTTGCCGGGGCCACATACTGATCTGGAAAACTCCAGAAAAAGAAATCTAGCTATGTTTTGACAATACGGTCCCAAAAAAACTGATTTCGTCGAATTTGGAGATCATTTGTAAAATGGCCATTTTCTGGTCGATCCAAATTGACTAAAATGAACCAGACACATTTTCCTTTGCCACACTCACATATTAACTCCAAAAATTACGGAATTTGAAACCTATCAATAATTTGACATCCCAGATCCAACAAAAGTGGTTTTGTCGTAAACGGAGGACGTTCGCAAGATGGCCATTTTCAAGGGCTATGTAAACTCCATAGCAACCTTTCTGAAAATTCATTTGGCCATTACTTTTGATTCCCACTATGAAATTTCGATTATCAGATTCGTTAGAAAGATATTCATAAACAGATTTAAACATTTTTTGTTTCACTAAAATCCGTTTTATTTTGCATCTGGTACAGTCAGTCAAAGTTCGAATTCAAATTTTCAAACTACCGCGCCTTTTCCGGCCTTGTTTTATGATTAAAATAATTATATTCGCTATAACTTCGATCCAAATGAATTTTTAGTCATAATTATTTAAAATAATTTATTTTAATATTCAAAATCCACTAAAATAGCCAAATTAAAATTTTTAAACTGGTTCTGATTTTCCGGGTTGTTACATTCTAATTTCGATTTATATAAATATATACATTCTAATTCTATTTAAAATAAATTTCTTGTTGTTATTATTTAAAATAATTCTTTCTAAATATTCAAATTCATTAAAATTGCCAAAATAAAAATTTTAAATTGGTTCTGATTTGCATCCTCAAAAAGGAACGAAGTTGAAAGTTGTTTGACTAACCAACTCAACTTTCAGTTTAGCTTTCATTCTTCAACTTTTCAGTTTCTAAGAATTTCTAGTTTTTACAAAAAATTTGCTAACACCCTAAACTTTCGAAAAATTTCGCCATAACCTCCTTTGTACGGGGAGCATCGGGAAAATCCCCAAACCGCCACATGGGCCCTCTCATCTCAAAAAGGAAAAAAAAGCCAATCGGCTTATAAAATCATCCAAACCCAATAAATTAGTGAACATGTACCTATTTGTCGGGCATACAGTTGTATTCCTCTTCTATAGCCTCCTTGCAATAACCTGTTCAATGTATATACATGTACATGCATGCAATTCAAACAATTTTAAATTCAGCTCAATATTTTGATTCGATTTGGCTAATGGTTTAAAATTTAATAAATCAAACCAGTAATCAAACAACACAATCAACAATCAATTAGTTGATTCGTTTATCAAATTTATAATTTTAATATATATTACGAAATCATATTTTTGATGCCAAATCACAACAATAACCTATCTAGTTTTGGTTCTCATACTAGTGAATAGGAAATATATAAATATCCCACCTTCGAAACTCGAACACAAACGACTGATGTTGTACAGTCATCAATAGTTTCATCTCCGGGCGACTAGAGTGTGATTCTATATCTATCCAGTATATTCAAACTTCGAATACATGTTTGCAAGGCGTATATGCAAAATATTTATATATTCGATTATCCAAATTCAATATAAAATAAATAATCAAATACGTATTATAAGATTTAAATTTTCAAAACAATATTTGTTTTCACTTTTATTATGAAAATATCACTCTTTCGACTCATTCTAGGATACTACTGATCCCATCTCTAACGAGTCATTCTTATTGGATGTTACTAGACCAATCTCTAATGAATTCTTTCATTTGGTTCTAATATGCCTTGTTCTCGAGCTCTATAAACCAAAGCTCTGATATCAAACTGACACGACCCAAACTTCCCCGTAAAGGAAAGCTCGGATTGAGTTGAGAACACGACAAATCAGAACATAAATAGAAGAACATTTCATTGCTGATTACAACAATTTACATCATAGTACAAGAATATATAGAGTATGAATAAATATTATACATCAAAAAAATACATAGATTACAAATTACAATGCAGCGGAAAATAAAACAAAACACAATTAAAAGAGATACACGGATACAGAGCTTTTCGAATATCGTTCCAGCTGTAAACCAGGATCATGTGAATATAAATCTGCAAAACCAAAACTACTAGCTGCCCGTGTGGAAAATAGGGGCACCCATAGTTTAGGTTAAAACAATAAACTCCAGGTCAGTCGTGTGACTGGTGTGAGAACTAAAATAGTTATTAAATCTTTACTTTAAAAAATAAAGTAAATCAAGGGACCGTGCCATATAACATGGAACGGGTTTCCCCCCAAGAATACAAGTGCATAGAACAAACAACGCAATGCTTTTTGGAAAAATGAAGCTATTATAAGACTCAGGTTCCATCACACAATGCAATGCAAGCCGGAGGATAGAGTTTTCCCTTATAATAGCCAAACATGCTTCGTACGTTTAAAACAAATCCTTTTTGATAATATTATAAGTGCATAGTGTATAAAACAAATTCAAATATAAATGTATCAATCATAGACGGCATGGGTTCCATATATCATGTCGCCAATACTAGGCTCTACAATCAAAACCGAAATGTCACGTATTGGAAATTGGATTTCCGTCATGAGTCGAGGCCATATGTAATAACCCGGAAATCTGAGCCAATTTAAAATTTTTATTTTGCCAATTTTAGAAAATTTTGAATATTTAAAATGAATTATTTTGAATAATGACGACGAGAAATTTATTTTGAATAGAATTTGAACGTATATATTTATATAGATCGTCGTTAGAATATAAATATTTATTTTAAATTATAAAAGGAATTGAAAATGGCGCGGTAGTTTGATAATTCGATTTCGAATTTCAAATGAATGTACAGGATTCAAAATAAACCGGATTTTAGTGAAACCAAAAATATTTGAATCTATTAGAGAATATCTTTCCAACAAATCCGAAAAATTGAAATTTTATAGCGGGGATAAAAAGTTACGCTCAGTTGAAAATTCAGAATAGTCGTTATGGAATTCTGGCCCTTAGAAATGGAAATTTTGCAAGCGACCTCGGTTGTCGACAAAACCACTTTTGTTGGATCCGTGATATCAAGTTATTGTTAGATTCCAAAATTCGTAATTTTTCAAATCAATATGTGAGCATGGCAAAGAAAAGCGCGTTTGACCAGTTTTAGTTGATTTTAATCGACTGGAAAATGGCCATTTTTCAAACGGTCTCAGAATTTGACGAAATTAGTTTTGTTAGGACCATATCATCAATACAAAGCTAGAAAATATTTTTCGGGAATTTTTAGAGGCTGTATGTGGGCCCGGTAAATTGAAATGTGCGTTCAAATTCAATATATAGAGTTATATTTGGATTTTGACGAAAACTGATCGAAACGATTGAATCAGCTTACGATACATATCCCATTGTGTTTGGAATGAGGGTATTTAGCTAGAGACGACAGTCGGTGGGTTCGATTACGAATTCGAAAATAAAAGTTGCTTTTTGAAATTTTAAAATAATAAAATATATAATATTTATAGGCCTCCACCATTCCTTTCTCCTCAGGTCAAAGATTTTTTTTTTTTTTTAAAAAAAACCAATCGCGTCGCCCCCCACATCCACCGCCGCCCCCTTTTTGCCGCCATCGCCTCCACCAAGACGAGCCCCCCCTTCTTCCCTGATCCTCCTCCCTCTCCCCTATCTCCTCCCACGTGAGCCTCACAGCCCCGAAGCCCACAAAACCGCCGCCGGCCTCCAAACATCCAATCCGCCGCCACCTACGGCCCCACCCTGCCTGACCGCACCTTCCGGCCGCCGACCCCGACCCCTGCGCCGCCTCTGAACCCCCACCTCCGCAGTGAAACCTCCCTCCTCCATAAAAATGAAATTTTTATCCATTTTCAGTGTATCCCTTCGGTCCGTGAGCTTCCCGAGCCTCCTCCGCCAACCGTCAACGCTAGTGAGTGTTTATTTTTAATTTTATGTCGTTCATATAGGTAAAATTTACTGTTTTTATTATAGGTATATAATTAAAAATCTCAAATGTATAGGTATGAAGGAATAGAAAAGGTCGGATTTTTATATAGTTAATCGAATAGAAAAGGTCGGATTTTTATATAGTTAATCGAATAGAAATGGTCGGATTTTTATATAGTTAATCGAATAGAAAAGGTCGGATTTTTATATAGTAGAGATGTAAAAATAGAATTTTTATCTATATAGTGGCGGTATAAAAATGTGATTTTTATCCATATAGAACGATTATAAAAAAATGATTTTTATGTACATAGCAAGAATATAAAAATGTGATTTTTATATATGTAGTGGCTATGGACGATGAAATTGACAAAAGGTGAGCGCGGCGAAGATTTTCTATATATGAAGAGTCATGGTGTTTGATTTAGCTAGTTGGTGAGAACTTCTCACCTTTAATTTAATTTTCTAATTAAAATATATACTAGGATGCAAACGGTGTTTAGTAGCACCCGGCACCCGTCGTCCATAGACCATGGACGGCTTGTTTGTTTGTCTGATTTTGATGTGTAGTTGATTGTGTTATGTGGAACGGAATAAAATATTTATATAGTTAAAAATATTTTATAGTAAAAAATAAAAATTTTAACGTGTATATAAAAGGAAATAAATAAATACAAACAAATCGGACGATTTGTTTATATACGCACATTTGGCTGATATTGATTGGGACGATAAATTTTACACATCGCCCAACTGCACAAATAAAATCTGTGTTTGATTGTTTGAAACCCCACACGTGTATTTTGATGATATATGACATACACTAATCGTAATAATTAGCTGCACGTCGATCGATTGATTGACAGACTGTTATAAGCGTTGAATAGTTATATTTGATGCTTATACAGTGCAGAACACACTTTGGATGATGGTTGATTGTTTATCGTCATTGTTGTATATATGAATTGGATGAAATCCATATAACTGAAATTATAAGGTAATTGACTGTGTCTGATTCCAGTTCAAAATTATCGAATAATTTAAAATAATATTCAATGAAAATTGAATTGGGAAGTCGTGTTAAGTAGTTAAACGCCATTTCAACGCGAACGTGAATTTTGTCGATTTTATAATGAATATCAAGAAGTGATTTCAGAATCAAATATTTTGAAATGAATTCAAATTGAAATTGAATAGAATTTAATTCGAATAGAAATTGAATAGAAATGAATTCGAATTGAAATTGAATAGAAAATGAATTCGAATTGAAATTGAATAGAAAATGAATTCGAATTGAATTGAATAGAAAATGAATTCGAATTGAAATGAATTTGAAATTTGAATTGAACCGAAATGAATTTAAAACTAATTTATAAGGAAAAATTCAATTTTGATTTAAAATTGAATATGAAGTTGAAACTTACGATTTATAAAATACGTTTTCAAAGGAAATCGACGAAATATATATAATATATATATATATATATATATATATATATATATATATATATATAATGGACTGAATAGAACGCGCCACTCTGCGGCAGTTCATGAATTTCTACCATTGACTTCGAATGAACATTGCAGGAGATCCGATCATCAAATTCTCCTAAAAGCAGAATCGTTCGGTTCGTATCAAAAAAAGCTTTCTAACGAATATTAGAAATTAGAAATCTAACGGCTGGATTTGGAATTATGTCCAAATCGAATTTGGAAAAGGTCGCTGTAAGTGCAGTTCGATGGCCGTTGATGGAAATCGACTGTACGGGCCTTGATAAAATTATTAAATACATTAATAATTAGTGTAAAATCATAAGAAATGATTTGTGAAGAATTGGGGTGAAAAACTCCATATTTGAAAAGATAAAAGTAGACTTTTATCGAAATGAACTAGATTTGAACTAGAATAATAATTTATTTATTTTTAAAATAAATAAATTGGATTTGAAATGGTTTCGAAAATAACCAGAATTTCCAGTAATTGAATTGGAATGGATTTGAATCGAAATCGTCTTTGGAATATTTCGATGTTGGATTTCGTGATTATACAGATATTGTTATGGAAATTTGAAAGATATATTTATATCGTTATTTCCAATATGATATTTGTTGGTCGTAGAATTTGATATTGAATATAAGCCGATCTATTTTCTATTAAGAGCCTTGTATTTAAATATCAAATGGGATTTGGGTTTGTCGTGAATGGTGTCTTCATTAACACTGTTCTTAAACCCAGTTGAGAAAAGATTGAATCTTTTTATTTAGATTTAATGAAGTGTACCAATTAAATGGTATTTAATTGGAATTGAATTTGAATTGATTTTTGGGTTTATCGTGAACGGTGTTTTAAATAACACTTGTTCTTTAACCCGATAATTAATAGAATGTGATTTTGGGTTGTCGTGGATGGTATCTTCAATAATACTGTTCTTGGACCTAACTGAGTTAAGAAAATCAGAAACTAACTGGAGATTAGTTAAGTTGAATGATTTCTTGGGTATTGATCTGATGTTGGTTTCGACCTTCGGGGTTAATACTTAGGGAATTGCTCACTTGCTATTTTACGGTTAAAAGCTGATAGAATGGAATGTGATTTTGGGTTTATCGCGAACCGTGTTTTAAATGGCATTGATTCTTTAACCCAGTTAAAGATTAAAACTAAGTGGAGTTTTAATGAATCTTTAATTAGATTGAAAAGATCGAGAATGGAGTATCACCAGTTTTGCTCCAGGCGATAGTTAAATCTTTAATTAGATTTGAACGTGAAATGGTAATTGAATTTACCGACAACACCGTGGTGTTAGATATGGAGTATTACCAGTTTTTCTCCATGGGATAAATAGGTTGGGATTGGGAAATAAAATAAATGATTACTTCAGTGTGGTTCGCTAATTCCGACTAGTTGGATTTGATATCCAAAGGAAGATTAAAGAATAAATTTAAAAGAATTTATCTTTGATAAAATTAATGGGAACCTTTCCCTAAGAATGTGAAATTTAGAAACTAACTGAAGATTAGTTAAGATGAATGGTTTCCTTGTATTGATCTGATGTTGGTTTCGGCCTTCGGGGTTAATACTTAGGGAATTGTTCTCTTACTAATTTACGGTTAGTGACCGATGAATTGGAATGAGGCGTATGTTGTGTTTGTGTAACACTTGTTTATTATATACGCAAGTTATTCGGAAAGACTGGGTTTATCACATTCTGAATAGCTGATACGACGATAAGTCGAAGATGACGGTTGTCAAAGACCGGAGGTCTTCACGTCGTTTGGGGTGATTACTGTTGATCTTGATTGGGCCGTATACGCAAGTGGAGAGACTCAGTTAGTGGTCGTCCAGACGTCCTTGGAGATCGATGGACATGCGAGGCATAAGGTGCCTCTGGTTTCGTTCAGACCCAGAACGGACTTGTAAATGGACTGTGTGTCTGACATTGGATATCATTCTGTGTGATTGATGGATATCGGTTGCATGGAGTGGTTTGCCTGTGTGGCGTGCTAAGATGCAAATGATCAAGGCTTCTGTTGAAAAGCAGAGTCTTGTGGTTGATGATTAAAGCACAGCCTGTGTGGCATAGCTTTGTGTAGCGTGGATTCGTGAGCCTCACACCCCGGTTGTGAACCAGAAACGGGAGAAGACCTCAAAGAGGACATGCGTTTCCTTCTAGGTAGAAGTGGCGTCAGTGGTTTTACACGCCCTGACGAGTTTGACTTATGTGGTTGTTGCTGTTGCGAGGCGCCTCGGATATATCGGTGACTATGTGAAGCCGATGGAGTCATTCGTTGGCTCATTTACGCCCCAAAGGGCGAGGAAGCGTAGTGTTCAGGCATTTTAATCCACATCGGTGGACCGGCCCTATCGCTCCAAAGGTCACTCAAGCTCTGACCTGAGACATGGGCTAGATTGTCTCGAATCGGTAGAGGACTATCGCCGCCCCTGGTTCATAGATGGAAATCCAATTTCCAAATACGATATGTGCGGTTTTGGTTGTAAACTATATATGGCGACATAGTGGCATGGGACGCTCATGTCGCCTATGATTGATATTTATGATTGTATATAAAATCAGAAACTAACTGAAAACGAGCTAAGATGGGTGGTTTCCTGGGTATTACTTAGGGAATCGTTCCCTTACTAATTTACGGTTGGAGTCTGATTAAGAATTAAAACATGAAATTTAGCGTATCAAGCATTCTTTGGCTATTATAAGGTAAAAACTCTATCCTCCGGCTTACGTTGCATTGTGTGATGGGACCTGGGTCTTATAATAGCTTCATTGTTCTTTATTTAGCATTGCGTTGTTGTTTTATGCACTGGTATTCTTGGGAGGAAACCCATTCCGTGTTATACGGCGTGGTTCATTGATTTACCTAACTTTAAAATAAAGATTAATAACTGTTTTAGTTCTCACACCATTCACATGACTAACTTGGAGTATATTGTTTTAACCTAAACTCTGGGTGCCCTTATTCTAACACGAGCAACTAGTAGTTTTGGTTTTGCAGATTTATATTCACAGGATTTTGGCTTACAGCTGGAACGATATCCGGAAAGCTCTGTATCCGTATATCTCTTCTAGTTGTGTTTTGTATTATTTCCGCTGCGATGTATTTAAATATAGTTTAAATCTCTAATATTTTCTGTGTAATATTTATTCATACTCTGTATATTCTTGTGTTCTAATGGAATTGTTGTAATAAGCAATGAAATGTTCTTTCGTCTGCGTTCTTTTGTGTGTTGTTCTCAAAGTATCCACTCTTTCCTTACCGGGGAAGTTACGGGTCCTTACAGTGTTATCAGAGCTTTGGTTTATCGAGCTCGGAGAACAAGACACATTAGAACCGAACGAAAGAATTCATTAGAAATTGGATTAGTAATATCCAATGAGAATGACTCGTTAGAGATGGGATCAGTAGTATCCAAGAATGAGTGTGAATAATATATTTTTAAAATAAAAACAAGTTTTGTTTTGAAATTTAAATCGTTTTATACGTATTTGAATATTTATATTAAATTAATTTGGACGATCCAATATATAAAGATTTTGCATATACGCCTTGCAAACGTGTATTCGAAGTTTTAATATACTGGATAGATATAGAATCACACTTTAGTCGCCCGGAGATGGTACTGATGATAGCACATGCATCATCAGTATTTATGTTCGAGTTTCAAAAGTGGGATGTTTATATATTTCATTAGACTGGTGTGAACCAATATTAGATAGGGCCTGTTGTTGTGATTTGGCACAAAAAATGTGATTTTTGACTATATATCAAAGTTATGAATTTGAAACGTTAATCAACTAATTGATTGCTGATTGTGTTGTTTGATTATTGGTTGATTAATTAAATGTTGCACCATTTAGCCAAATTGATCAAGTGAATTGTATTGAAAATTAGTCGCATTTGCATGCATATACATGTGCTTACATTGAACTGGTCACAGCAAGGAGGCTAGAGCAGAAGAATAAAATTGTTTGCCCGACAAATAGGTACATGTTTATTGTATTTCTTTGGGTTTGGATGATTTTATGAACCGATTGGCTAGCCGCTTGGCGTTTTCTTTTTCTTTTGGATTGAAGTAGGCCATGGGAGACTATATGAAATATCCCGAAGTCCCCAGTGTAGGGGAGGTTATGGCGAAATTTTTCAAAAATTTAGGGTGTTAGCCAAATTTTTGAAGAATTTGAGAAGTTCTTAGAAACTGAAAAGTTGAAGAACTTAAGCCGTAATGTAAATAATGGAAATTGAGTTGATTTGTTAGACAACTTTCGGCTTCGTTCCTTTCCGGGGACGAAAAGTTTTAAGTGGGGGAGATTGTAATAACCCGGAAATCTGAGCCAATTTAAAATTTTTATATTGGTAATTTTAGCAAATTTTGAATATTTAAAATGAATTATTTTGAATAATGACGACGAGAAATTTATTTTGAATAGAATTTGAACATATATATTTATATAGATCGTCGTTAGAATATAAATATTTATTTTAAATTATAAAAGGAATTGAAAATGGTGCGGTAGTTCGATAATTCGATTTCGAATTTCAAATGAATGTAGAGGATTCAAAATAAATCGGATTTTAGTGAAACCAAAATTTTTTGAATCTATTAGAGAATATCTTTCCAACGAATCCGAAAAATTGAAATTTCATAGCGGCGATAAAAAGTTACGCCCAGTTGAAAATTCAGAATAGTCACTATAGAATTCTGGCCCTTAGAAATGGAAATTTTGCAAACGACCTCGGTTTTCGACGAAACCACTTTTGTTGGATCCGCGATGTTAAGCTATTGTTAGATTCCAAAATTTGTAATTTTTTGAATCAATATGTGAGTGTGGTAAAGGAAAGCGCGTTTGACCAGTTTCAGTTGATTTTAATCGACTGGAAAATGGCCATTTTTCAAACGGTCTCAGAATTTGACGAAATTAGTTTTGTTAGGACCGTATCGTCAATACGAAGCTAGAAAATATTTTTCGGGAATTTTTAGAGGCTGTATGTGGGCCCGGTAAATTGAAATGTGCGCTCAAATTCAATATATAGAGTTATATTTGGATTTTGATGAAAACTGATCGAAACGATCGAATCAGCTTACGATACATATCCCATTGTGTTCGGAATGGGGGTAATTAGCTAAGGACGACAGTCGGTGGGTTCGATTTCGAGTTCGAAAATAAAAGTTGCTTTTTGAAAATTTAAAATTTTAAAATATATATTATTTATATGCCCCCCCATTCCTTCCTCCTCAGGTCAACGATTTTAAAAGAAAAATAAAACCCAATCGCATCGGCCCCCACATCCACCGCCGCCCCCCCTTTCGCCACCATCACCTCCGCCAAGACTAGCCCCCCTTCTTCCCTGATCCTCCTCCCTCTCCCCTATCTCCTCCCACGCGAGCCTCACAGCCCCGAAGCCCACAAAACCTCCGCCGGCTTCCAAACATCCAATCCGCCGCCACCTACGGCCCCACCCCGCCTGACTGCACCTTCCAGCCACTGATCCCGACCCCTGCACGGCCTCTGAATCCCCACCTCCGCAGTGAAACCTCCCTCCTCCATAAAAATGAATTTTTTATCCATTTTCAGTGTATCCCTTCGGTCCGTGACCTTCCCGAGCCTCCTCTGCCAACCGTCAACGCTAGTGAGTATTTATTTTTAATTTTATGTCGTTCATATAGATAAAATTTACGGATTTTATTATAGGTATATAATTAAAAATCTGAAATGTATAGGTATGAAGGAATAGAAAAGGTCGAATTTTTATATAGTTAATCGAATAGAAAAGGTCGGATTTTTTTGTAGTTAATCGAATAGAAAATGTCGGATTTTTATATAGTTAATCGAATAGAAAAGGTCGGATTTTTATATAGTAGCGATGTAAAAATAGAATTTTTACCTATATAGTGGCGGTATAAAAATGTGATTTTTATCCATATAGAGCGATTATAAAAATGTGATTTTTATATACATAGAAAGAATATAAAAATGTGATTTTTATATATGTTGTGGCTACGGACGATGAAATTGACAAAAAGCGAACACGACGAAGATTTTCTATATATGAAGAGTCGTGGTGTTTGGTTTAGCTAGTTGGTGTGAACTTCTCACCTTTAATTTAATTTTCTAGTTAAAATATATACTAGGATGCAGACGATGTTTAGTAGCACCCGACAACCATCGTCCACAGACCATGGACGGCTTGTCTGTTAGTTTGATTTTGATGTGCAGTTGATCGTGTGATGTGGAATGGAATAAAATATTTGTATAGTTAAAAATATTTTATAGTTAAAAATAAAATTTTTAACGTGTATATAAAAGGAAATAAATAAATATAAACAAATCGAACGATTTATTTATATACACACATTTGGCTGATATTGATTGGGACGATAAATTTTACACATCGCCCAACTGCACAAATAAAATCTGTGTTTGATTGTTTGAAACCCCACACGGGTATTGGGTTGATATATGACATACACTAATCCCAATAATTAGTTGTACGTCGATCGATTGATTGACAAACTGTTATAAGCATTGAATAGTTATATTTGATGCTTATACAGTGTAGAACACACTTTGGATGATGGTTGATTGTTTATCGTCATTGTTGTATATATGAATTGGATGAAATCCATATAACTGAAATTATATGGTAATTGACTGTGTCTGATTCCAGTTCGAAATTATCGAATAATTTATATAATATTCAATAAAAATTGAATTGGGAAGCCGTGTTAAGTAGTTAAACGCCATTTCAACGCGAACGTGAATTTTGTTGATTTTATAATGAATATCGAGAAGTGATTTCAGAATCGACTATTTTGAAATGAATTCGAATTGAAACTGAATAGAAATGAATTCGAATTGAAATTGAATAGAAAATGAATTCGAATTGAAATTGAATAGAAAATGAATTTGAATTGAATTGAATAGAAAATGAATTTGAATTGAATAGAAAATGAATATGAAATTTTAATTGAACCGAAATGAATTTAAAACGAATTTATAAGGAAAAATTCAATTTTGATTTAAAATTGAATATGAAGTTGAAACTTACGATTTATGAATTACGTTATGAAAGGAAATTGACGAAATATATATAATATATATATATATATATTATATATATAGAATGGCCTGAATAGAACGCGCCGCTCTGTGGCAGCTCGTGAATTTCGACCATTGACTTCGAATGGACATTGCTGCAGATCCGACCGTCGGATTCTCCTAAAACCAGAACCGATGGGTTCGTATCGAAAAGAGCATTCTAACGAATATTAGAAATTAGAAATCTAATTTCTGGATTTGGAATTATGTCCAAATCGAATTGGGAAAAGGTCGCTGTAAGTGCAGTTCGATGGCCGTTGATTGAAATCGACTATGCGGGCCTTGATAAAATTATTAAAAATATTAAAAATTAGTATAAAATCATAAAAAATGATTTGTGAAGAATTGGGATGAAAAACTCCATATTTGAAAAGATAAAAGTAGAGTTTTATGGAAATGAACTCGATTTGAACTAGAATAATAATTTATTTATTTTTAAAATAAATAAATTGGATTTGAAATGGTTTTGAAAATAACCAGAATTTCCAATAATTGAATTGGAATGGATTTGAATCGAAATTGACTTTGGAATATTTCGATGTTGGATTTCGTGATTATACAGATATTGTTATGGAAATTTGGAAGATATATTTATATCGTTATTTCCAATACGATATTTGTTGGTCGTAGAATTTGATATTGAATATAAGCCGATATATTTTCTATTCAGAGCCTTACATTTAAATATCAAATGGGATTTGGGTTTGTCGTGAATGGTGTCTTCATTAACACTGTTCTTAAACCCAGTTGAGAAAAGATTGAATCTTTTTATTTAGATTTAATGAAGTGTACCAATTAAATGGTATTTAATTGGAATTGAATTTGAATTGATTTTTGGGTTCATCGTGAACGGTGTTTTAAATAACACTTATTCTTTAAAACCCGATAATTAATGGAATGTGATTTTGGGTTGTCGTGAACGGTATCTTCAATAATACCGTTCTTGGAGCCAACTGAGTTAAGAAAATCAGAAAATAACTGGAGATTAGTTAAGTTGAATGATTTCTTGGGTATTGATCTGATGTTGGTTTCGGCCTTCGGGGTTAATACTTAGGGTAATTGCTCACTTGCTATTTTACGGTTAAAAGCTGATAGAATGAAATGTGATTTTGGGTTTATCGCGAACCGTGTTTTAAATAACATTGATTCTTTAACCCAGTTAAATATTAAAACTAAGTGGAGTTTTAATGAATCTTTAATTGGATTGAAAATATCGAGAATGGAGTATCACCAGTTTTGCTCCAGGCGATAGTTAAATCTTTAATTAGATTTGAACGTGAAATGGTAATTGAATTTACCGACAACACCGTGGTGTTAGATATGGAGTATTACCAGTTTTGCTCCATGGGATAAATAGGTTGGGATTGGGAAATAAAATAAATGATTACTTCGGCGTGGTTCGCTAATCCCGACTAGTTGGATTTGATATCCAAAGGAAGATTAGTGAATAAATTAAAAAGAATTTATCTTTGATAAAATTAATGGGAACATTTCCCTAAGAATGTGAAATTTGGAGACTAACTGAAGATTAGTTAAGATGAATGTTTCCTGGGTATTGATCTGATGTTGGTTTCGGCCTTCGGGGTTAATACTTAGGGAATTGTTCTCTTACTAATTTACGGTTAGTGACTGATGAATTGGAATGAGGCGTATGCTGTGTTTGTGTAACACTTGTTTATTATATACGTGAGTTATTCGGAAAGACCGGGTTTATCCCATTCTGAATAACTGATACGACGATAAGTCGAAGATGAAGATGGTGGTCGAAGACCGGAGGTCTTCACGTCGTTTGGGGTGATTACTAATGATCTTGATTGGGCTGTACACCCAAGAGGTGAGAATCAGTTAGTGGTCGTCCAGACGTACTTGAAGATCGATGGATATGCGAGGTACAAGGTGCCTCCGGTTTCGTTCAGACCCAGATCGGACTTGTAAATGGACTGTGTGTCTGACATTGGATATCATTCTGTGTGACTGATGGATATCGGTTGCATGGAGTGGTTTGCCTGTATGGCATGCTAAGATGCAAATGATTAAGGCTTCTGTTGAAAAGTAGAGTCTCGTGGTTGATGATCAAAGCATGACCTGTGTGGCATAGCTTTGTGTAGCGTGGATTCGCGAGCCTCACACCCCAGTTGTGAACCAGAAACGGGAGAGGACCTCAGGGAGGACACGCGTTTCATTCTAGCTAGAAGTGGCGTCAGTGGTTTTACATGCCCTGACGAGTTTGACATATGTGGTTGTTGCTGTTGCGAGGCGCCTTGGATATATCGGTGACTATGTGAAGCCGATGGAGTCATTCGTTGGCTCATTTACGCCCCCAAAGGGCGAGGAAACGTAGTGTTCAGGCATTTTAATCCACATCGGTGGACCGGCCCTGTCGCTCTAAAGGTCACTCGAGCTCTGACCTGAGACTTGGGCTAGATTGTCTCGAATCGGTAGAGGACGATCCATGGCCTCAGTTCATAGATGGAAATCCAATTTCCAAATACGATATGTGCGGTTTTGGTTGTAAACCTATATGTGGCGACATAGTGGCATGGGACGCTCTTGTCGCCTATGATTGATATTTATGATTGTATATAAAATCATAAACTAACTGGAAACGAGCTAAGATGGGTGGTTTCCTAGGTATTAGTCTGGTGTTGGTTTCGGCCTTCGGGGTTAATACTTAGGAAATCGTTCTCTTACTAATTTACGGTTGGAGTCTGATTAAGAATTAAAACATGAAATTTAGCGTATCAAGCATTCTTTGGCTATTATAAGGTAAAAACTCTATCCTCCGGCTTGCGTTGCATTGTGTAATGGGACCTGGGTCTTATAATAGCTTCATTGTTTTTTATTTAGCATTGCGCTGTTGTTTGATGCACTGGTATTCTTGGGAGGAAACCCGTTCCCTATTATACGGCATGGTCCCTTGATTTACCTAACTTTAAAATAAAGATTAATAACTGTTTTATTTCTCACACCAGTCACTTGACTGACCTGGAGTTTATTGTTTTAACCTAAACTCTGGGTGCCCTTATTTTGACACGGGCAGTTAGTAGTTTTGGTTTTGTAGATTTATATTCACAGGATCCTGGCTTACAGCTGGAACGATATCCGGAAAGCTCTGTATCCGTATATCTCTTCTAGTTGTGTTTGTATTATTTCCGCTGCTATGTATTTATATGTAGTTTAAATCTCTGATATTTTCTGTGTAATATTTATTCATACTCTGTATATTCTTGTATTCTGATGGAATTGTTGTAATAAGCAATGAAATGTTCTTCTGTCTGTGTTCTTTTGTGTGTTGTTCTCAAAGTATCCGCTCTTTCCTTACCGGGGAAGTTACGGGTCCTTACACCAGAGATGGATCCTCACACTTCGAGACACTCGAGCCAATGTCTCAGGACTCCCCGTAGAGAGCCCTTGGATCGGTTAGGAAGGTCCTCCCTTATGTATGAGGATTAGTTACTCCTGAACACAAGTTTCCCGGTCCAATCGGACCTTTATCCATCGGCTCCGTAGAGACCGATATATCCGAAGCGCCTTGCAATCCCACAACCACATAGGTAAAAATATAAAAATGTCAGGGCTTGCAAAACCCTAACACTACCCATAGCTAGAAAGAAACATCATGTTCTCCCAACGGTTCGATCCCGTTTTTGACTCATACCGAGGTGTGAGGCTCGCGAATTAATGCTATACAAAAAGCTATGCTATATTAAAGTTGTGCTTTGATCATTAACCACAAGACTCTGCTTTTCAACAGAAGCCTTGATCATTTCATCTCAGCATGCCACACAGGCAATTCATGCCATGCGATTGATATCTATCGATATATAACCTCGAAGCTCGTAGGTCTCGGAGAAGGGCAATAAGCAAGAGAATAAATTCTCCGCCGCCAAACAGATATATATTTAAAGAAATCAATCAACACAGAATAAAATTCAATGTCAGACACACAACCATTTACAAGTTCGTTCTGGGTCTGAACGAAACTGGAGGCACCTTATTCCTCGTCCCGTATGACCAATACAGGAGAGAGGTCCTCGCATACCCGGTCGATCTCCAATTACGTCTGGACAATCACCACTTATTACCTCGTCTTGGGTGTACAGCCCAATCAAGACATCAGTAACCTTCCAACCGATGTGAAGACCTCTGGTCTTCAACCACCGTCTTCGTCGTCGGCATATCGTCAAATCAGTTATTTAGAATGGGTATAAACCCGGCGTTCCCGAATAACCTGCGTATATAATAAGCAAGTGTTATAAAAACACAACATACGCCTCATTCCAATCCAGAATATTCTTTTATTCAAATATTCGTATCATTTGGGAAAGGTTCCCCGTTAGTTTTATCAAAGATAAAATCTTTAAATTTATTCTTTAATCATCCTTTGGATGTCAATTCAAACCATATTAAGGTTTATCGAAACTAGTCGGGATTAACGCACCTTACCGAAGTAATCATTTATTTAATTTCCCAATCCCAACCTATTCATCCCATGGAGCAAAACTGGTAATACTCCATATCTAACACCACAGTGTTATTGGTAAAATTAATTACCATTTCCCGTTCAAATCCAATTAAAGATTTAACTATCGCTTGGAGCAAAACTGGTGATACTCCACTCTCGATCATTTCAAAAATTTGATAATTTCAAATTATCTATTCTCATTCCAATCTAATTAAAGATTCATTAAAACTCTACTTAGTTTTAATCTTCCCAAAAGTCAATATTAATGATTATTTAACTTTGGAAAAACAAACATGTCGCATCGACAATCTACACCTTACTATTGATTTCTACCGATATATAACCTCTGAGCTCGGTGTTAAGCAAGAGAATAAGTTATCCGCCATCAAACAAATATATATTTAGTAGAGATCAACCATACAGTTCGAGATATAATGATAGACATGTAATCCTGCCTTTAACTGGGTTAAAAACCTAATGTCATTAAAACACATTTCACGATAAACCCAAATCGAATTCCATTGACTATGGAATCCTCACGGAAAAACAAATCGATATATAACCAATATCAATTTCTGTATCCGACTAATCATATAAATGGAACAATGGCAAAGCCTTTTAAATTCTATATGTATTATCAGTCTTCCTCCACAGAAGTTCACTTCGATTATTATCAAATCGAATTCCATTCAATTCCAATTTGATATATTAAATTGGAAAACTTTACTTTGGAAAATTCCCGTAAAATCTTATTAAAAAGATTTATAAATTCCAAATCTCATTTCACTGTAAATCGGGTTAAAGAACGAATGTCGTTAAAAACACAGTTCACAATAAACCCAATTCACATTCCATTTTCAATTCCAATTAAATGTTAATTAATTGGTAAATTCTTCTAAATCTTACTTAAAAGATTTAATCTTTTCTCAACTGGGTTTAAAAACAGTGTCATTTAAAACACAGTTCACGACAAACTCAAAATCCAATTCAATATTGAATACAAGGCTCTGAATAGAAATTATATCCGCCTATATTCATAATCAAGTTCTGAAATTAACAAATATCGTATTGGGAATAACGATATATATATCTTCCAAATTCCTCCACAATATCCGTATAATCACAGAATCTAATATCGATATCTTCCGAAGACAATTTCGATTCAAATCCATTACAATTCATATGTTGGAAACTCTGGTTATTTTTAAAACCATTTCAAATCCAATTTATTTATTTAAAAATATTGGATTTATAATTCTAGTTCATAACTAGTTCATTTTGATAAAAAAATTATCTTTTCAAATATGGAATTTTACATCCCAATTCTTTCAAAATCATTTATTATGATTTTACACAAATTATTGATATTTTCAATAATTTTATCAAGGCTTGTACAGTCGATTTCCATAAACGGTCATCGAACTGCACTTACAGCGACCTTTACTAAATTTGATTTGGACATAATTCCAAATCCAACCGTTAGATTTCAAATTCCTTATATTCTTTGGAAAGCACTTTTCGATACGAACCCAACGGTTCCGGTTTTAGGAGAATCTGATGGCCGGATCTCCCGTAATGTCAATTCAAAGTCAATGGTCGAAATTCGCGAACTACCGCGGCGCCGCGCGTTCTACTCAGGCCATTAAATATATATAATATATATTTCATAGATTTCCATTTAAAACATATTTTATAAATCGTTTTAAATTCGTTTTCAAAATGATTTCAACTTCATATTCAATTTCAAATCAAAATTGAATATTCCATATCATCAATATATTAATGATAATATTTTCAAAACATTAGATTTTGAAATCACTTTCTTTTCTTTATTCATTATAAAAATGAATAAAATCGATATAAATGTCGTTCATGTCAAAATGGCGTTTATGTATTCAACACGGCTTTATATATTTAAATATTTTTGTGTCCATCCAAAATCGTACATCAAAATCATATTTTGATCCATTTGAATATTATTTTAAAATATTCTTTATTTTAAAATATTTGTTCTTTCCGAAACCGGATTTTAACGAAACAAAAAATATTTGAATCTAATAGAGAATGTCTTTCCAACAAATCCGAAAAATTGAAATTTCATAGCGGGGATAAAAAGTTATGTCCAGTTGAAATTTCAGAATAGTCGCTATTGAATTTCGGCCCTTAAAAATGGAAATTTTGCAAACGATCCCGGATTTCGACGAAACCACTTTTGTTGGATCTGTGAAGTCAAGTTATTGCTAGATTCCAAAATTCGTAATTTTCTGATTTAATATGTGAGCGTGGAAAAGGAAAACATGTTTTGTCAATTTCGATCGACCTGAAAATGGCCATTTCTCAAATGGTCTCAGAATTTGACGAAATTAGTTTTGTTAGGACCGTATCGTCAATACGAAGCTAGAAAATATTTTTTGGGAATTTTTAAAGTCCGTATGTGGCCCCGGTAAAATGAAATGTGCGTTCAAATTCAATATATAGAGTTATATTTGGATTTTGACGAAAACTGATCGAAATGATCGAATCAGCTTACGATACATATCCCATTGTGTTCGGAATGTGGGTAATACGCTGGGGACGACAGTCGGTGGGTTCAAATCCGAGTTCGAAAATAAAAGTTTCTTTTTGAAAGAATAAAATATTAATTAAATAAAATTATATAAACCTTCCTTCCCTCTTCTCTCTCTTCCTTTTCTCTTCGTTATGAAATAAAATATATAAAAAAAGGAAAGAAACCGACGGAAGGAATCACGCCTTCCTCACCCCCCCGATTCGCTCAGCTCCGCCCAGGCCTCCGGCCATCCCCAGCGTCATGAAGCTCAGGTGAGCCCCTCCGATCGAGACCGCCCCTCTCTCAGCTCTCCTCCTTCTCTAATTCAGCAAACCCTACACCTAAAACCCGCGCCCAGGCCCGCCGTGATTACCTGGCCCCCTCCGACCCTCTACCAACCTCTGACCACCGGAATCCGCACGAAACTCTCCCCCTTCCTTCAATGGTAAAGGTAAATTCCTATATTCTTTATTTTAGTTATTTTCTACAATGAATAGATAGGATTTTTAATCGTGAAGAGTTAAGTTTTTTAGAACGTGCAAGTATCGATTTTTAGTTCATGAAAGTTATGATTTTCGTTAACGAAAGATTAGATTTTTGATTGCATGAAACTTTGATTTTTAAAAGCATGAAACTTTGATTTTTAACATACAAAAGGAGAGATTTTTATTCTCTTAAAGAAATGATTTTTATTTTGTTAAAGGAGTAATTTCTATAAACAGGAAGTTAGGATTTCTATGATATGAAGTTCAATATAAAGATTTGATTTTTTTAGACAAAGAAACGATGTTTATTTATAGTTATAGAGTATTAAAAATATAATTTTTATTATAGTAGAGTATTAAAAATATAATTTTTATAAAGTAGAAGTATTGAAAATATGATCTTTATAGATGTAATGATATAAAAATATAATTTGTATAAAGTAGAAGTAGTAAAAATGTGATTTTTATCCATATAAGGTTGAAATAAAAATGTGATTTTTATAGCGATGAAATAAAAATTCGATCTTTATGTATGAAGTAGGAATAAATATATGATTTTTATTTATTGAAAAGAAGTGATAAAAATATATTTTTTATTATAAACAACGTGAAAAGGACTGTAGTAGAATTTCAGGCAGATCCAGACGGTTCAGCAGTTCAACAGTAAAGCACGGCGGAGTGGAACCCTCTGTGAGAACTTCTCACTTTTAATTTAATTTCCAGTTAAAATATATACTAGGATGCAGACGGTGTTTAGTTGCACCGGACACCCGTCGTCCACAGACCATGGACGGCTTGTATGCTTGCTTGTTCGATTTTGATGTGTGGTTGATTGTGTGATGTGAACTGAAATAAAATATTTATATAGTTAAAATATTTTATAGTTGAAAATAGAATTTTTAACGTGTATTTGAAATGAAATAAATATAAACAAATCGGACGATTTGTTTATATACACTCATTTGACTGATTTTGATTGGGACGATAAATTTTACACATCGCCCAACTGCACAAATAAAATTTGTGTTTGATTGTTTGAAAACCCCACACGGGTATTGGGGCGATATATGACATACACTAATCCCAATAATTAGTTGTATGTCGATCGATTGATTGACAGACTGTTAAAAGCGTTGAATATTTATATTTGATGCTTATACAGTGTAGAATGCACTTTGGATGATGGTTGATTATTTGTCATTGTTGATATATACATGCGTTGTATGGAAATCCATAGAAATAAAATCTATGGTAATTGATTGGGTCTCATTCCAGTTTTGAAAAGAAATATGTGAATACAATATTTGAAAATAGAAATATATGAACCCGTGTTGATTAGATTGACGCCATTTTGACGTGAACGATACTTATATCGATTTTATTCGTTTTATAATGAAATCGAAAGTGACTTCAAAATCTGATATTTTGAAAAGAAATGAATTTCAAAATCTGATATTTTGAATAGAAATTAATTCGAATTGAAATGAATTCAAATTGAAATTGAATAGAAATGAATTCGAATTGAAATTGAATCGAAATGAATTCGAATTGAAATTGAATTGAATTGAAAACAAACTGAAATTGAATTAGAAATCTATTTGAAATGAATTTAAAACGAATTTATAAGGAAAAATTCGTTTTTGACTTGAATTTGAAAAGAAGTTGAAATCGTTTTGAAAATGAATTTAAAACCATTTATAAAATACATTTTAAAAGGAAATCGACGAAGAATATATTATATATATTATATATATAATATAATGGCCTGAATAGAACACGCCGCGCTGCAGTAGTTCGTGAATTTCGACCATTGACTTCGAATGTTCTTGCGGGAGATCCGACCGTCGGATCCTCCTAAAACCGGAACCGTTGGGTTCGTATCAAAAAGAGCTTTCTAACGAATATTAGAAATTTGAAATCTAACTGTTGGATTTGGAATTATGTCCAAATCAAATTTGGAAAAGGTCGCTGTAGGTGCAGTTCGATTGCCGTTGATGGAAATCGACTGTACGGGCCTTGATAAAATTATTAAAAATAGTAATAATTTGTGTGAAATCATAAGAAATGATTTGGGAAGAATTGGGATGAAAAACTCCATATTTGAAAAGATAAAAATAGATTTTTATCGAAATGAACTAGTTTTGAACTAGAATAATAATTTATTTATTTTTAAAATAAATAAAGGGGATTTGAAATGGTTTTGAAAATAACCAGAACTTCCAATAATTGAATTGGAAGGGATGTGAATCGAAATTGTCTGTGGAATATTTCGATGTTGAATTTCATGATTATACAGATGTTGTTATGGAAATTTGAAAGATATATTTATATCGTTATTTCCAATACGATATTTGTTGGTCGTAGAATTTGATATTGAATATAAGATGATATATTTTCTATTCAGAGCCTTGTATTTAATATCAAATGTGATTTGGGTTTGTCGTGAATGGTGTCTTCATTAACACTGTTCTTGATCCCAGTTGAGAAAAAGATTAAATCTTTTTATTTAGTTTTAATGAAGCGTACCAATTAAATGTTTTTTAATTGGAAGTGAATTTGAATTGATTTTTGGGTTTATCGTGAACGGTGTTTTAAATAACACTTGTTCTTTGACCCGATAATTAATGGAATGTGATTTTGGGTTTATCGTGAACTGTGTTTTAATTGACACTAATTCTTTAACCCAGTTAAAGATTAAAACTAAGTGGAGTTTTAATGAATCTTTAATTAGATTGAAAAGATCGAGAATGGAGTATCACCAGTTTTACTCCAGGCGATAGTTAAATCTTTAATTAGATTTGAACGTGAAATGGTAATTGAATTTACGGATAACACCGTGGTGTTAGATATGAAGTATTACCGGTTTTACTTCACGGGATGAATAGGTTGGGATTGGGAAATAAATGATTACTTCGGTGTGTTTCGCTAATCCCGACTAGTTTGAATTGATATTCAAGAAGATTAAAGAATAAATTTAAAGAATTTATCTTTGATAAAATTAATGGGAACTTTTCCCAAAATACAAGAATATTTGTATAAAAGAATATTCTGAATTGGAATGAGGCGTATGTTGTGTTTGTGTAACACTTGTTTATTATATACGCGATTTATTCAGAAAGACCGGGTTTATCCCATTCTGAATAACTAATTCGACGTGGTGTCGAAGATGAAGACGGTGGTCAAAGACCGGAGGACTTCACGTCGTTTGGGTGATTACTGATGATCTTGATTGGGCCGTACACCCAAGAGAAGAGAATCAGTTGGTGATCGTCCAGACGTACTTGGAGATCGATGGATATGCGGGGTACTAGGTGCCTCCGGTTTCATTCAGACCCAGAACGAACTTGTAAACGGACTATGTGTCTGACATTGGATTTCAGTCTGTGTGATTGATTGCTATTAAATATATATCTGTTTGGCGGCGAAGAATTTATTCTCTTGCTTAACGCCCTTCTCTGAGACGTACGAGCTCAGGGGTTATAAATTGATGGATATCCATCGCATGGAATGAATTGCCTGTGTGGCATGCCTAAGTGGCAATGGAACAAGGCTTCTGTTGAAAAGCAAAGTCTTGTGGTTGATGATCAAAGCACGGCCTGTGTAGCGTAGCTTTGTGTAACGTTGATTCGCGAGCCTCACACCCCGGTGGTGAACCAAAAACGGGAGAGGACCTCAGGGAGGACATGCGTTTCTTTCTAGTTAGAAGTGGCGTCAGTGGTTTTACACGCCCTGACGAGTTTGACTTATGTGGTTGTTGCTGTTGCGAGGTGCCTCAGATATATCGGTGACTATGTGAAGCCGATGGAGTCATTCGTTGGCTCATTTACGCCCACAAAGGGCGGGGAAACGTAGTGTTCAGGCATAATAATCCACATCGGTGGACCGGCCCTGACGATCTAAGGCCCACCTGAGTCTGGGTCCTGAGACACGGGCTAGAGCGTCTCGAATCGGTAGAGGACTATCTTTTGCCTCGGTTCACAGATGGAAATCCAACTTCCAAATACGTGACATTTGCGGTTTTGATTGTAGAGCCTAGTATGGCGACATGATATATGGTACCCATGCCGTCTATGATTGATATTTATGATTGAAATTGTTTTAAACACTATACACTTATTATAGTATCAAATGACTTGTTTTAAACGTATCAAGCATGCTTTGGCTATTATAAGGGAAAACCCTATCCTCCGGCTTGCGTTGCATTGTGTGATGGGACCTGGTTCTTATAATAGCTTCATTGTTCTCTATTTAGCATTGCGCTATTTGTTTTATGCACCGGTGTCCTTGGGAGGAAACCCGTTCCGTGTTATACGGCGTGGTCCCTTGATTTACCAAACTTTAAAATAATGATTATTAACTGTTTTAGTTCTCACACCAGTCCCATGACTGACCTGGAGTTTATTGTTTTAACCAAAACTCTGGGTGTCCTTATCTTGACACGGGCAGCTAGTAGTTTTTGTTTTGCAGATTTATATTCATAGGATCCTGGTTTACAGCTGGAATGATATCCTAAAAGCTTTGTATCCGTATATCTCCTTTAGTTGTGTATTGTATTATTTTCCGCTGCTTTGTAATTTATTGTAATCTCTGATATTTGGTAAATGTGTAATATTTGTTTATACTCTGTATATTCCTGTATTCTGATGGAATTGTTGTAATATACAATGAAATGTTCTTCCGTCTGCGTTCCATTTTGTCGTGTTCTCTAGATCATCCGGGCTTTCCCTACCGGGGAAGTTACGGGTGTTCACATTTGGTATCAGAGCTTTGGTTTACAAAGCTCAGAGAACAAGATACATTAGAACCATGCGAAAGAATTCATCAGAAACTGGATTAATAATATCCAACGGAAATGACTCGTTAGAGATGGGATCAGTAGTATCCTAGAACGACTGTGAAGAGTATATTTTTGAAAATGATAACAAATTTTGTTTTGAAAATTTAAAATCAATTATTCGTATTTGATTATTTATTTTATATTGATTTGGACTATCCAGTATATAAAGATTTTGTGTATACGTCTGATCCACGTGTATTCGAAGTTTTAATATACTGGATAGATACTGAATCACACTCTAGTCGTCCGGACATTGTCCTGATGATGAAGTATACCATCATCAGTATTTATTTTCGAGTTTCGAAAGTGAGATTTCTATATATTTCCAATTGACTGGTGTGAGAACCAAAATTAGATAGGGCTTATTGTTGTGATTTGGCATCAAAAATGTGATTTTTGACTATATATCAAAATTATGAATTTGAAATGATAATTCACTAATTGATTGCTGATTGTGTTGTTTGATTATTGGATGATTAGTTAAAAGTTGAACCATTTAGCCAAATTGTATCAAATAGTGAATTGTATTGAAAATTTGGTCGCATTTGCTTGCATATACATGTACTTACATTGAACAGGTCATAGCAAAGAGGCTAGAGCAGAAGAATAAAATTGTTTGCCCGACAAATAGGTACATGTTTACCAAAATTTACTGTTTTGTTTGGGTGATGATGATTTTATGAGCCGCTTGGCTATTTCTTTTTCTTTTTGAGATCAGAGGGCCCATATGGCAATTTCGGGATTTTCCCGTGCTCCCGGTGCAGGGGAGGTTATGGCGAATTTTTTCGAAATTTTAGGGTGTTAGCCCAATTTTTGAAAAATTTGAAAAGTTCTTAGAAACTGAAAAGTTGAAGAACTTAAGCTGTAATGAAAATAACAAAAGTTGAGTTGATTTGTTAAACAACTTTCGGCTTCGTTCCTTTTCGGGGACGAAAAGTTTTAAGTGGGGGAGATTGTAATAACCCGGAAATCTGGGGCAATTTAAAATTTTTATTTTGGCAATTTTAGTGAAATTTGATTATTTAAAATGAATTATTTTAAATAATAACGACGGAAAATTTAGTTTGAATGGAATTCGAGTGTATATATTTATATACGTCGTCCTTAGAATATAAATATTTATTTTAAATTATAAAAGGAATTGAAAATGGCACGGTAGTTCGATAATTCGATTTCAAAGTTCAAAGGAATGTACCGGGTGCAAAATAAACCGGATTTTAACGAAACCAAAAATATTTGAATCTAATAGAGAATATCTTTCCAACGAATCCGAAAAATTGGAATTTCATAGCGGGGATAAAAAGTTATGTCCAGTTGAAATTTCAGAATAGTCGCTATGGAATTTCGGCCCTTAAAAATGGAAATTTTGCAAACGACCTCGGATTTCGACGAAACCACTTTTGTTGAATCCGTGATGTCAAGTTATTGCTAGATTCCAAAATTCGTAATTTTCTGATTCAATATGTGAGCGTGGCAAAGGAAAACGTGTTTTGTCAATTTCGATCGACCTGAAAATGGCCATTTCTCAAACGTTCTCAAAATTTGACGAAATTAGTTTTGTTAGGACCGCATCGTCAATACGAAGCTAGAAAATATTTTTTGGGAATTTTTAAAGTCCGTATGTGGCCCCGGTAAAATGAAATGTGCGTTCAAATTCAATATATGGAGTTATATTTGGATTTTGACGAAAACTGATCGAAATGATCGAATCAGCTTACGATACATATCCCATTGTGTTCGTAATGTGGATAATACGCTAGGGACGACAGTCGGTGGGTTCGAATCCGAGTTCGAAAATAAAAGTTACTTTTTGAAAGAATAAAATATTGATTAAATAAAATTATATAAACCTTCCTTCCCTCTTCTCTCTCTTCCTTTTCTCTTCGTTCTGAAATAAAATATAAAAAAAATGGAAAGAAACCGACGGAAGGAATCGCGCCTCCATCTCCCCCCTATTCGCTCAGCTTCGCCCAGGCCTCCGTCCATCCCCAGCGCCGTGAAGCTCGGGCGAGCCCCTCCGATCGAGACCGCCCCTCCCTCAGCTCTCCTCCTTCTCTAATTCCGCAAACGCTACCCCTAGAACCCGTGCCCAGGCCCGCCGTGACCACCTGGCCCCCTCCGACCCTCCACCAACCTCTGACCACCGGAATCCGCAGGAAACCCTCCCCCTTCCTTCAATGGTGAAGGTAAATTCCTATATTCTTTATTTCAGTTATTTTCTACAATGAATAGATAGGATTTTTAATCGTGAAGAGTTAAGATTTTTAGAACGTGTAAGTATCGATTTTTAGTTCATGAAAGTTATGATTTTCATTAACGAAAGATTAGATTTTTGATTGCATGAAACTTTGATTTTTAAAAGCATGAAACTTTGATTTTTAACATACAAAAGGAGAGATTTTTATTCTCTTAAAGAAATGATTTTTATTTTGTTAAAGGAGTAATTTCTATAAACAGGAAGTTAGGATTTCTATGATATGAAGTTCAATATAAAGATTTGATTTTTTGTAGACAAAGAAACGATGTTTATTTATAGTTATAGAGTATTAAAAATATAATTTTTATTATAGTAGAGTATTAAAAATATAATTTTTATAAAGTAGAAGTATTGAAAATATGACCTTTATAGATGTAACGATATAAAAATATAATTTTTATAAAGTAGAAGTAGTAAAAATGTTATTTTTATCCATATAAGGTTGAAATAAAAATGTGATTTTTATAGCGATGAAATAAAAATTCGATCTTTATGTATGAAGTAGGAATAAAAATATGATTTTTATTTATTGAAAAGAAGTGATAAAAATGTAATTTTTATTATAAACAGCGTGAAAAGGACTGTAGTAGAATTTCAGGCAGATCCAGACGGTTCAGCAGTTCAACAGTAAAGCACGGCGGAGTGGAACCCTCTGTGAGAACTTTTAACTTTTAATTTAATTTTCGAGTTAAAATATATACTAGGATGCAGACGGTGTTTAGTAGCACCCGACACCCATCGTCCATAGACCATGGACAACTTGTATGCTTGTTTGTTTGATTTTGATGTGTGGTTGATTGTGTGATGTGATGTTAAATGAAATAAAATATTTATATAGTTAAAATATTTTATAGTTGAAAATAGAATTTTTAACATGTATTTGAAATGAAATAAATATAAACAAATCAGACGATTTGTTTATATACACTCATTTGACTGATTTTGATTGGGACGATAAATTTTACACATCGCCCAACTGCACAAATAAAATCTGTGTTTGATTGTTTGAAAATCCCACACGGGTATTGGGGCGATATATGACATACACTAATCCCAATAATTAGTTGTATGTCGATCGATTGATTGACAAACAGTTATAAGCATTGGATACTTATATTTGATGCTTATACAGTGCAGAATGCACTTTGGATGATGGTTGATTATTTGTCATTGTTGATATATACATGCGTTGTATGGAAATCCATAGAAATAAAATCCATGGTAATCGATTGGGCCTCATTCCAGTTTTGAAAAGAAATATGTGAATAGAATATTTGGAAATAGAAATATATGAAGCCGTGTTGATTAGATTGACGCCATTTTGACGTGAATGATATTTATATCGATTTTATTCATTTTATAATGAATATCGAAAGTGATTTCAAAATCTGATATTTTGAAAAGAAATGAATTTCAAAATCTGATATTTTGAATAGAAATGAATTCGAATTGAAATTGAATAGAAATGAATTCGAATTGAAATTGAATAGAAATGAATTCGAATTGAAATTGAATAGAAATGAATTCGAATTGAAATTGAATTGAATTGAAAACGAACTGAAATTGAATTAGAAATCAATTTGAATTGAAATCAATTTGAAATGAATTTAAAACGAATTTATAAGGAAAAATTCAATTTTGATT
Organism: Allium sativum; assembly: GCA_030737875.1. Classification (NCBI taxonomy): domain Eukaryota; kingdom Viridiplantae; phylum Streptophyta; class Magnoliopsida; order Asparagales; family Amaryllidaceae; genus Allium; species Allium sativum. Next base: position 238,219,607 of record CM060923.1, on the reverse strand, counting down.
TGAATTTGGAAAGAAGTTGAAATCGTTTTGAAAACGAATTTAAAACGATTTATAAAATACGTTTTAAAAGGAAATCGACGAAGTATATATTATATATATAATATAATGGCCTTAATAGAACATGTCGCGATGCAGTAGTTCATGAATTTCAACTATTGACTTCGAATCGATATTGCGGGTGATCCGACCATCGGATCCTCCTAAAACCGGAACCTTTGGGTTCGTATCGAAAAGGGCTTTCTAACGAATATTTGAAATTTGAAATTTAACGGTTGGATTTGGAATTATATCCAAATCAAATTTGGAAAAGGTCGCTGTAGGTGCAGTTCGATGACCGTTGATGGAAATCGACTGTACGGGCCTTGATAAAATTATTAAAAATAGTAATAATTTGTGTAAAATCATAAGATTTGGATGAAAAACTCAATATCTGAAAAGATAAAAATAGATTTTTATCGAAATGAACTAGAATAATAATTTATTTATTTTTAAAATAAATAAAGGGGATTTGAAATGGTTTTGAAAATAACCAGAACTTCCAATAATTGAATTGGAAGGGATGTGAATCGAAATTGTCTGTGGAATATTTCGATGTTGAATTTCGTGATTATACAAATGTTGTTATGGAAATTTGAAAGATATATTTATATCGTTATTTCCAATACGATATTTGTTGGTCGTAGAATTTGATATTGAATATAAGCCGATATATTTTCTATTCAGAGCCTTGTATTTAATACCAAATGTGATTTGGGTTTGTCGTGAATGGTGTCTTCATTAACACTATTCTTGATCCCAGTTGAGAAAAAGATTAAATTTTTTTATTTAGATTTAATGAAGTGTACCAATTAAATGTTATTTAATTGTAAGTGAATTTGAATTGATTTTTGGGTTTATCGTGAACGGTGTTTTAATGGAATGTGATTTTGGGTTTATCGTGAACTGTGTTTTAAATGACATTAATTCTTTAACCCAGCTAAAGATTAAAACTAAGTGGAGTTTTAATGAATCTATAATTAGATTGAAAAGATCGAGAATGGAGTATCACCAGTTTTACTCCAGGCATAGTTAAATCTTTAATTAGATTTGAACGTGAAATGGTAATTGAATTTACCGATAACACCGTGGTGTTAGATATGAAGTATTACCAGTTTTACTTCATGGGATGAATAGGTTGGGATTGGGAAATAAATGATTACTTTGGTGTGGTTCGCTAATCCCGACTAGTTTGAATTGATATTCAAGAAGATTAAATAATAAATTTAAAGAATTTATCTTTGATAAAATTAATGGGAACTTTTCCCAAAATGTAGGAATATTTGTAATAACACTTGTTTATTATATACGCGAATTATTCAGAAAGACCGGGTTTATCCCATTCTGAATAACTAATTCGACGTGGTGTCGAAGATGAAGACGGTGGTTGAAGACCGACGTCTTCACGTCGTTTGGGTGATTACTGATGATCTTGATTGGGCCGTACACCCAAGAGGAGAGAATCAGTTGGTGATCGTCCAGATGTACTTGGAGATCGATGGATATGCGGGGTACTAGGTGCCTCCGGTTTCATTTAGACCCAGAACGAACTTGTAAATGGACTGTGTGTCTGACATTGGATTTCAGTCTGTGTGATTGATTTCTATTAAATATATATCTGTTTGGCGGCGGAGAATTTATTCTCTTGCTTAACGCCCTTCTCTGAGACGTACGAGCCCAGGGGTTATATATTGATGGATATCCATCACATGGAATGAATTGCCTGTGTGGCATGCCTAAGTGGCAATGGAACAAGGCTTCTGTTGAAAAGCAAAGTCTTGTGGTTAATGATCAAAGCACGGGCTGTGTGGCGTAGCTTTGTGTAACGTTGATTCGCGAGCCTCACACCCTGGTGGTGAACCAAAAACGAGAGAGGACCTCAGGGAGGACATGCGTTTCTTTCTAGTTAGAAGTGGCGTCAGTGGTTTTACACGCCCTGACGAGTTTGACTTATGTGGTTGTTGATGTTGCGAGGCGCCTCAGATATATCGGCGACTATGTGAAGCCGATGGAGTCATTCGTTGGCTCATTTACACCCCAAAGGGCGGGGAAACGTAGTATTCAAGCATAATAATCCACATCGGTGGACCGGCCCTGACGATCCAAGGCCCACCTGAGTCTGGGTCCGGAGACACGGGCTAGAGCGTCTCGAATCGTTAGAGGACTATCTTTTGCCTCGGTTCACAGATGGAAATCCAACTTCCAAATACGTGACATTTGCGGTTTTGATTGTAGAGCCTAGTATGGCGACATGATATATGGTACCCATGCCGTCTATGATTGATATTTATGATTGAAATTGTTTTAAACACTATACACTTATTATAGTATCAAATGACTTGTTTTAAACGTATCAAGCATGCTTTGGCTATTATAAGGGAAAACCCTATCCTCCGGCTTGCGTTGCATTGTGTGATGGGACCTGGGTCTTATAATAGCTTCATTGTTCTTTATTTAGCATTGCGTTGTTTGTTTTATGCACCGGTGTCCTTGGGAGGAAACCCGTTCCGTGTTATACGGCGTGGTCCCTTGATTTACCGAACTTTAAAATAAAGATTATTAACTGTTTTAGTTCTCACACCAGCCCCATGACTGACCTGGAGTTTATTGTTTTAACCTAAACTCTTGGCGCCCTTGTTTTGACACGGGCAACTAGTAGTTTTGGTTTTGCAGATTTATATTCACAGGAACCTGGTTTACAGCTGGAATGATACCCGGAAAGCTTTGTATCCGTGTATCTCCTTCAGTTGTGTATTGTATTATTTTCCGCTGCTTTGTAATTTATTGTAATCTTTGATATTTGGTAAATGTGTAATATTTGTTTATACTCTGTATATTCATGTATTCTAATGGAATTGTTGTAATATACAATGAAATGTTCTTCCGTCTGCGTTCCATTTTGTCGTCTTCTCAAAACAATCAAGCGTTTCGAACGGTCTAGATCGGTTTAGCGGCTGATTCGTATCGAGCGAAATTAATTGTTGTCACACCTTTCTACACGGGCAGCCTTGTATTCCGGTTTTAGCAGGCTCTTTCTGGATAGCTGGAGCTGAAGATGGATTCTATCATTTATCTCTTTTATGTTGTTCAGCTCCTGTTGTACATATTATGTTTTGTTTTCCGCTGTAGACATTTATGTATAGCTGAACTATATTTTGTACTAAGTATGATCCTGTATACTGTGTAACTCTTACGATAATGTTTATCCAGTGTATTCTATTGTACATTATCTGGTGTATTTAATTATTTTTGTTCTGTTGTTATCTGTTTATGTGTTATATTCCAAAGATTACCCTTGCACCGTCTCATCGGGGTTTGGGGTCGTCTCACTAGCTATGATTAGACGATACAATCCTAACAAAACTGATTTTATCGAATTTGGAGACCGTTTGAAAAACGGTCATTTTTCAGTCGATTAAATTCAAACTGAATTTACCAAACACGTTTAAATGCGCCACGCTCACATATTGATTCCAAAAACTTTGAAAATGGGAATTTAGCAATAATTTGGCATTCTGAATCTAACAAAAGTGGTCTCATCGAAAACGGAGGTCGTTTGCAAAATCTCCACTTTTAAGGGCTATATTTTCCAAAGCGACTATTCTAAATTTTCAATTGGACATAACATTTTATTCCTGCTATGAAATTTGAATTTTTAGGCTCATTCGAAAGATATTTTCAAACAGATTCAAATATTTTTGGTTTCGCTGAAATCCGGTTTATTTTGAATCCTGTACATTCATTTGAAGTTTGAAATCGAATTTTCAAACTACCGCGCCATTTTCAATTCCTTTTATAATTAAAATAAATATTTATATTCTAATTTTGATTTATTTAAATATATACGTTCTTCGGGGTTGAAGGTGCGCAGCGAACGAACACTAGGAGAGGTATGCCTGGCAATACCTCTATCTAATAATACGTAGGCCAGTCTTTCCTTTGCTTTGTGTGCTCCCTGTCAGAATGCGATCTCTTTGTCAGGTATCGTATATAAGAGAAAGCTTTTACTCATCTCCCCGAGTGGGGCTTCTCCTCTCTTTCATATATTGTATAGAATAACCTGTGGGAAGAACGGAAACCAGGACGTACGATTGGCTTTCCCTTTCTTTCTGTTTTCAAGAGATTCGCGGGATCGTGTTGACATTCTTTCGTATAGCTCAAAAAAAGAAAAATAGTGATCTCGATCGGCTGAAGGAGTCCGCAAGACTGGTGAATCCACTAGGGAAAACCTAATTCTGGCAGTTCGTGAGCCAGTACTTTAGTTATGAGTGCCCCAGTAACACCAAGGGGAAATGTTTTTCTCGAATTCTAAGCTTTCTTCTCGGCCCCAGGGAGTTCACCACATATAGGCTTAGGAAGCAAGCAACAACTGCTGCGGATCCTGGAACGAAATTCGTTTCTTCAATAGGCTCTTCTTCAGTTGACTAACAATTCCCACATCTGGAAAGGGGGCGAGCGAAGGAAAGATGATCTGGTACATAAGTCTGCGAAGAAACCCAGCCAGAAGGGCACGGATTCTATCTTATAGTCATAGTCTAAGAATAACTAAGCCTCGGATGGTAGGCCTTAACTAACCGCTTCCATACTTCGAGAAGGATTTGCTGCTTTCACAAGAATTAGCCCAAAAAGGATAAAACCAAAACTCTTTTTTTAGTGGACCAACCAAGAATCATCTATTTTTTTGGAGTTCCCGGATTAATATACTTGGCTCTTCCTTGACCCTGTAATAAAAAAAACCTACTTCCCTAAAAATAAGTGGCACGTTCCAGGATATACTCGTAGAAGGGAATCTGACTTACTGCCAAAAGAACGGGGTTGGATGTGCTTCTGTCTGTCTTTAAAGGAATGTTCACCGAGGGTGATAAAAGCTCTTTTCTATCTTACTAGTAGAGGTCTTTGCTGCTTGATTTCTTGACTTAGAGCTTGAAGGACTGCTCTCTCTTTCCGGTTTAGCCTACTAACAATTAATATACTGGACCCAATTGAATACATAAGTCCAATCTACGAAATAAAGTTGAAGTTTGCTAGGGAACTTAGAACAAGTGTCAATTTGTCGAGATCAAATATAAAATGTTTCTCTCCATTCCTCGTGAGCCACCTGTTTCTCCGAAATAGGAGACCAAAGTGATTTTCTTCCTTTTTCCCAATAAGTCGACGGCCTTACACCATTAGGTACTTTGAATAAACTAGAGTACATGTAGGATGCACCAGTGCTAAAACCTTTTCACAAGATATCTTCCAAACAGTTGGGGTCCTTGCTTTGGTTGTTGTTCCCCCAGTGTGAAAGCAGTTGGTTTCGTACTTTTAGAATTCTGCTGATCCCAAGTACTCCATCTCTATCATTGCATATTAGAATATAGAAAGTAAAGAAGAAAAAGCATAACCAGAAGAGTTGTGTAAAATAAGTAAATTTATCCAGTTGAGGCATTCTTGATTGATAAAAAATGATTCCCTCCAAACAGACTGAACTACATCCTGTACGAGTAGGGAATGAATAACTATATGGAGACTTGGTTGTTGACCAAAGAAAAACATAGGAAAGGACAAAAAAAACGATCCGTCCATCTCACAAAGCATTCTTTTCGATCTTCTACTCAAAACTCATTTTCATGATTGTAATTAAGGGGAGATAAACAAGAGGACGTCTGTGAACTCAGGTAGCCTTGTGGCTCTGCCCTAAGCTAACAACTTTCTTTTCTTATGATATTCATAGTGTGATGAAACAACCAAAAATCAGACAATGACAGAGCGACGTGTGAACTAGGTTTTAGTTAATTAGAAAACACTCACTGAGTTACTTACGGAATATCTCTAAAATGACCCCAACCGAGAATTCTTTCCATTCCAAGTCGAGCATAACATAAATTCGAGGTTTTAGGTAGATGATGGGAGATAATGAGATATATTAGGAAAAGAAATGAATGCCATAATCATTTATTTATACTGATAAAGGAATAGATTCAAAAGGAAGAATACCGAGAGTCAATAAGAAAGCTAACATTACGCACAAACTAACAGCCGTAAGTACAGGACCGTTAGCTGGGATTGAAATATCATTTAACAGCGGTGTATTATATACTGTATTAACTGAATTTGAGAGATCTTTGACTTCAACGAAACTTATCTGAGCAAAGCCTGGGATATTTAAAACATTATGAAATATAGAATCATACAATTTTATAGGAGCGAATGCGCCAACAACAGGGATATGGTTAGGATCACCACTTTGAAAGGCGTACCATACAGTATATCATATACCCAAGCTGGCTAAAATGATAAAACGACCATGCCCACCTTTGTAAGATGTCATAACCTCAACCAAGATTTTCTCACAATTATTGATCAAACTACGCATACCGGCACCACCAAGCTATAT